>JARBWK010000008.1:118915539-119369929 GCA_030556195.1 Anolis apletophallus
GGAATATCAAGGCAGAGAACCCCACATTATCCGCTTTGAACTGGAATATATGGCAGTGTGGACTCAGGGCCCTGCCCCACAGCCCTATATCCCAGAATATCAAGGCAGAGAACCCCACATTATCCGCTTTGAACTGGAATATATGGCAGTGTGGACTCAGGGCCCTGCCCCACAGCCCTATATCCCAGAATATCAAGGCAGAGAATCCCACATTATCACGCTTTGAACTGGAATATATGGCAGTGTGGACTCAGGGCCCTGCCCCACAGCCCTATATCCCAGAATATCAAGGCAGAGAACCCCACATTATCCGCTTTGAACTGGAATATATGGCAGTGTGACTCAGGGCCCTGCCCACAGCCGTATATCCCAGAATATCAAGGCAGAGAACCCCACATTATCCGCTTTGAACTGGAATATATGGCAGTGTGGACTCAGGGCCCTTCCACACAGCCCTATATCCCAGAATATCAAGGCAGAAAATCCCACAATATCTGGTGCGAACTGAAATATATGGCAGTGTGGACTCAGGGCCGTTCCATACAGCCCTATATCTCAGAATATTGGCGCCCCCTTGCAGTGGGGGAGAGGCTTGCGTACCTAAGTGAAGGTGAGCTATGCTGGCGGTGGCATAATAGCCGGCGGTAGGGCCTCCCATACCAGACAGGTCACCACCGAAGGGTCTGACAAAGAGGGTCAATGGGCAGGATGGGCTCTCTAGCCTTTTGGCAACCATCCTAAGAGAAGGAAAACTCTGATTTCAAACCCGGGCAGATGGTGCTCGTCTAACCCTGTAAGGTCAACCATCTAAGAGAAGGAAACTCGAACCAAACCTACGACCTGAGGACCTCGCTGCCACCGTCCAAGCTTGCTAGGCCCTGGCAGATGAACCTTTGGTTTAAAGGGTGAGGCCAGTTCTGTGCACGTTGCGCTCCACCAGAAAAATCCATTGCACAGGCTCGAAGGACACATCCAACTTCCGAAAAAGCCCTGTAGCGATAGGGCGAGGGACGAAACGGTAGGTGTAAAGATGCACTGGAAGCCGCAGACCCAACCCTGCATGCAGGCGGTTCAGGACTTTGGTCGCTCGAGACTGACCCGGGAGATGACAGTCTTGTTCGGCAGCATCCTGAACGACCAAGCAGCCTTTTTAAGGAGAGCACTGCTTGCTCCGTATGGAGAGGGGCCTAGAAAAGGTGGCCTAACGAAAAGCTCATCCCCGTCTACCTGGTTGGCTAGCCACGGCCAACGGGCATCTTCCGATGCGGCCGAACAAAGACAAAGAAACAAAGGCCAACACCTGCCTGCAAAGGTGCAAATAGACTGACACTTGCATGCTGGAACATCAGAACCATGCAAGATTCTGCAGATAGTGGACGTCCTGAGCGTCGTTCTGCTCTAATAGCCCATGAACTATCACGGCTTAACATTGACATCGCTGCTCTTAGTGAAGTTCGTCTCCATGAGGAAGGCAGCCTTAAAGAACACGGTGCCGGCTACACACTCTACTGGTCTGGCAAACCCAAAACTGAGAAACATCTTTCAGGAGTAGGCTTTATGATTAAAAATTCCATCGCCTCTAAACTCGAGACGTTGCCGACAGGTCACTCTGATCGCATTATCTCCTTACGCCTCCCACATGCTGTTCTCTTCAGTATATATGCCCCAACTATGCAAGCTGACCCTGTGGAGAAAGACAAATTCTACTCAGACCTACGCCACCTCATACAAAAGGTCCCTGCAGAAGATAAAATCATTATCCTTGGTGATTTCAATGCCAGAGTAGAAAAAACTTTGAAGCCTGGAAAGGTGTATTAGGCAAGCACGGTGTTGGAAACTGTAATGATAATGGGCGCCTTCTGCTAGAGTTTTGTGCAGAACAGCAGCTGACTATTACAAACACCATCTTTCAGCAGAAAGATAGCTTGAAGACCACCTGGATGCATCCCCGATCCAAGCAGTGGCACCTCATTGACTATGTTTTAGTGCGCCAGAGAAACATTCGTGATGTCCGTCATACTCGAGTGATGCCCAGTGCAGAATGTCAAACAGACCATCGCCTTGTAAGATGTAAACTAAATCTACACCTTAAGCTCAAACCTAAGAGGGGTGGCATTTTAAAGAGGAGACTCCAAGTCAACAGTCTTCAACAGGCTGTTGTGAGAGACAACTTCCAGGTAAATCTGCAAGCAAAACTTGAAGTCCACCCTACAGATTCTTCTCCTACAGCGCTCTGGCAACACATCAAAAACAGTATCCTGCAGTCTGCTGAAGAATCCCTAGGATTCTCCCTTAAGAAAACCAAGACTGGTTTGATGAAAACAACCAAGAGATCCAGGAGCTGTTGGCAAAGAAGAGAACCACTCACCAGGCATTCCTCGCCCAGCCATCTTGCCATGTAAGAAAAGCAGCCTTTCGTCTCGCATGTAGTAAACTCCAACAAAAACTCAGAGACATCCAGAACAAGTGGTGGATTGATTTATCAGAAAAGACACAACGCTGTGCAGATCTCGGTGATCACAGAGGTTTTTATGAAGCTCTCAAAGCAGTGTTTGGACCTACTTATCAGGTCCAAAGCCCCTTATACAGTACAGATGGTCAAACACTAATTACTGATAAAACCTCCATCCTGAACCGATGGGCTGAACATTTTCAGGGTCTCTTTAATGCCAGCCGAGTAGTCCAAGGTTCAGCTATCCAACACATGATACAACAACCAATGAAAAATGAACTGGACACAGCTCCCACTCTGGAAGAGACCCTTGAGGCCATACAGCAGTTGAAAATGGCAAGGCAGCCGGGATCGATGGAATCCCACCTGAAGCTTGGAAACAGGGAGGTCATGTACTGCATGCTAAATTCCACGAGCTCCTTGTGAGTTGCTGGGAAAAAGGTGAACTGCCATCAGATCTCCAAGATGCAGTTATCATCACCCTGTATAAGAAAAAGGGAACAAAATCCGATTGCTCAAACTATCGAGGTATAACACTGCTCTCCATTGCTGGAAAAATCCTTGCAAGGATACTCCTGAACAGATTAGTTCCGGCTATTGCAGAAGAACTTCTCCCTGAAAGCCAATGCGGCTTCAGAGCTAATAGGAGCACCACAGATATGGTTTTTGCCCTTAGACAACTGCAAGAGAAATGTAGAGAGCAGAACAAAGGACTCTATGTAACATTTGTCGACCTCACCAAAGCCTTCGACACTGTGAGCAGGAAAGGTCTGTGGCAGATCCTGGAACGTCTAGGATGTCCCCCCAAGTTCCTCAAAATGATTGTCCTGTTACATGAGGGCCAGCACGGTCAAGTCAGATATGGCGATGCTCTCTCGAGCCCTTTCTCATAACTAATGGAGTGAAACAAGGTTGTGTTCTTGCACCAACCCTATTTACAATCTTCTTCAGCATGATGCTCCAAAGGGCTATGGCAGACCTACAAGAAGAAGACGGCATATATATACGCTATCGTACTGATGGTAGCTTGTTCAACTTAAGCCGCCTGAGGGCTCGCACTAAGACTCTAAACTATCTAGTCCGTGAGCTACTTTTTGCTGACGATGCTGCCCTTGTCGCCCATTCAGAAGCAGCCCTGCAGCGCCTCACATCCTGCTTTGCAACAGCTGCAGAGCTGTTTGGGCTGGAAGTCAGCCTGAAGAAAACAGAAGTCCTCTACCAGCCCGCACCACAGGAAGAACACCACCATCCTCACGTCAGCATAGGCACATCTGTGCTTAAGTCCGTTCAGCAGTTCACCTACCTGGGAAGCATCATCTCTTCAGACGCCAAGATTGACAAAGAGATAGATCACAGATTATCAAAGGCATATAGTGCATTCGGAAGGCTTCACAAAAGAGTCTGGAGCAACAAGCACCTGAGACAAAGCACCAAAATCAGTGTGTACAGAGCTATCATACTGTCCATTCTCCTCTATGGGTCTGAAACATGGGTCACCTATCGCCAACACCTACGACTCCTCGCGCTTTCATCAGCGCTGTCTTCGCACAATCCTAAATATACACTGGACCGACTATGTGACGAATGTTGCTGTCCTTGAGCAAGCAGGGATCACCAGCATTGAGGCCATGCTATTGAGAACACAGCTGCGCTGGGCAGGGCACGTCTCTAGGATGGAGGACCACCGCCTCCCAAAGATACTACTCTACGGTGAACTCGCCACGGGTCAGCGCAAGAGAGGCGCCCCCCAAAAGAGATATAAGGACTCCCTGAAACAACATCTCAGGCTTGGCCAGATTGATCACCAACAATGGTCCACCCTGGCCTCACATCGGGAGGCATGGAGAAGCACTATCCACAATGCTGCGGCCTCTTTCGAGAAGACACGCCGAATGGGTCTCGAAGAGAAACAACAACGCAGAAAGAACCGCAACTTGGAAAAAACATCACCCAAGGAGACTTTCTGCTGCGCTTTCTGCAACCGAACTTGCCTATCTCAGATTGGCCTTTTTAGTCATCAACGCGCTTGTAAAAAGCGTGGGATGAGTCCTTCCTGAATCTTCGTTCGCGAAGTAATGCCGAGAGATATCTCAGAATATCAAGGCAGAGAACCCCACATTATCTGCTTTGAACTGGAATATATGGCAGTGTGGACTCAGGGCCCTGCCACACAGCCCTCTATCCCAGAATATCAAGGCAGAGAACCCCACATTATCTGCTTTGAACTGGAATATATGACAGTGCGGACTCGGGGCCTTTCCATACAGCCCTCTATCCCAGAATATCAAGGCAGGAAATCCCACATTATCTGCTTTGAACTGGAATATATGGCAGTGTGGACTCAGGGCCCTTCCACACAGCCCTATAACCCAGAATATCAAGGCAGGACATCCCACATTATCTGAGTGAACTGGAATATATGGCAGTGTGGACTCGGGGCCTTTCCATACAGCCCTATATCCCAGAATATCAAGGCAGGAAATCCCACATTATCTGCTTTGAACTGGAATATATGGCAGTGTGGACTCGGGGCCTTTCCATACAGCCCTCTATCCCAGAATATCAAGGCAGGAAATCCCACATTATCTGGAACTGGAATATATGGCAGTGTGGACTCAGGGCCTTTCCATACAGCCCTATATCTCAGAATATCAAGGCAGGAAATCCCACATTATCTGCTTTGAACTGGAATATATGGCAGTGTGGACTCAGGGCCCTTCCACACAGCCCTCTATCCCAGAATATCAAGGCAGGAAATCCCACATTATCTGCTTTGAACTGGAATATATGGCAGTGTGGACTCAGGACCCTTCCACACAGCCCTATATCCCAGAATATCAAGGCAGAAAATCCCATAATATCTGTTTTGAACTAAGTTATTTACTTACTTACTTACTTACTTTATTTCTATTCTGCCCTTCTCACCCCGCAGGGGATTTAGGGCGGATTACAATCTACCCATTACATTTAGACACACAAACACGCAAGACAGACAGAGGCAACTTAACATCTGGCCACCAGGGGGAGCTGTCACACTCCATCCCTCAGCGTGTTTCCTGGAGATCTCATAAATCAGTTAAATTAAGCCTCCCCACTAAGTGGTAACTTAATTTCCTACTTGACAGATGCAACTGTCTTTCGGGTTGCAAAGGTCAACAACAGGCTACACAATAGGTCGAGAGCCCACCTCGACTTGGGCAGGCCTCGAACTCATGACCTTCTGGTCAGTAGAGATCTTATGCAGCTGACACCCAGCCAGCTGCGCCACATTCCCAGTGTTATCTAATCTACACTCAGATAATGTGGGATTTTCTGCCTTGATATTCTGGGATGTATGAATGAATTCCCACATTATCTACTTTGAACTGGGATTTATTTATTTATTTATTTATTTATTATTGAAACTTATACGCCGCCACTCTCCAGGGGCTCAGAGCGGCTTTCAGAAACCGATATCTAAACAAGCAATATATTAAACAATTTAAAAACAACATTAACAGAATTCAAAGTCCTGCCGAAACAGGTGTGTCTTGCACGCCTTGCAGAAAGCTGGTAAGTCCCGCAAAGCACGAACTTCAAGTGGCAAAGTGTTCCAGAGAGATGGTGCCACTACTGTAAAGGCTCTGCGTCTGGTTGCGGTTAAACGCAAGGTCTTAAAACTAGGGACTTCCAGGAAATCATGGTCTTCAGAACGGAGCGATCTCTGGGGTTGGTAGGGGGTGAGGCGGTCCCTCAGGTACATCGGCCCTAGACCATGTATGGCCTTGAAGGTAAGTACCATCACTTTGAAAGTGATCCGGTGTTCAATCGGGACTCCTGCCAGAAGCTGGGCAGCCGCATTTTGTACCAATTTGAGCTTCCGGATCACCGACAAACAGGCAGATCTTAGTGTTGGCGAAGTAAGCGGCCGCTTCTGGGGCCACATGGCCAAGGGCGCATCCGGCCGCAGCCGCCAGGTTCGGCGCATCATGCAGCGCCATTGCTGCGGGCTGGCGCACAGGCGTGAGTCGTGAGGTGCCGCCCCGGCTGCAAAATGTTCCCCCGTTCTTTTTGGCCTCTTGGGAGTGTATTTCTCAATAGCGCATGCACGAAACTTTCACGCATGTGCCATTTGGACGGAGCGCTTCTGGTGGACAGAGTTGCTAAACGCACTCCCAAGAGGCTGAAAAGGATGGGGGAACATTTTGCAGCTGGAGGCGGGAGGCTCCGCCCCGGCTGTAAAATGTTCCCCTGTCATTTTCATCCTCTTGGGAGTGCGTTTCCCAATAGCGCATGCGCGAAACTACTTGGCTGTGTGCATGTGTGCTCCGGGGGCCGCACATGCGCGCACATGTGCCATCTATACCAGGTTGGAGAGCCAGGGGGTGCTAATTTTTTCCCTGCTTACTACTATTTTTGACCTTTGTCTGGTCCTGCCGACAAGATGAGCCAGTTCAAAGCAGATATTGTGGGTTATTCTGCCTTGATATTCTGGGTTATAGGGCTGTGTGGAAGAGCCCAAAGTGGCATCAAAGCATTGCAAATATGTTGTGTGGATAGGATACCATTCTCTGTTATTGCAGATGTGTGTGTATGTGTGGTTGCTGCAATAACCGAGAATATATATGGTTGCAATACTGTAGACTTAGGTCCATTCCACACTGTCTCTATATCCTAGGATCTGATCACAGATTATCTGTTTTAAACTGGATTATATGAGTCCCCACAGCCAGATAATCTGGGATTCGAAGATAATCTGGGATCAGATCCTGGGATATAGGGGCAGTATGGAAGGGGCTTCAGTTAACCAGAACTCAAGCGACCTGCAAAAAGATTGAAGATACACCGAAGATTGAAAAAACAGCATTCACAAAGCTGTTTTTATAATACAAGAAAACTGTTACTATGCCGTCACACCAGGTCTGTTTAAAATCAAAACTGGCAGATGTGTTGTCCTTTCTATCTGGTGGACTGCAGAGCGCTTGCTGAAAAGGCTAGGTGGTCTGGCAACCCAAAAAACACTCAAAAATAAGTTGAAAATCAAACAGTTTATTCAATAACAAAGTCTTTGCAGGACTTGGCACAGCTTCTTAATGGTTGCAAAAACCAGAGTGGAAATGCCTTGGGTTGTTGCTCAAAAGATTCCTACTGCTTCTTTTTGGATGGCAGGAAACCCGATATTTCCCACCCTGGTCCTAGGTGTTTGGTAGAAGGAACCACTCCTTCCCCCCTCTGAACCTAAGCTCAGTCCAAAAGGTGACCTAAAGCTGGGCTGGTAACCAGATGTCTATCCTATACAGCATGCAAAGCCAGTCTCTGCAAGGTACCATAAACTCATCTGGTTCCAGCAGTCCCCCAGCTAATGGTCAAGCAAATAGCAATCAGCAGGTCAGCATGCAGGTCAGCACCCAGGTAAGCACCCAGTAAGCACCCAGTACTTACGGTGACCCTTTCGGAGTCAATCCTGGCTGGCCAAAAACACATCTGAATTCCTTCCCTCTCTGAAAGGAACTAAAACACTTTCTAAAATGGAGGCCAATCCCCAGGAAGAAAAAGGGGCGGACACCAACTAAAAAGATACATTTGCAGAGCTTTAGGTGGCAAATTCTGCACCAGGCTGCAACCTTGCTAATAATTAACAGGCAAGGTGCCACTGTGTCTGGAACAGTCCCAGTAAAAAAAATGCAAAAGGAAAAAATGCTGCCTTTTTAAAACAAAACTATGGGGCTATGCATATGAAACGTCTGGAGGACGGAACAGTTACATTGAAGTTTTTAAAATTATTATTGTCCTTTCAATAGCTGTATCCTGATATTAGTATCAAGTCAATACAGAGTTTATGTTATCTTGTAGTCTGGGGCATAGCTAGGCTTATTTTTGATAGTAACTCTCAAGCAATCAAAAACTACATTTATCTGGCATCTAGTAACCTCCATGGGTGCCATGTAACACAGGCCCTGCTGTGAGCTGCTTTTGGTCCCATTTAGGAAGAAAAGATGGATATAAATAAAAATTTATTATTACTATTATTATTATTACATTTGTCATTTACAATATAGACTATCTGCTTTGAACTGGATTATATAGCAGTGTAGACTCAAATAATCAAATTCAAAGCAGATAATCTGGATAGATTATATGGCAGTGTAGAGGAGTCTGAGGCCCATTCCACACTGCCCTATATCACAGGATCTGATCCCAGATTATCTGCTTATCCGAGATTATCTGGCAATGAAAACTCATATAATCCAGTTTAAAGCAGATCCTGGCGTATAGGGCCCTGTAGAAGGAGCCAGAGAGTCTATTGCATATGGTTGCAATAATAATTTAACTGATTTATGAGGCCATAAAATTCTCCAGGAAGTCTGCAAAGAATGAGGAAGCGACAGCTCCCCTGGTGGCCAGAAGCTGGAATGTTAAATAGCCTCTGTGTGTCTGTCTATATATGTTGTATATATATGTTGAATGTTTGCCATGTATATGTACATTGTAATCCGCCCTGAATCCCCTGCGGGGTGAGAAGGGAGGAATATAAATACTGTAAATAAATAAATAAATAAATAAATAACAGAGAATTGTATCTACACAACGGATTTATAGTGTGCATGCATGCGTGTGCGTGTAACCTGTATCTGATCTCTATCCTTCGTAGCCTGTTAGAATGTAGACATACGTTTCTGTGATAATTAGATTTTGAAAAATTTGACTTGTTGTGGAAACAAGTTGGGGAAAAGGCACTATGTCATTGTCACTGACATGCCACTCAAACCTGGCCTGGTGCTGACTATCATTAAAGTTAAGAGAATTGGGCTGCAGGCTTGCAGACTAACTTGTTTGTTGTTAATGGTCAATGATTTTTTTTTTGCAGGAAAGAGCTTTAATGGGGCAGAATGTCTCTGATACAGACACAATGGATGCGAGCTGAGTGGGATAGTTGGACATGAAAACAAGGATGGGAATGACGTTGCTTGCATCCTGCATCCAGCAGAGTCTGTTTCTAGGCTGTGAGCCACGGCTTGGCTCTCCGGTTACCACCTCACATGTGCTGATGTCAGGTGTCTCATAAGGAGAGAGCATGAATGCTATAACCGGACACCCCTCCCTTGTTACCCCTGCCCTGCGTAGGAGGCTAGTTCCTGTGCCTCCGTTTTGTGAATGGAATTCCTTTCTGCTTCAGTTCAGCAAAGGCAGGTTTACTGCCAAAACAGCAGGAAGGAGAGAGGTTCAAAGTGATGCAATACTCTCTCAGTTTCTCAAGATTACTGAATAAGCCAGTCTCATGCTCCCATCCTTTTAGTAGCATACTTACATCTGATGGCAAGGAGCTGAGGGGAAGAAAAGAAAGTGCATAACTTAAAAAGAGGCTAAGTTGCAGGGAAACTATGCACTCAAGAATTCTTGCTGAAGTCTCGAACCACAGAGAAGAGGTTGAGCAAATATTTGGCAGAAGCTGGGCATTTTGAATAATGGAAGATGTAAACCTGAAGCGGGGAAAGTGAATCCTGTGAGACCTTTAAAATCCAGAAAAGTCAAAACGCACACTATGGCCCTAACACGTGCCTATATCCCATGGGCTGCACTAATATTGTTAATAACATAAATGTAATACAATACTATAATAATAAGATATAATAATTGTATATTATACATTACATGTAATATTACTAATAATATTGTAGTATAGCTGTATCGTACAATATAGTAATATATAATACATTGTCTTATGCTAATATATTGTATGTACATCTAATATTGATCATATTATTGTAATACAATATACTAATAATAATACAATATGATAATATAATAATTATATATTTTATATTACATGTAATATTACTTATAATACTGAAGTATAGAGGTATAGTACAATATAGTAATATATAATTCTAATACTGTGCTATGCTAATAATATAATATATTGGGCCGGAGAGATAGCACAGCGGTAACAACAGCTGTGTTGTAATCTGAAGCTTACACGTTCGAATCCCCGGGCTGGCTTGGACACCCAGCTGTGAGTCCTGTTCACTGTCTACCTAACAGATCGGAAACAGCCAGCGGGGAAGGATTTTTAAGGACTTTAACAAAAATAAGGACTTACAACAAAAATAAGGAAGATTGACTCCCCCAAGGTGGAAAGCGGAACCAGGCTCTCGTCTGAGGATGAATCAACAGCACCCCCTTGTGACGTATGGAACGACCGCACCCTTCAAAATGCAGCCAGATGGCAACCCTTCTAACTGTACAAGTGTCTGCACCAGTTTGTCTGTTTGTCTGTACAACTGTATTGTAATTGTATGTCAATTCGGCAGGGATTGTCTGCCGTATGTGTAACGTAATCTGCTCTGAGCCCCCTTTGGGGTGAGAAGAATGGAATATAAATAAAGTGTATTATTATTGTATGTACATATAAGAACATAAGAACATAAGAAGAGCCATGCTGAATCGGGCCTCAGCCCATCTAGTCCAGCATTCTGTGTCACACAGTGGCCCACTAGTTGTACACGGGGATCTCTAGCAGAAAGGAGGGCAAAACCCTCACCTGCTCCTGACCCCCCACAACCAGTACCCGGGGAAATCCTGCTTGCCTCAATCAACACAGAGGTGCCACTTGGATGTCCATTTCAGTAACTACTGATTCCCTTGGTATCCATGAATCTGTCTAATCCTGCCTTGAAGCTGTCCAGGCTGACAGCTGTCACAACCTCCTCTGGAAGTGAGTTCCATAACCCAATGACCCTCTGGGTGAAGAAATATTTCCCTTTATTTGTCCTAACTTTCCTACCTTGGAGCTTTAGGGAGTGCCCCCCTAGTTCTAGTGTTGTGTGACAGAGAAAATATTTTTTCTTTATTCACCTTTTCTATCCCATGCATGATTTTATACACTTCGATCAAGTCACCTCTTAAACGCCGTCTTTCAAAGCTGAAAAGACCAAGGCGTTGCAACCTGATTTCCTAAGGGAGCTGCTCCATCCCTTGGATCATTTTTTTTGCCCTTCTTTGTACCTTTTCCAGTTCCGTTATATCCTTCTTGAGGTGCGGAGACCAGAATTGTACACAGTACTCCAGATGTGGCCTCACCATAGATTTGTAGAGAGGCAATACAACATTTGCCGACCTATTTTCGATTCTCTTCCTGATCATGCCAAGCATAGAATTTGCTTTTTTCACTGCTGCAGCGCACTGGGTTGACATCTTCATTGAGCTGTCCACCAAAACCCCAAGATCCCTTTCCTGGTTTGTCTCAGAAAGCTTTGATCCCATCAGTTGATAAGTGTATTTGGGGTTCTTTGCCCCGATGCGCATGACTTTACACTTGTTTAGGTTAAAATGCATTTGCCACTTTGTTGCCCATTCACTCAATTTCAAGAGATCTTTCTGGAGCTCTTTACAATCAGTTTCATTTTTAACTACCCTGAACAGTTTAGTGTCATCTGCAAACTTTGCTACCTCACAATTTACTTCTACATCCAGATCATTTATGAATAAATTAAAAAGTAACGGTCCTAAAACTGAACCTTGGGGTACGCCACTTCTCACCTCTTTCCATCCAGAGAAGTGTCCATTTATTACCACCCTTTGTTTCCTACAGTTTAGCCAGGTTCCAATCCAGGACAAGACCTGTCCCCTGGCTGAAGAGCTTATTTAGGAGCCTTTGGTGAGGGACTTTGTCAAAAGCCTTTTGAAAGTCAAGGTAAACAATATCGACTGGGTCCCCTTTATCTATGTGTTTATTTACACCCTCAAAGAATTCTATCAAGTTAGTAAGACATGATTTGCCTTTGCAGAAACCATGTTGATTTTCCTTCAGCAATGCCTGTTCTTCTATGTGCTTAGTAATTTTTTCTTTAATAATGGTTTCCATCACTTTGCCTGGAACTGAGGTTAGACTAACTGGCCTATAATTTCCTGGATCACCCCTGGATCCTTTCTTGAAGATCTTAGTTACATTTGCCTTGTAAGCTGCTCTGAGTCGCCTTCAGGGTTAGAAGGACAGCATATAAATATTATAAATAAATAAATAAATATTCCTATCTAGTATAGAACAATATAATTATCTTTTCTATTATAATCATAGAATAATAGAGTTGGGCCATCTAGTCCAACCCCTTGCCATGCAGGAAAACCACAAAGTATCCCTAACAGATCACCATCCAGCCTCTGTTTAAAGTTTCCAAGGAAGGAGTTTCCATCACACTCCAGGGTAGAGAGTCCCACTTATGTACAGCTCATATGGTCAAGAAGTTCTTCCTAATATTCAGGTGGAATATTAAAATGGCTATATTTGTCATTCATTTGTGTAGCTGGTCAAACATTCCACTTATACTACATATAAGATGGGCTCCCTTTGGAAGGGAGAGATGGGATCAGACACTTTATGACAATGTGGGTTTTTGCTTCTGTGAATTATTGCAACAGAGAACATTATATACGGCACTCTTGAACTGCCATTGTATGGAAAGTGGGTGCTCTTGCCAGAACTTTGATTTGAAAGTGTAAGAAAAACAGAGAACAAATTGACAACCATTGGCAGTTGGTATGCATGCGAGAGTCAACTTCAGTTTATTCAGAGCCTGATTTTTAGACAAGCAGAAGTGGCAAATTCTCACATTGTTTCTACTTTAGATGACATCTGGAAGGCTGCGGTAGGATGTGCTCCAGAACTGCACATATTGGTTGCGCAAACCATGTTTTACTGAATCGTAGTTAAGGTCCTTGTTGATATCCAGGTAGTAGCCCTGCTGAGTGTCATATGGAACCCAGCCAATCGGTACAGATAATTCCCCTTTGTTCGGGTCACTAGGAGAGGAAAAAGAACACATACACTCAGTATCAGTTCATACTTGTCTTTGTCCTCTGAGAGTACAGAACAGTGTTCAGCCCAGTTACCCTGTGTGTTGGCAGTACTAAGCATACTGTAGTGTATTCTCACTCTTCACAGACCTGCCATACGAAATTATAGTACGACTATTCCATGAAGCGCTCCATGAAGTCATGCTGGCCACATGACCTTGGAGGTGTCTACAGACAATGGCAACTCTTCGGCTTAGAAATGGAGATGAGCACCAATCCCCAGAGTCGGACACGACTGGACATATTGTCAGGGGAAAACCTTTACCTACCCTTATTCCATTTTAATTGCTATGGTTACAGCCAAGATGCACCAACGCCTGAACATCTTTTCCCTTAATGGAAAAGGACTGGACGGAAACAAAACATATCTTAAAAGCCTCTTACCCTGTGCGAGCGAAGTTTGTCCAGTAGGCAATCATTGCCTTGGAAACAGTTCTGTCCTGTGGCCGGTAGCCCAATGGCGTGAAAAAAGGTTTCCCAAAGACATACTGTAGATCGTCAGCATGGTCGGCCCCGACCCAGCTAGGGTAGATCAAAAATCGAGATGGCTGGGAGAAGACGTAGCTGTATGTCCTGGCACTCCTGGACCCAGAAAGCGAAAGAGAGAGAGAGAGAAAAAATGAATCTTTTCTTTAGATTATCTACATTAACTTTCAACTGGAGTTATAAATTACTTTGTTGTCGTATACCTTCAAATTATTTCCAATTTAGGACAATCCCAAGGCAAACCTATCATGGGGGTTTCTGGGCATGACCTGTTCAAAGGGAGTTTGCTTTCATTTTCCTCTGAGGCTGAGAGTGTGTTGACACTGAGAAAGTAAATCATCCATCACCCCCAAAATAAAAGGTTGAGTTTTTAAACTGGATTTCAGTGTGTGGCTCACCCAAGGACACCCAATTGGTTTCCATGGCCGAGTGGTGATTCGAATCCTGGTCTCTAAGTGTTCTAGTCCAACATTCAAATTAGTATAGCATGCTGACTCAATGCTAGAAATTTGGGAACTAAAGGAACCATTTATATAAGAGGCGGAATTCTTACTTGGGAGTTCCCTTTGCGAGTAATAATCGGTGGTTTGGTTCATTTGAAAGTGCCACTGATATGGGATTTTTTGGGAAGAAGCATGGAAATAGTGGGGCCCTATAAGATATGGTCAGGCTGTGGTTTCCATTAGCTAAACAGAGCTTTAGGCCAAAAATATCTGGGGAGAGGGGCTACATTTGCCAACTTCTGTCCTAGAACAAAACATTAAAAGAAGTCTAATAGATTTAGATAGCATTTCTCTTTGGGAGAAGTGTTAGAAATGACAAACTTCTTCAAACCTTCTCTACTAATGTTTATCTATGATCCTGTTGCTTACTGTTTCCTGTATTATGTTTTGGTATGCAGCTTCCTTTACTCTATGTCTTTGGTTCTCAACCTTTCTAATGTTGTGATCCCTAAATAAAGTTCCTCATGTTGTGGTGACCTCCAACCATATTTTCGTTGCTACTTCATAACGGTAATTTTGCCACTCTTATGAAGCATAATGGAAATATCTGATATGCATGATGTATTTTCATTGTTACAAATTGAACATAATTAAAGCATAGTGATTGATCACAAAAACAATATTTGGGGAGCATGGACAATGGATGATGGGATTTGCAGTACCTTAAACTGATTCAGCTGTGATTTCCACAGACTACTGAGACCCCCAGAAATTATAGAAAACTCAGAACTCGGAAGGGCGTGAGGACCCCCTGAAAATGGCCCAAGGACCCCCCTGGGGGTCACGACCCCCAGGTTGAGAACCGCTGCTCTATGTGAAGCCACTCCGAGTCCCCTTTGGGGTTAAGAAGGGCAGGGTACAAATATAGCAAATGAATAAATAAATAAAATGGTTCCTGAAAAGTTATAAAAGGGCTGAAGACTACTACAGATGACTTTAGACCTCAGATCACACACTTGTTTGTACTTGTGTATGCTGAAAACATGAAGGTTGTGAGTAAACCAAGTATGTTAATTTTTTTATCAAAGCCTACTTCATTCTTGTATCTTGAGTGCACGATATAAATCAAGTTGTTTTATGGGAGCGTATATATTTTGGGGGACTGAAAAACACTTCTGAAGCACTGCTGTTTTATGTACTGGCAAATCTCTCTTTTCATAACAGATCAGAGATAATGGGTTAATCAATCTAACAACTGAAACCATTGCCTTGCATAATTATATCTGGTTGTATACCTCCAAAGAGTTTTTGGCTCCTCTCTGAAAGGTCATACTTTTCTATAACATGATCTTCAAAAGGTGTCTTTTTCCCCAAAAGGTTATGAATGTCATTTCAAAAAAGAAATAACTCCACAATTGTGACATCACAATTATTTTAATATATAGTTGTTAAATTGATTTTTAAATGTAGTATATAATTTTAATTGTTTTTTTAAAAAAAACTTCAACTGATTTTACTTAAGGTGGCTTCCAAGAACAATGTTAAGTCCCACACTGGGAGAAAGGAGGCTGGCATATTAAATAAATAAATATTTTCCCCTGAAGGATCACATTTTGGGGAGGAATGAACAGCTCTCTCCTCTACAAACTCACTTTGCATGTTGTTGATGTAAAGCCAGGGTCTGCTGCGTGGGAACTAGAAATATATAATCTGTCTCCAGGTCGATCACGGTTCTTTTCATGACTTCTTGGCTCGTGCTGTCTGTCCACACCTGGCTATATAGGGAGAAGGTTCTGAATGCTCCCTCCACCCCCTTCTCCATAGTCAGCCCTTGAGCGACAGTATAAACATCTTCCCTATTAAAAACAAAGAAAGAAATAAGATGAGTCTGAGAAAGTGTCACCCAGTTGGTTTTCCATGTCTAAACAGGGATTCAAATCCTGGTCCCCAGGATCATATCCAACACTTAAGTCATGTTGTTCTCAACCTATGGGTCCCCAGGTGTTTTGGCCTACAACTCCCAGAAATCCCAGTCAGTTTACCAGCTAGTAGGATTTCTGGGAGTTGAAAGCCAAAACATCTGAGGACCCACAGGTTGAGGACCATTACTATATGCCAGTGCTGTCCAACATCTACCAGACCAGGGGCCTGATTGCCGGTCACTGATGACTTGGGGGGCCAAAGGGTCTGGCTCCGCCCCGGCTCCGCCCCCCATACTCAATATGCCCAAATGTGAACACTGGTGGATTTGGGGGGAAATAGACCTTGACATTTGGGAGTTGTAGTTGCTGGGATTAGTAGTTCGCCTACAATCAAAGAGCATTCTAAACCCCACCAATGATGGAATTAACCAATCTTGGCACACAGAACTCCCATGACCAACAGGAAATACTGGAAGGCTTTGGTGGGCATTGACCTTGAGTTGTGGAGTTGTAGTTCACCTCCATCCAGAGAGCACTGTGGACTCAAATAATGATGGATCTGGACCAAACTTGGCATGAATACTCAATATGCCCAAATGTGAACACAGATGGAGTTGTGGGAAAATAGACCTTGACATTTGAGAGTTACAGTTTCTGGGATTTATAGTTAACACACAATCAAAGAGCATCCTGAACTCTTGCAACAATGGAATTGAACCAAACTTGGCATATTGAACTCTCATTACCAACAGAAAGTACTGAAAGGGTTTTCTTGGGAATTGACCTTGAGTTTGGTAGTTGTAGTTCACCTACACCCAGAGAGCACAATGTTGGATCAGGACCAAACTTGGCATGAATACTCAATATGCCCAAATATGAACAGGAGAAGGAAGGAAGGAGGGGAAGAAGAGAAGGATGGAGAGAGGAAAGGGAGGAGGGAAAGTGAGAAGGAAGAAAAGATAAAAGGGTGGCAGGAAAGAAAGGAAGGAAGGTGAAAGAGGGGCAAGGAGGGAGGGAGAACAGTTGAAAGGAAGGACGAAAGGCTGGATGGGTGGAAGGAAGGAAGGAAGGAAGGAAGGACGGAGAAAGAGAAGAGGAAGAAGGGAGGGAGGAGGAAAGGGTGGATGGATGGAAGGAAAGAAGGTGAAAGAGAGGGAGGGAGGAAAGAAGGAAGGAAGAAAAGAGGAAAGAGTGGAAGGAAAGGAAGGGAGGAAGGAGTAAGAGAGGGACGGGGGCGGAAAGAAGGCCGGGCGGCAGTTGGGGCTCCTGAGGTGGCGGCGGAGGAGACGGGAGCGCCACCGCGAACTGGGCCAGGCCTCCGCGGCCACGTCCAGGCCTCCGCGAACTGTGCCAGGCTGCCGCGGCGCAGCCAGGCCTTCGCGGCCGCGGCCTCCGCCACGGCCAGGCCTCCGCGCCAGGCCTCCGCGGCCAGGCCTCCGCCCAGTGCGCCTGCGCCGGCGAGAGTGCGCCGGCGCCGGCGAGAGCGCCTGCACCGGCGTGAGTGCGACTGCGCCGGCGCGAGCGTCGATTGGCAGGGGGGAGGGAGAGAGTAGGAGGGACCTGCTCCTCCTCCCAGCCCCGCCCCTCTGCGAAAATAAAAATAAAATAAAATAAATAAAAAACAAAACAAAAACAAAAAAACCCAGCCGATTTCTTTTTAAAAGGGTAGGGGGCCGTAGGGAAGGTACTGGGGGGCCGGATCCGGCCCGCGGGCCGCCAGTTGGACAGCCCTGCTATGTGCCAACTTCATAAACACAAACCTTGTGAATTGATATATGAGCCATTCAATAGAAATCAAAAACAAGCAAGCCCAACTCTAGCTTTGGAAGAAGCAGGATTTGAAAACATGGCCATCCCTATGAACAAAACCACTCCCCACCTCTCTCTTCATCCATCATAGTACCCCACTTACGGTTTGATTTTCACAAGTGGACGATTGAGGGCTGGCATGTCGATGGAGGCAAAGAAATGGCCATCCATGTTGTTCACCCCAGCAATGTAATCGATGTCTGCAGCATTGTCAAAGAGATTTTCTGGTGAATCTGGTAGGAAATCGCCATCAATCACAGGGGAGAAAGCAAGGTAATGGACAAGTGGATCTGTAAAGGAGGAGATGAAAACATCACTTATAGGACAAGAACACAAAAGCATCCCATGAGTGGGAAATGGCAAATTCCAACACAACCAAATACCTACTTCTCATGATTTACAAAACCTTATGAAAGTTCCACATCTATGGAACATTTCTTCCTATTGAAAGCAAGCTAGAGCCTTGAACACTCTTTGCAAACATAGGAAGAGCTCTTTCAAATGGAACATGTTGTTTTTGTTTTAATTAGGAAACCAATATTTATTATTATTTGTTAGATTTATTGGCCGGCTCGGGACGGCTTACATCAAACACCACAATAAAACAACAAATCTATAACAGCAATAAAACCACAAGGATAAAACAATTCCTAAGAGATAACACAAGTCCTAGGGGATAGCACATTACAACTCAAAGGCCTGCCGGAATAGGGCCGACTTGCAGGCCTTCCGAAAAGCCAACAGATTACGCAAGGCCCGAACCTCCGGGGGTAGTGCGTTCCAGAGAACTGGGGCGATGATGGAGAACGCCCTTCTCCGTGTTGAAGTTAGGTGGTATTGTTTGACATTGGGCACGGCTAGAAGATTCCAGTCTTCAGATCTAAGTGTTCTCACGGAAGACAATTCAATTTTCTTTGAAACTGTAACCTTGAATGGATTCACCACTTCCCAACCCTTGTGCACGTTCTCCATACGAGATAAAAACAGCAATGTGTGGGGCCAAGCAACATCAGAATGTGATCAAGATGGCAAAAGTTATTAATAAGCAAAAACGCACAAAGTAGGAAAGCCTGCAGTAGTTGGCTTTTGCCTGAGCCCACTGGGATGGGCAAGATTTTACCCATTATTATTATTATTTCAAATTTATAGGCTGCCACTCCCTGCGGGCTTGGAGCGGCTTACATCAGACATGAGTGATACAATAAAACAGTAAAATATAAAACTGATTAGCCAATTGGGAAGGCCTGCCTAAACAGATAAGTCTTGCATGCTCTCCGAAATGCTAGTAAGTCTTGGAGTGTACGGACTTCAAGGGGAAGAGTATTCCAAAGAGACGGAGCCTTATGTCTTCTCACCCCTGCTGAGTTACTTGAATGCAAATATTTTTGCACTTTGAATTAAGTTTGCAATGATTGAACTATATTGAGGGCTAAGAGGGGAAATGGGAGTGGGGGGGGGGGTGCGCTTTTCAAAAGTAGCTGGAAAAGTGGTACAGCTTAGAATTAATTGGTACTGCCTCTCTCAGTCCAGGACAGTTATTATTGAAGCATAATGTGTGTGCAGTTTGGTAGTTGTCGGTGCTATGACCTTATAAGCATGCCTTGTTCAGTAAACATCCATCTCTCTCTCTCTCTCTCTCTCTCTCTCTCTCTCTCCCCACCCCCACCCCAGGGATTTCTTGGCCTCTGTTACACCAGTCACTATCCAGCTTACATCTTAGGGCAATGAGATCAAGGTGGTAGCCAAGAGTCAGAGCTGCAGGGTCAGTGACCTTCAGGCAGTTTGCCATGGTGGTGGTGTTGTCCGTGGGGCAGCCCACTCTCTCAGCCACCTGTAAGACACCATTTGTGTATGTTTATGTATTTTATGTATCCAAACATTTGCATTCCACCCTTCATATTAAAAGCTCGGGTGGTGCGCAATAAAATTCATTTGGTCAAATAAAAACAATAAACAACACAATGACTTTGAAATGCTAACAAGGTTGTAAATGCTTTAACAAGCTAAAGCAAGACAGATTAGAAGCAATGATTTAAGGCAATTGAAAACCATGCATAGAGCAGACGTTTAGAGCAAACCAGCTAGGCCAGGGCTGTCCAACTGGCGGCCCAGGGGCCGTATACGGCCCCCCAGCCCCTTCCCTCCGGCCCCCTAAGCTTTTTAATAAAAAAAATTGAAAAATAATATAAATAATAAATTTTTTTTAAAATACCTACTTTCGGGTTTGGAGCAAGTATTGCGAGAATATGCAATCCACACGGGATTTCGCTGTCAACGCGAGATCACGCCGGCGTTGACAGTGAAATCCCGTGTGGATTGCGTATTCTCGCGATACTCTTCGGCTACTCTACTACTGGATTGCTGAGGCCCACAGACGCGATTAGGACCTTCTTCGACTCAGTCGGTCGTCGCCTCTCTTGTCGTCCATGTACTCCTGGATCCTGCGCGTTTGGAAAAGGTAGGCCGAAGCAGGGGGCTCCTCAGGGGGCTCCTCATTCCCTCCCCCCCATCTCCCCTCATGTATCAAATATAAAATTAAATATATTTAAGGATGAAATAAGGGGAGATGGGATACATTAAGGGGGGAGGGGAGGATGGAATTAAATATATTTAATATTAAATTAAAATAATTTAATATCTTATCCCTGCATTTTATCTCAGTAAAAGATTATATTTGACTGTATGCATGCAGGGGCAGGGGCGGGGTGGGGGCGGAGCCGGAGCCGGGGGAGAGGGCGGAGCTGGGGACGGAGCCGGGGGAGAGGGCAGAGCTGGGGGCGGAGCCGGGGCAGGGCGGAGCCAGGGGCGGGGCAGACCCTATGCCCCCGAGGTCATCAGTGACCGGAATTCAGGACCCTGGGCCGGTAGAAGTTGGACAGCCCTGAGCTAGGCCAATGGTTCTCAACCTGTGGGTCCCCATGTGTTTTGGCCGACAACTTCCAGAAACCTCAGCCAGTTTACCGGCTGTTAGGATTTCTAGGAGTTAAATGAAGGCCAAAACACCTGGGGACTCACGGGTTGAGAACCACTGAGCTAAGCTTTTGTAAACAACCATGTTTTTACTCCACACCAGAATGACTGCATTGTAGGTGCCAGTTGGGCATCCATGGGGAGATTATTCCATAATATTGTGGTTTTAAATTATATTGATAATTTAATATTTTAATTGTATACCTTTTGAATTATTGTAAGCCTTCTTAGACAGGTTATAAATCCAATACATAAATAATGACTGGGGTGCTGGTGGAAGCTGGCCATAGAATCATATTGGAAGGCTTAAAATTCCTAGAGAAATGAGGTTTAAAATGGTAGTTTTCATATTTTGGATTTTTTTTTTACAGTCACAGGAATCCTGTGCCCCTAACCACAGCAAATGTGGAGAGCTGATTGTAATTGTTATTTTGCTGCCAAATGTGATGCCTCTTCTTACCTTGGTAGCCCAGTAGAGGGGGTCCTTCTGAATGGCCCACGGGCAAAGACCAACTCCACTCTGACTGATGGCCCGTTTGATCAATCCTTTGTTGCGTGGGGATAGCATCTAGAGGGCAGGAAAAAGGAGAAAACAAGAGGAAAACCTCACTGATTTTTCTTCATAAACTGAATCAAAATCCACAAATAAATCCATTATTCTAAGCTCTACTTTGGAATATTCACACCATTATCTACTAGGGATGTTATTTATTATTCACTAATTTTCCTCTCAAATAAGGCAACAAGTAATTTTAACACATTTCTTCCCATTTCAAGAAATCTCTTTTTTGCACTGAAAACAACATGCTATGCACAGGAAAAGCTGTTTTCCGAACAAAAATACTGTTTTATTTATTTATTATATTTCTACCCCACCTTTCTCGTACCCAAAGGTTGTTTTCTAAGCAAAACAACCAAATTTGCATTTTGAACAGAGCAAGATTCCATCCACACTTTAAAAACAATGCAGTTTGACACCACTTCAACTGCCACGGGAGTTGTAAAGGTATTCTGCCCTATCTTCCAAATAAGTGCCTCACCAAACTACACATTTCATTATTTCATAGCATTGAGTCATGACAGTTAAAGCGGTGTCAAACTGTATTAATTCTATAGTACAGATTCAACTTTGGTCTCAAATTGACAATATTCTTGTTAGTCTAACGTTAAACTTGTCAGGGCTTTTCAACATTTTGCAAAATTTCAGGAGAGATGACAATTGTCAAATATCAACAGTAGTCCTAAATGACCTGTTATGTTATATGAATTTGCATATACCTAGCTGGGCCCCTGGTGACGCAGCGAGTTAAACTGCCTGTCCAATTCCGGGCTCAATTCAAAGTGCTGGTTTTGACCTTTAAAGCTCTATACGGTTCCGGCCCAGCTTACTTATCCGAACGCATCGGCCGCTACGTCCCACCCCGTAACCTATGATCATCCGGAGAGGCCCTGCTCTCGCTTCCGCCGACTTCTCAAATGCGGTTGGTGGGGACGAGGGACAGGGCCTTCTCGGCGGTGGCTCCCCGCCTGTGGAATGCGCTCCCTATGGAGGTACGGTCCATCTCATCCCTCCTGGCATTCAGGAAGAAGGTAAAATCCTGGCTTTGGGACCAGGCGTTTGCACACCAGCACTAAGCAGCATGTTAGACAGGGATTTTAATGGAATGGATGAAGAGGGCCAATGTTTTTATGGAGTGAATATTGTTTTAACTTGGAATGACTGTGTATGTTGTTGATGGAACTGTATTTTAATGTTGTTTTAATGTATTTTAATTGTTGTGGGGTTTTGGGGTTTTATACTGTATGATGTGGCATCGAATTGTGCCGTACTGTAAGCCGCTCTGAGTCCCCCCTCGGGGGTTGAGAAGAGCGGGGTAAAATCCTGAAATAAATAAATAAATAAATAAATAAATAAACTGCTGAGCTGCTGAACTTGCTGACTGAAAGGTTGGCAATTCGAATCCAGGGAGTGGGGTGAGTTCCCGCTGTTACCCCCAACTTCTGCCAACCTAGCAGTTTGAAAACATGAAAATGTGAGTAGATCAATAGGTACCGGTTTTGCAGGAAGGTAACAGCACTCCATACAGTCATGCTGGCCACATGACCTTGGAGGTGTCTACAGACAACACCGGCTCTTCAGCTTAGAAATGGAGATGGGCACCACTCCCCAGAGTCGGACATGACTTAATGTCAGGGGAAACCTTTACTTTACCTAGCTGACAGAAATACTAAATAAATAAAAAAATACACAGAAAAAAAGCCTCCTTTACAGAATTGTGAAAATATGTAATGGGACACCAGAAATAATTCTAATATGTATCATGCTCTAATGCACACCAGGTACTTTGTCAGTCTTGCTATGTAGTAATGTAACAGCAACCCTCTACTGATACAGATGTTATATAATTGCACAGTTCTAATCCTTGCAGGTGGAAATTCATTTATGAACATGTAAGGCCTTAAAGCATTCTGGTGATTCTTTTTATCTCTATTATACACAATGTACAATGAGGGAAAGTCACTATTAATACAGGCTGTATATTCCTTACCTTAAATCCTGGAATCATTTATCCCCCTCAGATTTTGGGATACTTGTGCATAGATAATGAGATATCTTCCCAAATAGGTGTCAATCCTAAAGATGAAATTAATTTCTGTTTCATCTTATGCACATAGCATGGATATACATTTTATATACAGTATTTTAATAATTTTGTGCATGAAACAAAGTGTGTATAATTAAACTGTCGGAGAACGATGGTGTCACTATCTCAACCACCCAATATGGACAGTTTTGGATTTTGGAGTGTTTTGGATTTTGGAATTCTGGATAAGGAATAATCAAGCTGTATCTTTGGGTGTCGTGGAGTGCTTGGATGTACACATACATTTTTAAAGGTGTCCTTTGTATCTTCAAAGGTGTCTGAGAAAATACAACAGGATCAAACTCCTCAGCTGAAGGAAGACTGCTCCATTGTCACCAATGTTCAACATAAACCAGCCCAGGAATCAATAAACAGTACATACCTGTAAGGAGACACTAACAGCCCCAGCAGACTCCCCAAAGATTGTGATGTTGTCAGGGTCTCCTCCAAAGTTTCTGATGTTTCTCTTCACCCAGGCAATAGCCATGTGCTGGTCTTTAAGGCCATAGTTACCTTGAGAAGAGCAGTGGGGGAAGAGAGAGAAAGAGGGAAAGAGATTTCAGACCAACAGATTCCAAGGCCATCTCTTGATCATCTGCAGTTGGTTAAAACACTGTCATTTCACACATAAATTCATTCAAATAAACAGATGTATTGCCAAAATCTTTGTACACCATGGTACTTAGAGAGATCTCATCCAGAAGGCTCAGTACTTGAAACACAAGACCCAATAGTATGCAAATATCACACATATACATTGAAATGTAAGTGTATCCCTTTTTTCCACCCTCCAAAAGACTGAGATGTGTGATTTGTGTATCAACTTGAACATTCCCTTCACGTTATCCTTGATAGTGCTATACATTATCTGGCCAGTAGTATTTGTAACAAGCCCTATGAGGAGTGGCTTAAAGAGCTGGGCATGTTTAGCTTGAAGAAGAGACGGCTGAGAGGAGACATGATGGCCATGTATAAATATGTGAGGCAAAGTCATAGGGAGGAAGGAGCAAGCTTGTTTTCTGCTGCCCTGGAGACTAGGATACGGAAAAATAGCTTCAAACTACAGGAAATGTGATTCCACCAGAATATTAAGAAGAATTTCCTGATTATGAGAGCTGTTCAGCAGTGGAATTCTCTGCCCCAGAGTGTAGTGGAGGATCCTTCTTTGGATACTTTTAAATAGAGGCTGGATGGCAATCTGTCGGGGGTGCCTTGAATGCAATTTTCCTGCTTCTTGGCGAGGGGTTGGAATGGATGGCCCATGTGGTCTCTTCCAGCTCAACAATTCTATGATTCTATGATATGTACTATCATTCTAAAACTGTATGCTCCATGTCAAAGGAGGTTTCAAGTACTTTTGGATAACACAGGTACTCCTTTTGCAAGCAGTTTCTAATGCTGATCACAGGTGGACAACCCTTCCATGGGCATCTTTTTACCTGGAAGGTTGGCATCTCCTGTACTGAGGAAGCCCAGGGGTCCAAGGCGGTAGTTAAAGGTCACCACGATGACATTTCCACGGGTAGCGATCTCCTGCCCATCATACAGGTAGTTCTTGAGGAAATTGGGACCCTGTCCACCACCCCAGAGGAAGGCCCCTCCATAAATCCAGACCATCACTGGTAGGTTGGTGGAAACTGGAGTGGCAAAGAATTGGGAGTGGAGACAGTAGATAGGCAAGAAAGAAAGCAGATCAATACAAACGACCAAGCTCAGGAAAAAAAACTTTTTCACTAAAAGATGTGGTGAGACCATTTTCAAAAATTGAGATGTGATATCTGAATCTCCTCCAACTCCGTTGCCAACCAACTTGGTACCCAGGGTAAAGTGTATGCATTGTATCATGGCAGGAGTACAGTACAAGGGCACTGTTTGCCCAAATAACAATTCCTCATGCACAATGAATCTTTCCCTTCAGTCCCCAAATTTTGAGCACTGCAGATATATTGAAATTCATGTGTACCTGGAGGTCTTATATGTTCTGTGTTCAGATTTCATTGGTAACTCTGTTTTCACTTTATCTTTGAATGTTTAATCTCTCGAAATGCTTGACTCAGGTGTTAAGTGGGACTGAAGGAAAAATTCATTGAGAAGGATAATGTTTGGTTGGAGAGCATGCTTTCATTTTGCATGCACACACACTGCCATACACATATACACATCCCTCAATACCACCCACCCCATACACCATATTAACCAACGAACCCACAATTGGTCAAATCTAGGTGAGCCCTTACCAGTTTTCTTCCCTTGAGGAACCCAAATGTTCAAGTAAAGACAATCTTCACTACCCCGAACATCTGTCTGCATGAGGTTGGATTGCAGGCAACGTTTCTTGTACTCCTTGGCCTCCAAGGTGCCTGAGAGAGAAAAGAATGAGAGGGACAGATGGGACTATTTGTTTGTTCACTGGGAGGGAGCCTGTGTCCTGGGATGGAATTTGTATTGCAGTTGTGCACTAGATCCCCTTCCTCTGACAGAGAGATCAAGACGTACTTGGTATTTTGGACACTGATCACAAATAATATTGAGCATCTTACTTTGTCTCTCTTTGACATTCACATAAAATAGTTATATAAAATGTCCATTGGCATGCTAGTACAGGATGCATGAAATGAACATTTACAGGCTTTGGAATAAAAGTTAATGCTTTGCAAAGTTAGTATGTAAGAGATCATTTAGGAATAGAATTGCCAAAATACCAGTATCTCAAAAATACTATATTTATAAGAGAGGTTGGATGTTTTGGATGGGGAGGAAAATTGGATAGAGAGACAAAATAAAAAATCCGCCCACTATTGCAAATGTGGAAAGTTAATAAGCCAATGAAACATAATATTGTCCTGTCTTTAGCTTCCATTAGAACAGTTATTGCCAAACCCTGATCCTCCATGTGTTTTGGACTTCAATTCCTAGAAGCCTCATACACTTTGAACAAGGCTCAGAGGTTCTGGGCATCAAAGACCAAAATACCAGGAGGACCAGGTTTTGAGAATTGCTGCTCTTGGAAGGTTGGGGGGGGGGGGGTACTGTTGCATTATCCAGTCGGAGGCCAAAAGGGGGCACTAGACAGAGATGGATACGATAGTCCATTTTACGGGTGGACTATTATTCTCCTTACTCATGTCACCATCATGGAAACAACTCTCATTTATGAAATGGGATGCGAAGAGGTAGAATAACTAGTAAACATGGGGAAAATTGTTTTTCTCCTTCAACTCTCCCTCCCCCATAAAATGGTCTGTCCTTCTCTGTCTAGGCTCCCTTTTGGAGTCTGCCCCGATAATGGAATAGTACCAAAAATGAAATAGACTTCAGTATGATTATCAACAAAATAAAATTGTGATATCTGTTAGAATATTCTGCTTCTCAGCTAGCCTAGACTATTAGGATGCCAAAAAAATTGGTAGACTGTGTAACTCAATGCAAAATGTTAGTGAAAATGTAATATGAGGCTGCCTTCTAGTAAGATCAGACCACTAGTCAAACTAGGTCAATCTCACTTGATTCCCCTTCAAAAGAGGAAAGTAGGAGGAAGACAGAGAAGGCAGGACATTTCAAATGCAGCAGATAAAGGAGGACCACAGAAGATTTATGGGGACATTCTCTGTCAGATCAGGACAGTTGACAAGTATAATGTAGAGGTACAGTATAGAAGACACTTTCAGTGCCCTAAACCTTCTAGTTAGTTGAGGACAACAAAGCTCCTTGGCATGAAAGACGGAGCAACAGCATCCCCCGTGGCCAGAGTTGAGCACAGCCTCCAGTTGCTGAAGATGGAAAAAGATGGGGAGCCTTTACCTCTGTTTACGTACTGTCTGTCTTTATTAGTTGTATAATTGGCATTGAATGTGTGCTGTATATATGTACTGTAATCTGCCCTGAGCCCCCTTGGGAGATAGGGCAGAATATAAATAAAGTATATTAATTTAAAACAAAGCCCCTTTACCTGGCCAGCCAGGGTGTGGCTGAGGGTCTTCTAAGGTCTTTGTTGGTGCTGCAAAAGGGATTCCTTTGAATATATCTACATAGTTTCCAAAAAGGCCCAACTTTTTATTGACTCCTTCCACGAAGCCTCCTTCCGTTATTACGATGCCCAGCTGTACTCGTGCCACAAAAAGGAAAGAAATGTCAATTACATTATTTGCATAAAAATGAGTGTGGGAATTGCATGTAAGACATTTCTTTTTCTGCAAGCTTTCGGGCCATAAGACGCTTTAGCGTGTCAGCCTGTCCACTGATTCGATCATTGTGTACACTGTATTATCCGGTGTGTTTGTTCCCCGCACATCATGCAGAGTTTTAATCTATGTTTTAGGATGTTTTTAGTATGTTTTAGAGTCTATAATGTGCTTTTAAATACATTTGTATCCGACTTGTTGTGAGCCGCCCTGAGCCACCCGGGAGTGGCGGCCTAGAAGTCCGACTAATAAATAAATAATAAATAATTTGAGCAATACCTTTAACATCCAACAAGCTAGCTTTGGCTCAAACAGCAGAATGGACACAGTTGAAGTATCACCATCTCTTTGAACAGCTGTATGCCCACTCCAAATTCACCAGAAACTGGTTTTAAAATACCTTTAAATCAATATTCTATGTAACACAGGGAAAGGGCTAGTTCTAGGTATTTTTTTAAAACGACAAAACAAATCAGAAAATCTAACTCCCTTAAACTGATAGAATCAGCTGTCTCAGTCTTGATTTCCCACTTTGCTATCACCCTCAGCTGTAGTTATGCATTTCTTCTAAACACTGTACAGGCGGTCCCCAAGTTACAAGCATCTGACTTACAAACAACTCACAGTTAAGAATGGGGGTGAGACAACAGGAAGTGAGAGAAATTTACCCCTAGGAAGAGAAAAATCATTCTTGAAAATATTATAATGGGTCAAAGGTGTCTCTACTGAAGCTTTCTCGGCAGTTCTTGTTTCCACAATAATACAATTTTTTTTCAAAATCCAGTTATCAAAAGGACAGAAAGTGTGGTGAAATCTTCTGAACAGTTGAAATTGTAAGTCAGAACAGGTACGTTTTAAAGTGTAAGTACAATTTAAAATGTGCCTGTTTTGAGTTATAAACAAATTCAACTTAAAGGCAAACCTACAAAACCTATCTTGTTTGTAACTCGTAGACTCCCGTGTGAGGACCACTGTCTTTTTTTTAAGCTTACCTTTGCAGCCCCTGCTATGCCCAGGCAGAAGGCAAATGTGAGGCAGAGGAATCCCCAGCGAGCCATGGTGACCTCCAAATGAGTCTCTTTCAGTCCAGATGGGCATCTTTATAGGCTGGGCCCTACCCAAGTTATCACTATGAAGCCTGAGAAAAGAGCATAAATGCCACAGTTTCCACCAGGCAATTATCGTGAAATGGCCTTTGGTTGTTGCCAACTCAATTTCTTTGGTGAAACTTCCAAGGTTAATGGGGGGAACAGAGGAGCTGTTTATCTTGAAGGGAGGTGGATTCTGGCCTTTCCAGCCAACAGCTGGTGTCCTCACACTCCATAACCTTTGATGTAACTTATAAATAGAAGTCTCTTTTAGGAAACCAAGGAAGCTCACTATGAGATATCACGGAGAATGGGCAACAGTTCTCCTGAGGACCAAAGTTAGCCTTTCAGTCATGATGCCAGCTATGAAGAGGGCTGCAGAACATGCTATTACTATTAAGCAGAGCAAGGGAGCAGATTTGGATTGTCGTATGTTGGCAGCAAATTGCTAGCTGTCTCGTGTTTTGTTTGCGTATGTGCTCCCACTACATTCAGAAAATAGAGGTCTATTAAAATATTTTGAATTCATCTTGTATAACAAGACCTAAAGCCAATATTCAGCATGCTACAATAGAGTTCACTCCCGCATATGACATCCTTTCAAATATTTAAATGTGACTAGCATGTCACCTCTTAACCTCTCCTCTAAACAAAACATATCCCACTTTCTAGGCAGTTCTTCACAATGCTTCACTTTCAGACTTTATACCATTTTGGTCATGTTCCAGCATATTCGTATCTTTCTTCTATTTCGTTGCCCTGAACTTCACTTGTTAGTCCAGGTGAGATCCTACCTAATCTGAATGGAGTGGGACTATTACTTCTCATGATCTAGACATTATACTTCTGTTGAAGCAGCCTAGGATTTTCTTCTTGTTTACTTTCTCTGCGATTCCACTTTCACAGCCATACGAATAATTGCAAATATTATGGCAATAATACTTACAATAGCCAAGTCTTGACCATTTCTTTCCTAGAGATATCAATTAATACTACCCAGGCAGACAGTTGTAATGGTGAATTTTAAACTCCACTGTATGTCTGGTTTTTCTTTTGTGCATTTTGACATGTATTTTTATGGAGGTATGCTTTAATATGTGTATTTTATGGAGTGTTTTAAAATTATTATGTGTTTGTGTATGTTTTAGTAATGCTGTAACCCACCTCGAGCCATGAGGAGAGATGGGCAAGAAATAACACTATTATTATTTTACTGACACAAAAACACAGTATGTCATGACAAACAAGATATATATGCTGGATTTCGTATCACAAAATCACAAGTCACACACTTCCCTAGCATCTAGGACTGTGTGATGTATTTTCGAATGATGCGTGCAGATCCAAGTAAGGTTGCCTTTTGCAGTTGACAGATTGTGATTTTGTCAATGTTTATTGTTTCCAAACTCTAGCTGATAATAATAATAATAATTATTGCAAAAACAGTGTTAAAGAGAACACCAGGTAGTCTACCTGTGATGGGAAGAATTCCTGCCATGTATAGGAATAACATGGGGCATTAGAAATTGACGGAGTAGTTCAATTTGCCTTCTATTCCCTAATCACCACCAAATCTTGGTAAAGTGGGTAGTTGAGGAATTCTTGGAATTGTAGTCCCAGAATCTGTAAAAAGCGATATATTCAATCTCTGGTCTCCATGTTACCAAAAATTAGAACCCAAAATTATGAATTATGATACAGGGCTCCATTAGGACACCACGTTGCATTTTCCATTTGTCCAGAATTTCCATGAAATGTTGTCCCACTGCACCTTGGAGTTCAGGATGTAATTCCATAATTATCATAATCTTTTCTCAATGCACTCGGATGACTCAAGGGTCACACAATGAGTTTGTGCAAGAGCCTCTGGGTCTTTTCCCATTTTGCCCTGATATGATCTGAGTTATTCCTGGGAACACTTCCACATCCTTGTCACCAATGGACTTCTTCATTGGGTTTCCATTGAAATGGCCAACACCATGAAGCACCCTTTTGTCTCTCTGGACTGGCACCCATTCTGGCCCATTATCACTCCCCCTCGCTTTCAATAAACAAGCACAATCTTCAAAATAATCAAATGAGTGTATTAAACTTTCCTGCCATGGTGGGGACCAACCAACAATGACGTCATACAGAGTCCAGGACCAATCAGGGAGTGGCTCCTATCCAGACACCTTTTTGACCAATCAGGAGTCAGTGTCACAGTCTTGAATAGCTGTCAAAGAGCTATATATAAAATGTATGTTCACAATTGTAGTATGTCAGAAGGGATGTTAGCCGTCTCCGTTAACATTCCCTCTGGCCATCGAGACTAAAGCCTCTGATTTTGCCTTCAACCCGTTTGTGTCTCATCTGGCTTTCTGGAAGCTTGACACACTGGGCTAATCTTTTCTCAATGCACTCGGATGACTCAAGGGTCACACAATGAGTTTGTGCAAGAGCCTCTGGGTCTTTTCCCATTTCACCCTGATATGATCTGAGTTATTCCTGGGAACACTTCCACATCCTTGTCACCAATGGACTTCTTCATTGGGTTTCCATTGAAATGGCCAACGCCATGAAGCACCCTTTTGTCTCTCTGGACTGGCACCCATTCTGGCCCATTATCGCTCCCCCCCCTTTCAATAAACAAGCACAATCTTCAAAATAATCAAATGAGTGTATTAAACTTTCCTGCCATGGTGGGGACCAACCAACAATGACGTCATACAGAGTCCAGGACCAATCAGGGAGTGGCTCCTATCCAGACACCTTTTTGACCAATCAGGAGCCAGTGTCACAGTCTTGAATAGCTGTCAAAGAGCTATATATAAAATGTATGTTCACAATTGTGGTATGTCAGAAGGGATGTTAGCTGTCTCCGTTAACATTCCCTCTGGCCATCGAGACTAAAGCCTCTGATTTTGCCTTCAACCCATTTGTGTCTCATCTAGCTTTCTGGAAGCTTGACACACTGGGCTATTTTAGTGGAGCTGAAATTGACACACCCGCTATTTTAGTGGAGCTGAAATTATATAACACCCATTAGGAAAGGGAATGTCCATCTCTGCACCTACAAAAAGACATTGCTACAGCTTAAATATTATGTGTAAATGTCCACATGTAAGTTAGAAGTAGGCAAATATGGTACCAGATATACCATCCTATGTTTCCCTTTACTAATTCATTCCCAAAATGGGAATGCAAGTGCTGCGCTAGGTCCATGAGTCATGCCCACAAGCAAATGGTCATATAAAATAAAACAAGTTAGAGAACAACAATGTGTGGATTAAAAAAAACATGTTGGTCTAGGAAGAAGAAAACAAAATATATGTTCGGACTCTGCCACAGGCTGCCAGAGAAGTCTTCCAGAATTAGAGTTCTCAATTACTCTTTGTCAGAATAATGGATATAAAAAGTAGGTACTGAAAGAAGAGAAGCAGAAAAACCTAATAATTATGCTGGATGTGGTGACCACAAAGTCTGAAGTTAAATTCAAATCCAAAACATGTAATGTTGAAGGGCTTCAACATTCTGCATGCTATTCCACTTTGGCTCTCTACATAAAGATTTTCCAGAGACCAGAAAAAGCTCATACTGAGGTAGTAGGCCTGATTTTTTAAAAAAATAGATGAAGGACAACAGTGGGAAAAATCAAAGATGTTAGCATGAGAAACTTTCCTGATGTTACTGTTATGAACTGACAAGCTGCAAAGATCAATAAGCACAGTCAGCTCTGGCAAATGCCACTTTGGTGACAATGTGGCGTGTAATCTAGACATGATCCGTTGTCCAAGTGCTGGGATCACAGTGGCATGACCAAAGCAGCGGCATCGATAGATCGAACAGGAATATAAAGTGAACTCTCGGAAGGTAAAGTCAGATTCTCTTCCCCATGCCTTGTTTTGTGCATGCAAACCATAATGCAAGCAGACGCTGCATTTAAAATGGTATCAAAGGACCATCAAATTGTGCAGCATGAGAGATACATTAGAACTGGAGGGGACTTGAAAGGCCACTTATTTTGCTAGAGCACCCCTGATAGGTCTGCTTCAACATCTGCTTTAAAAGCTCTTAAGAAAGAACTGTCTGCCAGCTGTGAAGTGCAAAATTAAACTGCTGGCTGCAATTAAGAGGTTCACCACACGGGGCAGTCAATCATCAGTGTTGGTGGATGTTGGGTGACATGACGATTTCTCAACTAAGGAGAAACACAAACATCTGCAGGAAAATAAAACCCCAATGTTGACTTTGAATGGTCAGTACAGAGGTAACACACATTGCCCCAATATGCGGGCAATCTGTAAGCTTCCTCTGTATAATATGAGAGATTTAAACTGGTGGTTTAAAGAGAACACAAATATGTCAACCAAGGCTTTCATGGCTGGAATCACGGGATTGCTGAGTGTTCCGGGCTGTATGGCCATGTTCCAGGCGCATTCCCTCCTGACGTTTCACCCACATCTATGGCAGGCATGCTTACAGGGTGAGTTTCGAACAGACCCCTCAACCTCTGAGGGGGCCTGCCATAAATGTGCAAACATCAGGAGAGAATGCTTCTAGAATATGGCCATGCAACCTGGAAAACTCACAGCAACCCAGAACATAAATACTCATATCTTTAACAGAGTAGAAATTATGCCTGGTCTCAAACTACAGTTGGTTCTTGGTATTTGATTCCATAGATATCTAAATCTGTAGATCCTCAAGTGCTGTTGTATGCAATAGCATAGGAAAATGGTGTCCCTTATTAAAATTGCAAAATCAAGAGGTGCTTTTTGGATTTTAAAAATATTTTCAAGCAGAGGATGGTGTAATGTATGGTTGCAAAATCCGTGGATTTGGAGGGCTGACTGTACAAACTTCTAAAGAGGCCATGAGCAATAGGACAATTCCTAATCATCCTAGATACTCTCTCTCTCTCTCTCTCTCTCTCTCTCTCTCTCTCTCTCTCTCTCTATATATATATATATATATATGGATGCGGGATGATGGAAACTAGAGTTCAATCATATCTGGAGGGGCAAAATGTCATCATCCCTGTTTTGCTATATATTCAGATGAATATTAAGATGTTGGCTTAGAAGTGGGAACTCAAGATGGTATTCTTTAGAACAGTGTTTCTCAAACTGTGCTCCTCCAGGTGTTTTGGACTTCAGATCCCAGAAAATCCCAACCAGTTTACCAGTTGTTGGAATTGTGAGAGCTGAAGTCTAAAACGTCTAGAGGAGCACAGTTTGAGAAACTCTGCTTTAGAGACAGGGAGGGATAACAACTGAAGCACAAATGGAAACATCTGAATTTGAATGTAAAGTTCTTTTTTAAGACTCCCCATATACTTTGATAATGCAAGCTGTTTAGCTGAGAAATACTGAATTTTTCAGCTGACCATTCACACTTTACTACGTGTGTATGTTAAGATATGTGTTGTTCCTGTTGTTATTGAGACAAAATTAAACCACAAAGCTACATTTTAAGTTAAATGATGACTATTTCTTTCTAATGTTTTGAAAAATTACTGAATGTTGAATTAGAAGAACTGATGCCCTATCAGACCCACTTCATAATATGAGGGATTTAAATGGGTGGTTTAAGGATACTGATTGTTGAAGGAAAGTTTTGTTCCCAGTGTCAAATTCTATAGAAAGAACAGGACAGCTGTAGCACCATTGACCCTCTGACCTTTACAGCCAATTCCCTTATCTCCAAGCATAAAATGCACTTGAAACAAGGGATGCACACAAGAAGTCCACCTTGCTTTCATAGTTCCAAAAATATGGTTTGTAGTTGCAACGTAACATTTCTGTATAGTAATTTTTCCCAAGCAGGAGTCCACCACATGGTTTGGATTGGGTCCCATCATCCCTGACTTGCCTGTGCTGATTTGAGCAGATGGGAGAAGTAGTCCAAACCATCCAGGAGAGGCCTCCCCATCCCCCAATATGAACTGATATAGAAAACAATATTTTGGCCAATTCCTGTTTGCAAATTGGCCCCTGAAACAGCTTGGCGAAGGCAAAAGAGAGGCAGATTTGATCCCATCATCTCACCACATACACACTCCTTGAAGACTCTGTGGGGGCATTTGAGGACAGTTTCACTTTTCCAAAAGTGTTTGGAGGTCCATTTGAAAGGTTATTTACCCAACTCTGCTGTGATCCACATGTAGATCTCTATTTCCTCACAAATAAAATGTTGTGAATGTGAAATCTGCATATTCAATAGGCCTGTGCAATTTGACCAAAAGGCTAGAGAAAACGAGCAGGCTGGTAGTGAATAAACATGCAAACCGCAGTGTATGGGAACCCAATGGTAAGCAGACTGAATCTACTAAATGTCTGAGACAAACAACACAACCCAGAATTATGCAAAATATATAACTCTAATGTGGGGTAACACAATCAGGGGAACACAATCATGATATCAGGAGCACAATGCACATATTCGAGGAGGAGGCAATGGTAAAACCCCAAAGTACTTGCCCAATGGCGATAAAGGTGCTGGGGGCAATGTTTGTTCTTTGCAGAGAGATAGCAATGAAGAATATAAAGTTCGCGCCGGCGTTAGCGAAAGCGGCAAAAGCGCTGGGTGGTGATGACCCCCGGCGTCCTGTGTATACGTCGTCTCCAATGGATGTTGCAGAACGCAAGGTGATGACAGCACGTAGGTGGTGGGGGGAGTTCCGCGGAGGAGTGAAGCAATCAGGTGGGGAAATCCCCAATTGGAGTCTCCTAGGGAATCCCTGGCATCCTCTCGCGAGAATGGGCAAATCTCGCGCCTCCGTCTGCGGAGCAGGCGGAGATCCGTGTATGTGAAAACCACAGGTGGGAATCAAGACACGGAAGGGGGTGACGGGTTCTCCAAAGGGAAGGTTGGATTCACAAACATATAGAAATCTGCAGGAGCCACACCGCCTCTTCTTCCTTGCTAGTCTGAGGGGATTTCCCCTCCTTGAGCATACAGGCTCTTTCTGCAGATTTCTGTATGTTTGTGAATCCAACCTTCCCTTTGGAGAACCCATCACCCCCTTCCATGTCTTGATTCCCGGGATTCCCACCTGTGGTTTTCACATACACGGATCTCCGCCTGCTCCGCAGACGGAGGCGCGAGATTTGTCCATTCTCGCGAGAGGACGCCGGGGATTCCCTAGGAGTCTCCAATTGGGGATTTCCCCACGTGATTGCTTCACTCCTCCACGGAACTCCCCCCCACCCCCTACGTGCTGTCGTCACCTTGCGTTCTGCAACATCCATTGGAGATGACGTATACACAGGACGCCGTGGGACGTCACCACCCAGCGCGCCCTTTGCCGCTCCGGCTAACGCCGGGCGCGAACTTTATATTCATTGCGATCTTTCTGCAAAGAACGAACATTGCCCCCAGCACCTTTATCGCCATTGGGCAAGTACTTTGGGGTTTTACCATTGCCTCCTCCTCGGATATGTGCATTGTGCTCCTGATATCATGATTGTGCTCCTGATATCATCATGATAAGTGAAGACAAGGAGATTGCTGAGCGGCTAAACGACTTCTTTGCCTCAGTTTTCACACAGGAGAACAGACAACATATGCCTGCAGCTGAGTCAGTTTTTTCAGGGAGGGAATTAAATGAATTAAACCAGATAGAGATAAACAAGGAAGATGTTCTCACATGCCTTACTAAACTAAATGTCAACAAATCACCAGGGCCAGATGGCATCCGTCCCAGAGTTCTTAAGGAACTCAAGTGTGAAATTGCTGAAATTCTAGCCAAAATATATAACCTTTCTCTAAGATCAGGCACTGTACCCGAGGACTGGAGGGAGGCAAATGTAACTCCGATCTTCAAGAAAGGATCAGGGAGTGATCCAGGAAATTATAGGCCAGTTAGTCTAACCTCAGTTCCAGGCAAAGTGATGGAAACCATTATTAAAGAAAAAATTACCAAGCACATAGAAGAACAGGCATTGCTGAAGGAAAATCAACATGGTTTCTGCAAAGGCAAATCATGTCTTACTAACTTGTTAGAATTCTTTGAGGGTGTAAATAAACACATAGACAAAGGGGACCCAGTCGATATTGTTTACCTTGACTTTCAAAAGGCTTTTGACAAAGTCCCTCACCAAAGGCTCCTAAATAAGCTCTTCAGCCATGGAATCAGAGGACAGGTCTTGTCCTGGATTGGAACCTGGCTAAACTGTAGGAAACAAAGGGTGGTAATAAACGGACATTTCTCTAGCCTTTTGGAAAGAGGTGAGAAGTGGCGTACCCCAAGGTTCAGTTTTGGGTCCGTTACTTTTTAATTTATTCATTAATGATCTGGATGTAGGAGTGAATTCTGAGGTAGCAAAGTTTGCAGACGACACTTAATTGTTCAGGGTAGTTAAAAATGAAACTGATTGTAAAGAGCTCCAGAAAGATCTCTCGAAATTGAGTGAATGGGCAACAAAGTGGCAAATGCATTTTAACCTAAACAAGTGTAAAGTCATGCACACCGGGGCAAAGAACCCCAAATACACTTATCAACTGATGGGATCAAAGCTTTCTGAGACAAACACCTCCATAAACACCTCCAAGGTCATGTGGCTGGCATGACTGCAAGTAGAGCCATCACCTTCCCGCTGGAGCAGTACCTATTGATCTACTTACATTTGTATGTTTTCGAACTGCTGGGTTGGCAGAAGTTAGGGCTAACAGCGGGAGCTCATGCCACTCCCCTGATTTGAAACTTGCGACCTTTCAGTCAGCAAGTTCAACAACTCAGTGCTTTTACCATAACATTTTAAAAATAAGACAAACTGCAAAAGAGAGTTCTGGGAATTGTAGTTGCCAGTTGTGTCCATTTTCAGCCAATCGGAGAATGGATACAACCAGACCTTTTATTGACTGAGAAACAGAGAGAGAGAGAGAGAGAAAAAAACTTCAACTCCCATTATGCTCTGAGAGGAACTCAGAGACTTTTTAATGCCCACCCCATGCTAGTGCAGCAGGGCCCTCTCTGGAAGAGGCGCCTATGGAATTTTTCCATTGCTGGGGAGGGAGAAAAGACGCTGCAGGCTCTTCTCCAGGAGACCCACAGCAGACCCCTACCTCAGGTATAATGCAGACTTAACTCCATCCTCTCCAGTAGCCAATAAATCTGGCTCTCTTGATCTGTTTCGCCCAGTTTTTTTGTTCCCTCCTCCCCATTCTGTTTATGGGGGATTACACAAAACGGACCACCAAATTTTACCAATTTTTTTTTGGTCAAACTGATCCGGGACCAAGCCTAATATTCCAACAGCTCTAATCTGTTAGATTAGACATACTCTGTCTAATAGTTAATTTACCAAGATTATGTCTTCAAAACAAAAAAAAATGTACAAAGCACTTTACAATCTTTATCTCTTTTTTGTCCTCACAACACCCCTGTGAGGTAGGTCATGACTTGTTACTCCTTGAGAATGGATGCAGGAAAAAAGTAATGTGTTAAAGAGTTCACCCAGAGAGTCCGCAGCCAAGGCAAGATCTGATTCCAATCCAAGCCTTGCTCTCCAGGTCCTGGAACATGGTGCTGCCCTGCCATAAGGCAACTCACTGTACTTCCCAATACAGAGCCAAGGCCACAACTCTACATTGGGGATTACTGACAAACATCTCCATATATATACAAAATGCCCATATCTGATCTGTGTCTCTTCTTATGGCCAGTCAATATGTGTAGCTTTTCCCATAAGGCTGGGCTCCCATGTCTTGCAAGTAAGCAACACCTTCATCCAGGTGGGAGAGAGGCACTGTGTCTTCCTCACTGACGTGCCACTCGAACTCAGACTTCAAGGGCGGACGATGATTGTCAGGGAAGGCAAGGGAAAACAAGGCCTCCGGTTCGCAGACAAACTTGTACACATAACGTTCGCCAGCCACCTGCAAAAAGAAGACACACAAGCACTTACAGCAGGTGGAAATTGGGCAAAAACCTACCTAGATTCCTCCAGAACCAAAATGGTTAAAAGAAGGAAGCCTGTACCTGATGGATCATACACAATGGACAATAAATGGATTGAAAGATGCTAAACTAGAAATGAGAATCATATGATAGTCAGGGTATCCCTGTCTGGGATGGACCCCTTTCCCCCCCAAAAGGACCACAATGGCATGTTTGTTTCAGCCAGAAATGTTCTCTGGACAGCCCTTTTTTTTTTGCTGTGGGAACCAGATCTCAAATGGCGCCTTTTCCTCAACAGGCCTTTATCCCCCTGTCCCTTCATGGCACTATGCAAGTCAGCCTATTGCACAGCATCTAGTACAGTGTTTGTTTGTTTGTTTACGACATTAATATGCCGCCCTTCTCACACCGAAGGGGACTCAACCTTCAGTGTTTCTCAACCTTCCTAGTGCCACAATCCCTTAATACAGTTCTGCGTGTTGTGGTGACCCCCGACCATTTTTTTGGTTGTTACTTCGTAACTGTATTTTTTCTACTGTTATGAATCATATTGTAAATGTCTGATCTGCAGGATGTATTTTCATTCACTGGACCAAATTTGACACAAATACCCGATATGCCCACATTTGAATACTGGTGGGGTTGTGGGAGGGGGAGATTGATTTTCACATTTGGGAGTTGTAGTTGCTGGGATTTAGCACCGGGAAGTAGCGCAGCTGGCTAAGCGTCAGCTGCATAAGATCTCTCTGACCAGTAGGTCATGAGTTCGAGGCCTGCCCGGGTTGAGGTGGGTGCTCGACCTTAAGTGTAGCCTGCTATCAACCTTTGCAGCACGAAAGACAGTTCATTTGTCAAGTAGGAGATAAAGGTACCACATTAAGTGGGGAGGCAAATTTTGACTGATTTATGAGGCCATAAAGAATTGTTGAGGATTGCGGAAGAACAACAAGGGACGCTGGAAGGAAAATGCTGAGAGAGATGAGGAGTGCGTCAGCTCCCCCTGGTGCCCAGAAGTTTGCCTTTGTTCGTCTATGTTTGTCTATATATTCTAAATATGTCTATATATGTCTAAATATGTCTATATATGTTGAACTGCAGGGATTGTCTGCAAGTATGTGTACTGTAATCCGCTCTGAGTCCCTTTCGGGGTAAGAAGAGCGGAATATAAATAAAGTAAATAAATTAATTAAATAAATAATAATTTATAGCTTGCCTACAATCAAAGAGTATTCTGAACTCCACTAATGATCCAATTAAACCAAACTTGAACTCCCATGATCAACAGAAAATACTGGAAGGGTCTGGTGGGCATTGACCTTGAGTTTTGGAGTTGTAGTTCACCTATATCCTGAGAGTACTGTGGACTCAAACAATGATGGATCTGGACCAAACTTGGCATGAATCCTCAATATGCCCAAATGTGAACACTGGTGGAGTTAGAGGAAACTAGACTTTGACATTTGGGAGTTGTAGTTGCTGGGATTTGTAGTTCTCATACAATCAAAGAGTTCCTTGAACTCCACCAATGATAGAATTGGGCCAAACTTCCCACACAGAACTCCTGACCAACAGAAAATACTGTGTTTTCTGATGCTCTTTGGTGACCCCACTGACATTCCCTTGCGACCCCCCCGGGACCTGACCCCCAGTTTGAGAAATGCTGATCTAGTACTTACAAGGCAGAATTTGAGAGTTTTGCATAGTCCCTGACTCTTCCCTATGCCCAAAAATAGCAGAGCAAATTCCCCAGTATACAAAATGCTGTACAAATGCAATCTGCTGACTCCAGCTTTCTGAGGCACGAAATATACATGTCTGCCAACAGCTGATTGCTTTTTTCCTTGATGTTTTAAACGATTCCAATCTTGGAGCCTTCAAATTGAGCAGATGACAAGAAGGCGGTGCCAGCGATGGAATCTATGACCTTCTACACACAAAGCTTGCAGAAGATGGCAGTAATGTCAACTTCCAGATTTTGTTGGGATTGCAAATATCAGCTTTCTGCACCACTGACTATTCTGGATAGGGCTTCTTTGGATTTAACAATCTGATACTGTCTAGCAAACGGGGAAATGTAGGAATCACAAGCAAGATATTCCCTGAACTAGAGAAGCAGGGAGAGATGTTAAAGACATGATTGGTACCTCTATATTGGAAAGATGATTATCTTGGGCTGTCTGGAAGCTCCATCCCATTTCAAGTTCAAATCACATTTCAGTTCTAAAACCCCCTTCTGACTGACAAAACCCACCTTTTGCATAATCCCCTTCTCATAATAGTAGCGCAGAGAGCGGCTCAGCTTGTCATAGTTCATGGCAGGTCGGTTCTTTTGGATGCCCCAAAGTCGTGCCACCTGCAGAACCAAGGAAGAGAGAAGGAAAAAGAGGATTGATGGTACAAGAAGGGTGGCACAAAAGTGTTTTCAATAAAAGAAGGCAAGGGGAATTTCACCTCCTCTGGTTCAATGAGTTTGAACTCCATCCCCCGGCCTGTCCAACCGATGAAGTGGGAATTGCTAGGGTCATCCAGCAAGGCCACCAAGAACTGCCAAAGCTGCAGAGATCCTCGCCGTTGGTAAGGGGGACCTTCGCGGTACCCACCACCTTCTTGCTTGATGTCTCCTGGCAAGTACAGCAAATACAATTAAAGGCAGCTAAACCAGGAAATCCCAATTGGATGGCCCACCATGGGGGTCTACCTCCAGGGCAATCCAAGAAGGGGCAACTTGGAAGTCCCTGAGCAGACTCAGAAGTGGAGCTAGCAGATCTAAAGACAACCTGGCAAAATGGTGCTACCTAAATCCTGAAATAATCCTCCACCTTGTGCGACTGTGGAGCAGAACAGACAACTCCGCATCTGTATGCTTGTCCACATTGTCCTGCTTCGTGTACAGAGGAAGACTTGTTTGAGGCTACAGACAATGCAGTTACTGTTGCCCATTTTTGGTCAAAAGATATTTAACCGCTTGTGCTCATTCAATTTTTATCAGTTTTATACTAATTTATGCAATGCTTTAGATACAAAATAAAAATCAAAGGCAAACCCCCTCATGTCCCTTTGTCTCTTTCTGTCTACTGTAGTGACTGGTAGCTCTTGCACCAGTGAAGTGATGAACCTGCTTTGTCTTTTAGTCCAAACTTTAAAAACAATTTATACAAAATGCTAGAACCTCTTTTAAAGCTAGGGTTCTTCAATTTGGAGATTTCTGTTAAATTTTCAGTATAAACTCCAGAACACATTCAGTACCTCACCCTCTTCTCACTTGATCGCTTCCTTTCTCCTTTTTAAACATATACTCCCCAAGTTTATTTCGGTTGACAGAAATCAAATATATTTACAAACGAAAACAAAAATCCCTATTTTACGTATTTTTTCAGTTGTGAAGGAAAGGCCATGTGCACATCCTCCAAACAGCTTCTTTGTATATGCTTCTGCTAACAGTATTTCTGTGAAAACTGGACAGTGCAAAAAACTGACAAGAAGAAAATCAACTCATTTGATATGTAGGTAAGGAGTAATTTTAGCATTCCCCCCCCCCCTGCCAAAAGCAAGTATTCAAAAAGTGTACTGTTTTTGGATGTTGTGTTTAGAAAACATTATGTACAATATTCTGTACAAAATTTGGCACAGGACATAGCAGAAAATAATATTTCCTGTAATACGGCAGAATTGTGATCTGTGACTGATACTTGGATAGTTGGCTTCATAATCAGAATTATATTTATTTTCTAACAGATTTTATGTATACAAATGTGTTATTTGCACAAATATAAGACCTTAGAGACCCAAGGCCCAGTATGCTTTTTTCCCCGACCTTCAAATTTCTCAGGAACAACACAAACATCCTCATTGAAAGGCCGCATTTGTTTCTCGTAACTGTACCCTACAAAAAAAAGGGAAAGGGGAAAATCAGTGATTCAAACTGCAGCAAGAACCAATCCTTAATGATCCCTGTTAGTGATCAAGTGAACCGCCAACCCAGTCAGCTTCAAAAAATGCCCTATTCCAAGTTTCAGATTGAGTAGGGCTGTTCACATGAGAATTTCTGATGCCTATAAAAGTGTTTGGAATCATATGCATACAATCAAGATGGGGATGACCTAGAAACCTACCATTTATTAGGCAAAGGATAGGTAATAATAATAATAACAACAACTTTATTTATATCCTACCACCACCTCCCTGAAGAGACTCAGGGTGGCTTACAAGGCACCCTGAGACCCTTGTAAGCATACAACTGGTAGAAACAGTACTACAGTATAACACAGGTCACATAAAAAAGGCAGTCTTGTCCAGTACTGTTGATTTTGATCAGCGGCAAGTCTCAAAGCTTTAGTAATCTCTATTACTGGAAAATCTGGGGATTAAACCTTAGGCCTCTGATAAAGTAAAATCCACTGAGCTATGACTTCCTTTAGTTTCCAGTCTAAAACGAGACCTGCCCTTCCTAGTAACTTCATTCAGGACCAACTATGAGAACAAGCATGACACATGTTGTATGACCTCAAAGCATTTCTGATTTACAGCACTCCTAAGGCGACCCCATGTTTTCTTGTCAAGATGCTGGGAGAGAACACTCGGTGAGGTTCCATGTCTAAGTGGGGATTTAACCCTGGTCTATAGAGTCCTGTTATAACACCAATATTTATTTATTTATTTATTTATTGGACTTCTACACTGCCACTCCCAATGGCTCGGGGCGGTTTACAAAACTGCATATAAAATTAGCATTAAAAACCAGCAAAGTTAAAACAGGGTTAAGACAATATTCATATCAATTATTCAGGGCTCAAAGGCCTGCCTAAACAGGTAGGTTTTACATGCCTTACGAAATGTGCTCAAGCTCCGGAGGGCTCAGGTTTCAGGTGGTAAGGCATTCCATAAGACCAGGGCGATGATGGAAAATGCCCTTCGGCGAGTTGATGTCAAGCGGAACGATCTCATACTAGGGACATCTAAAAGGTTCTGATCCTCAGACCTTAAAGATCTTGGGGGGTTATATGGGAACAGACAATCCTTCAGGTACACTGGCCCCAGACCATACAAGACTTTAAAAGTCAAGACTAGTACCTTGAAAGTGATCCGGTATTCGATAGGTAACCAGTGCAGACCCCGGAGGACCGGTGTAATGCGACAGCTTGCAGGTTCCCCTGCAAGCAGTCGGGCTGCAGCGTTCTGCACTAGTTTAAGTTTCCGGATCGTAGTCAAGGGTAGGCCAATGTAAAGAGTGTTACAGTAGTCAAGTCTTGAGATGACCGTGGCCTGGATCACCGTGGCTAAGTCGCTGCGGGACAGATAGGGAGCCAGACGCCTTGCCAAACTCAGTCTTACCAAATTCAGTATTGACATTTACAGCTCCCAAAACAAAATTAAGAAATATGCTTAATATATTCATATTTCCAAATAGAGTCACAAATCTAGCTCATATTCTCTTCTGTTAGGAGCATCCCATTTAGTGGAAGATGATCAGGTTTGGACCTTGGATGACAAACAATGAAAGCAGTGACCTGTACATAACTGTAACAGTGAATCTGCTCTGAGGTATAGTTCAGCAGATAACCAACTTGCTGAAGTTCAACCCCAGAATACCCCCAGGACCTTGGATAGCTCCACTAAAATTTAGGCTAAATTCAGAACAGCTTCACAGCCCCATTGACAGGGGAGCTGCCAGCTGCCACTGATTTTGCTGATGCCAGTCAATACCAAAACCACCCACAATGACAGAGTGAAGGAAATCATTCCCAGGATCAAGAGGCGTGTACAAATAAAAGATTCTCACACGAGCTTGCTTACCTAATGTGTGATCAGGGTTGGAATGACCTGGGAATCCCTCTGTGTTCATATACATTGAATGGCAACTTGGGACATCTATAAGGCAGAGACAAAATGCAGAACTAAACAGGATTGCTTCCTTGTTCCAGAGACATAAAGGCCGAAAAGTGAAGGTAATACAGCTGTGAAACTTGTCTCTCCACAGTCATCTTTCAGTTCTTCCTATCTATACATTTGGACACACTTCAAAAAGGTCAAGTCTCAGAAGATAACTTGGTTGTGATGGTGCTGGTTGTGATGGCTCTCTCTAGGCCATTGAATTATCTGTGATATCTGTTGGATCTACAGTATGTGATTTGATTACTGTCATATTGATCTCTTAGCTCAGAAAAGAGAAGATTGAGAGGCGATATGAGAGCTATCTTTAAATATCTGAAGAGCTGTCAGGCAGAAGACAGAGTGTTCTCCTTTTCTGATGGAGTGGAATGTAGAACCAAAGCCAACAGATTCAAGATACAAGAAAGGCAATTCCATCAAAACATTAGGAATAACATCCGAATAGTAAGAGCATTTGAAATAAGAAAAAAATGCCCTTGGAAAGTGGTGGATCTCCTTTGTTGAATTTAACAGACTGGACATTATCTCTTAGGATTTAACTGCACAGTATTCACAGAGCTGATATACAGTTTCATTTATACATTGTTTCACTCATTCGGTTTTTCATTTAGGGCCGTGGTTCCCAAAGTGGGCGGTACCGCCCACTGGTGGACGGTGGGACGATCCAAGGGGGCGCCGGAAGGCTCCGGAGAATTTGGGGGGCACTGAACTACTGTGCGCCATGGGCGGGGTTGAGGAGAGGAGGGGGCGCGCACCGCAGTTTCCAGGCAGCGCCTGCCTGAAGATTCCATTCCCGGTCTGGCGTTTCCTGGAAACCGTAGCGCCCCCTGCTTCCTCTCCTCAACCCCGCCCACGGTGCACAGTCCTGTATGGCCGTGGGCGGGGTTGAGGAGAGGAAGGGGGCGTGTGCTGCGGTTTCCAGGCAGCGCCTGCCTGGGGATTCCATTCCCGGTCAGGCGTTTCCTGGAAACTGCAGCGCCCCCCCCTCTCCTCAATCCCGCCCACGGTGCACAGTCCTGTATGGCCGTGGGCGGGGTCAAGGAGAGGAAGGGGGTGCGCGCCGCGGTTTCCAGGCAACGCCTGCCCGGGAACGTATCAGCAACCAGCCTCCTCTCCAGTCACTGGTTTCGAAACCAAACCAGAATTGCATGCTCTGCACTCCTTTGGAGATACCACTCCCTTCCAGACCTCACTTTCCAAAGGTACTTTGGCTGCCTGACGTTTAATTTTTCAAAAAAATTAAAAAATTAATTTCTAGGGGAGCAGTGAGTAATTTTTTTCTGGAAAGGGGGCAGCAGGCCAAAAAAGTTTGGGAACCACTGATTTAGGGCCTCCCGTGCACTCTCTACACAGTAACTGCCATTTGTCCAATTGGGGAAAAAAATACAGCTTTCTATTATCCACAGTTTCACATATCCAGAACATATCCCCACAGATAAGGGTTCCAGGCCTCTGGAACTTCCTTCCAAAGGAGCTAAAGATGCCCCCCTCCCTCCTTGCCTTCAAGAAACTGCTGAAGATGTACCTTTGCTCATTGGCTTACGAGGAGGAGGAGGAGTTGGCAATACTACCATTTTACCTGTGATTAATAGCTACCATCTGTATCCATGCTCTGTTTGCCCCACCAGCTCAATAGATATCTTGAGCAACGATCAATCTATTTGCCCCCAAGGAACTGGGAAATTGATGCTTCTATTCGATGTTTGATGTTTTATCTTATGTCTGATATAACAGGCTATGTTTCTGATTTAATGTTAGTTAAGTCATAACTTGTTTTTATATGTTGGGTTGCCAAATTCCATTACTACCGGTATGTAAGTATTGTTGTTGTGTTCAGGCAATGAATGTTTGCATTTTGTGTTTGGAATCCGTCCTGAGCCCCTCTGAGGGTGGAATATAAATAAAGATTATTATTATTATTATTATTATTATTATTATTATTGGGGTCATACTGTATATGTCGTGGGGATCCGTGGAATTGTTTCTAGTTCTATGATTCTATGTTTTTGCATTTATGTTTAATACTGTGATAGGGCATAGACATCATTTGTTATTTTTAAGTGATTGGAATGGCTATATAATTTCGTCATCCTGAATTTTTCATGCAAACTGCTCATGATAGTAAAAAACCCACATATATTCAGAAGTTACATGGAGTCATGGGAACTTTGGGACTGAACAGAGCAGGCACTATCATCCTGTTCCATAAGCCTCCAGTGGATTGAGAATGTTTATTTTAAGCTTATTGAAGCAGAATATAAATAAATAATTATTATAATTTATTAATTAATAAAATTGATCATCGCATAGGGGGAAAATCCCTACTTTCCCCCCACTTGGATCCCCAAATTCAGAAACGTAAGTTCATTCCCCGAGAAGCAAAAGTTCTATTCTCCAAAAAAGTTTCCTCATCCCCATTTCCACACACAGAGATTTATTATTTTATTTATTTACAACATTTCTACTGTGCCCTTCTCAACCCCCCCCCGGGGGGGGGGGACTCAGAGTGGCTAACACTGGCAACAATTCGATGCTGCAATATCACAATGTAACAATATAAAAGCATAAATACACAATAGATTAAAACAATGGCATTAGTTATACAATCATATAGCCGTTTCCATTATCATAACAATCATATGATCCAATTCAGTGTCCAAGTGCTGTTGTGCCAGCTTATCTATCCGAATGTGTCTCTCCCTACGAACCCACCAGGGATTTAAGATCATCAGGTAAGGCTCTGCTCTTGATCCCGCCGGCTTTGCAAGCACGTATGGCGGGGACGAGGGGCAGGGCCTTCTCTGTAGTGGCCCCGAGGCTGTGGAACTCCCTGCCCAGGGATATCAGATCGGCTCCCTCCCTTCTTACCTTTTGGAAAAAAATTGAAAACTTGGCTCTTCGAGCAAGCATTTGGAGTTTCAGCTTAATTAGTCAACTGAATTGGAAATGACCTAGGAACGACAACGACGACGGAATGGATAATAGACTGGATATGACAACATAGTCTTTTAAAAAAATCAATCAATCAATCTTTACTGTCTATGTTTTTGATGTTTTGATGTTTTTAGATATTGTAATATGTTTTTATTCTATTGATGTATGTTTTAAAATGGCATCGAATTGTGCCTATTGTCCGCCGCCCTGAGTCTCCTTTGGGCTGATATGGGTGGGGTATAAATAATGTAAATAAATAAATAACCAAAAGCCTGGTTCCAAAACCACGATTTCAGGTTTTTTCCTAAAGGAAGGGAGGGAGGACGCCGGTCTATTCTCACTGGGGAGCAAATTCCACAAGCGGGGGTTACCACCAAGAAGGCCCTGTCCCTCATCCTCACCAGATGTGTTTGCGAGGCTGGTGGGACCAAAACCAGGGCCTCCCCGGTAGATCTTAAACGACGAGGTGGAGTGTAGAGGGAGATACTTTCGGACAAGTAAACTGGGCCGGAGTCGTATAGGACTTTATAGGCCAAGACCAGTACTTTGAATTGATTGAGATTCAAGCATAAGATCTCTCTGACCAGTAGGTCATGAGTTCGAGGCCAGCCCAGGTCGAGGTGGGTGCCCGACCTTTAAGTGTAGCCTGCTGTCAGCCTTTGCAGCCCGAAAGACAGTTGCATCTGCAAAGTAGGAGATTAAGGTATCACATTAAGTGGGGAGGCAAATTTTGACTGAATTATGAGGCCATTAAAGAACTCCAGGAATGCTGAGGAATGCGGAAGGAACAACAAGGGACGCTGGGAACGCTGAGAGATGAGGAGTGCGTCAGCTCCCCTGGTGGCCAGAGTTTGCCTCTGTTCATCTATATGTTGTGTATGTGAAAAACAGCAGGAATTGTCTGCTAAGTTTGTGTACCTGTAATATGCTCTGAGTCCCCTTCGGGGTGAGAAGAGCGGAATATAAATAAAGTAAATAAATAAATAAATAAATATTCACACAGGTTTAAAAAATGAGTCCCCGTGACTACAACTCCCAGAATCCCCTACCCAGGAGGATTCCAAGCAACATAGTCTAAAACAGTGTTTCTCAACCAGTGTGCCGTGAGCGATCATCAGGTGTGCCGCGAGAAAAGCTCTCTGTCCCCCTTCCTTCCCCCCTCCTCCTGCCGAACTCCTGCTGCTTGGGGGAGGAGGAGGAAGGGCCGGGCGGCAGCGAAGAAAAAGAAGAAGGGGCCGGGGCGCCGCCTCCTTCGGCCGTTTCCCCAGCCAGCCTCCAATCCGCCATGACTCCCACCATGACTCTTGCCCCTCGCTCGCTGAAGCTGCGCAGAGGAGGAGCCCTGCCCACTGAAGCCCATCCACCGCTCATGCTCCTCCTCTGTGGAAGAGCTGAAGCCGGGGGAGGGGGCTCACACAGCTTTGCCTGCCTTGAGGGGGCAGTGCCAAGCCAGCAGTGGCAGAGCCAGCACAATGCTGGCTTGGCACTGCCCCCTCAAGGCTGGCGAAGCTGTGGGAGAACTGAAGCCGGGGGGAGGGGGCGTGGCACAGCACGGCCTGGCTCCTCCCCCTCCCCTGGCTTTGGCACTCCCAGCAACTGCTCCGAGCAGGCCACCAACCACCAGCCATTCTTTACTGTGTTAGAGTGCCATTTTGTGTCATTTTGGTTGGTGGTGTGCCCCGGATTTTTTTAATGTTAAAAGTGTGCCGCAGCTCAAAAAAGGTTGGGAAACACTGGTCTAAAAAGACAGACTTTCCCAAGCTCTGCCCAATTTCAATGCATAGTCAAGAAAAGCTTGTCTTTTCCACAAAGCGGCTGAGTATTTATGAAGTTTCACTTAAATGGAATGGGGAAGGCCAGAAAGTAACTTTTTTCAGGACTGCAATTCTTTTTTTGTGTGTAAATATATTTATTAGGGTTTTTCCATAAACAGTAAAAGTGGGGGAACAATTGCAGGTAAAGGACAGTAGGAAAGATAGAGAAAGGAGAGGCGGAGAGTGGTGATGGGGGGGGGGGTGTCGGGGGTGGGAGGGGGGTGCGGGGGAGGAGGTGGTAACAGGGGATGGGGGGTAGAAGATATTGGCTTCCGGAGTCACCATTTGGCTCCTCTTGTACAGTTCAGTTCGTGAGAAAAGAGTGTGATTGTCCTTAAATGTCTTTAAATGTGTGGAGGAGGGGGGTGGCATTTATTAACTGATGGGGGTACATCTTGTTGCCGTGGCTGGAAGATTGGGGGCATGGGTTCTCTTCCCCGGTCGTCCGATAATCCAAAAAGGGTTTCCAGTCTGTTCTTTTCAACCTTTGGCCGTCAAACTCGCTCAAGTAATATGACAGTTTGTCCATATTCATAATGTCCTGAACTTTGCTTTCCCAGTCACCAATTTTGGGTATATCTGCGGTTTTCCATGACTTCGCATATACCATTCTCGCGGCCGTGGAGAGGTAAAGAAACAGCCGCTCCGTGTTTTCATTCGAAAACTCCTCCTCATTTAAGATCCCCAAGAGATATGCCTCTGGTGTCTTCTCCAAGGTGGTCTGTAAGATTTTTTGGATACGGAGGTGTATTTCTTTCCAGTATCTTGCGGCTTCTTGACAGGTCCACCACATGTGATAAAAGGTGCCTGTCTGATCATCGCACTTCCAACACTTAGTCTGGGTGTTCCTATACATCAGGCCTAGCTTTTGCGGCATCATGTACCATCTGAAGAACATTTTGAACCAGTTCTCCTTGAGGTCAATGGCGTATGTGACTTTTGTGTTCTTCTTCCAGAGCTTTCCCCATTCTCGCATGTTGATTGGGCGGCCGATGTTTTGCACCCATTTCACCATGCAGGATTTCACTTGTTCGGTCTCCGTAGTCCACTCCAGGAGTTTCAGATAAGCCTTTGAAATAAGCTTCTTATCCTTGCTCAGAAAGACTGACCAAAATAGGACTGCAATTCTTAAGTTAGTATGGCTAGCTGTTAGTATCTTTCTCCCTGTGTCTCAGTTTCTTCTTTTCAAGATGATAGGCAGTTTTGAGGTTCTTAAAAGAGGAAGAAAAGAACTGTAAGAGCTGTCCATTGTGCATGTATCTGGGCCAGATTAAGGAGCCAATACTTAGCAAACCAGGGAAAGCATGCTTCCAGTAGGGCATTTTGATTCCCCTCCATTTGGAAGTGCTCGCTTTCTCTGCATGCCCTGATTTTGTCTCTGGGCTGCAAGCCAAGGCTTGGCTGTCTGGTTACCAGCCTGCATACGCTGATGTCAGCTGTCCCGCGGGGAGAAAGCGTGAGCAATGTAATCCGAAACCCATCCTGCCCCACCTCCCCTCGGCCCAGGAGGCTGGTTCCTCTGCCTCCATTTTGTGAATGAAATTCCTTTCTGCTTCATTCAGCAACAAGCAGGCTCCGTGCCAAAACAGCAGGGAGGGTGGAGGTTCAAGGTTATGCAATACCAGACTCGGCCCTGGAGAGCCAAACAAAACTCCTTTCTCTCTCTTTCCCCTCCACCCCCCCCCCCTCTCTTTTAGCATCACAAGGTCACCGGCATGTGCAAGACTCCTGCTCCGAGCTCCACAGCACAATTCGAGAATCCAAATGTAAAAAGGCTGAAAGGCGGAAAAGAAAAAAGTACAACTCATGGAAAAAGTGGTTGCTCAGAAGGGAGCCATGCATCTGAAAAGAAATCTGTTAACTAGGTGTAGGAGCGTCAAAGCCACCAAGAAAAGACTGAACAAACCATTAGCAGCAGCTGAGGTTTTGGGGATGCAGAAAGTGTGAATCTGGGTAGAAAGAATATGCCCAAATCCTGTTCTTGGTGCCACATGGATAATAATAATAATACTTTATTTATACCCTGCCACCATCTCCCCAAGTGGACTCGGGTGGCTTACGTGAGGCTAACCCCAATAACACATAATAAGACAACACAACCGCAAATAAAAATAGTACAATCAATATAACTTACAAATAAGCAAAAACAACACAGTTTTAAAACATTATGGCTGGGCCAGATGTGACATATTAAAACATTTAAAATAAACAACACTGGATGCAAACAGAGGTAAAATGTGTGCAACGGGGGGGGGGGGGGGTTGGCAGATAATATGGAGCACTCAACCCAACAGACAGTTAAAGTGCTTCTGAGGACATTTTGCAAAAAGTTAATCAGAGCAGGGCATTATTTACTTTATTCAGGGATCCACTAAAGTCTCCATAAAGAACTTGAAAGATCTCAGCCTACTCCTCTGCACCATACAAAACAGATAAAGCCATGAAATGCACAAGATTCCAAATCCTGAGTGAGTTTCTCCGAAATCTTAGCCTGACTGAGGCTGCGTCTACACTGCCAAATTAATGTAGTTTGACACCATTTGAAGTGCCATCAATGCTATCTTGGGAGTCGTGAGGAATCGGCACTCTTGGGCAGAGTAGCTGAAAACCTTGTTAAATTACGAATGCTATAATTCCATAGAACTGAGCCATACTGTCTAATTAACTGCATTAATTAGACAGTATAGATGCACCCTGAGTAAATATTAGGCCTGTCTGAGTAAATCTTGTCAGTTTCTTCCAAAAATCTCAGGTCCTTTCCTCCCCAAATGAAATGCGCAAATTTAATTTAATAAAAATTACCACCTTAGATGTACAGGCAGTCTCTAACTTATAAACAAGATGGCTTCTGTAGACTTGTTCTTAAGTTGAACTTGTTTGTAAGTTGGAACAGCTACATTTTCGAAGTGTAATTCCAGCCACACACACACACAGAGTGTTCCCTCACTTATTGCTATGGTTACGTTCAAGGACCTCCCGCAATAAGTGAAAAACCGTGATGTAGGGATGCTCTATTAATTATAATATTTATACATTATTTTAGTAGTTATACACTATTTTAAGTCTTTATAAACTTAAAATAAAGTGAAGGAAAGGCCTTTCAAGGCTGGAGAGAGCGAGGACTGAGGAGGGAAAGTGCCTTGGAGAGCAGCAGTGGCAAAACCCCACAAAACAGCAAAAATACCATGATATACAGTATATTTTAAAATAATATTTTTTGAAAACTGTGAAACAGCGAGTCCGCAGTAAGCGAATCGCGAAGTAGCAAGGGAACAGTGTGTGTGTGTGTATTCTCTTTAGTTTTGGGTAGCATAGGGAAGAGTCACCCCCCAAATGGTGTTTGTTTTGCTGTCTGTGCCTCTGTTCGGAAGATTTTCCCTCACTTTTTGTCCCTGTGATAATTGGATTTTGAAAAATGTGGCTTGCTGTGGAAACAAGGATTGGTGATAAAGCTTCAGTGGAGACACCTTTCCCCCATGATAACTCTTCCAGGAGTGAATTTCCCGTCCTAGGAATAGTTTTCTCTCACTTCCTATGTTCTTAGCTATGATTCATTTGTGAGTCGGATGTTTGTAACTTGGAGACTGCCTGTATACTGCACCACCATCCCAAAAACGACCCTCTCATGTCCTACCTGTTTCAAATGCATAGTCCATCTGTTCTTGTTTGATCACCACTCCGGCTGTGTACTGGGAACTCCCCGTAGCTCCCAGCGCATTTGCTTGCTCATACATAGGGTCATGGAATTCCTGCTTGAAACCCTGAGGTGGGTACGGTCGGCATGGGGCAGGCAATGGGCGCTGATAAGCAGGCGGAGTGTTTGATGCCAAGGTCTGGGAGACAGAGAAGGGCTGGCCAGTCTCAGGATGCAGCTGGTATGAGCTAAGAGGGAAATACAGAAAGACAGTGGAATTCCAGAAGATTGCAGAACAACATATTATATCCAGATCAAAAAGTAGGTGGTATGAGACTGCTGACATCTTCTTTTCCAAGCAGGACTTCTGGGTCAGAACAGTGTGGAAGAGTGGTTAGTGTTGGGCTAGGCTCTGGAGTTCTGGGTTCACTGGGTAACCAAATGTCATTCTTTCTCAGACTTATCTGCCTCACAAGGTGGGAAAGGAGGAGTGACATAGAGCTCGCTTAAGGAAAACCAGGATAGAAGCATAACCAATAAATGAAACTGTTTTGCAAGTGACAGTGAAGAAGGGACAATTTGGTATTGGGGAAAGGCTGGGAATGGAAAGGAATTTCCAGCAAACATCAGGGCCAGTATCCTGCTGGCAACATACTAAGGTGGAAGTTGCACTATGCACGCAGAGCGATTTTTTTTCTCTTTAACAAAGTGGAAATAGCATTCCCAGTTTTTGGCAGTGAGAATGGAGTACTGCATACAGTACAATCGCAGACACACAGTAGTGAATAAGGAGTGGTGTGTCAATGCACACTACACATGGCATATATCCTATACAGATTGCGAACTGCACCATGAATTGACCACTATGTGCTTTCACTGTTTCTCATATATTACTCTACGGTAGGATTCTATATAGACAAGGTGCAGTGCTAGCACAGCATATCGTTGCTATGCTAAGGAGATCATGGCCAATATGTGATGGACTACAGCTCCCACTATCCCTAGTAAGCATCCTGGGTGCCCTAGTCCAGTGTTTCCCAACCAGTGTGCCGGGGCACACTAGTGTGCCGTGAGTGATCATCAGGTGTGCCGTGGGAAATTGGAACCTCCAGGAGGGGAGGGGGGAGAGTCTAGTGTGTTGAAGTATAAAAACCCTAAGAAACCTACCTCGATAAAGGCACAAAATTACAAACACCCCCCTCTCCCCACCCGTTGCTTACTTGGTCTCTCCCTCTCCATGAATTGGGAAGGCCCGCCTCCCTTTCCCCAAGTAGAGACCTCCTCTTGCCTCCTGGGGGTTCTGTGTGGGAAGTTTGGCCCAGTTCTATCTTTGGTGGGGTTCAGAATGCTCTTTGATTGTAGGGGAACTGTAAATCCCAGCAACTACAACTACCAAATGTCAAGGTCTATTTCCCCTGAACTCCATCTGCATTCATATTTGGGCATATTGAGTATTCATGCCAAAGTTGGTCCTGATCCAACATTGTTTGAGTCCACAGTGCTCTCTGGGTATAGGTGAACTACAACTCCAAAACTCAAGGTCAATGCCCACCAAACTCTTATAGCATTTTCTCTTGGTTATGGGAGTTCTGTGTGGGAAGTTTGTGTCTTTCTGCCATTCCTGCCAGGATATCTATGCTGAGTTCATCGAAACAGGCCCAGGTTTCACACTGAGTGTATAAATACATTTTAAAAACATATTGTCTATGTGTATTACTGTGTTAGAGTGTCATTTTGTGTCATTTTGGTTGGTGGTGTGCCCCAGGATTTTGCAAATGTAAAAAGTGTGCCATGGCTCAAAAAAGGTTGGGAAACACTGCCCTAGTCGAAGATAAAATACAAAGGTTATTGATTTTTTACAACTTAATTCCATCATAATGTGTACCTGACACCAGCAAGGGGCCTCTCCAAGTCCAAAAATTGGGAAAGGCGCATTGGGAAACTGGAGGGACACATAAAGGCTGAAGTTTATGTCTTTCTTGCTAGGGCCACTCGACACCTGGTTGCAGCAAAAGTACAACACTTTCTGGAGGCCTTCACAGAAGCTATAGGCTGGATCTACATTGCATACTGCATTATACAGTGTACACCAGTGGTTCCCAATCTTTGGTCCTCCAGGTGCTTTGGACTTCAGCTCCCACAAATCCTAACAGCTGGTAAGATGACTGGGATTACTGGGAGTTGAAGTCCAAAACACTTGGAGGACCAAAGGTTGAGAACCACTGGTGTAGACCCATATAATGCAACTCAATGCAGTTAAAACTGCATTATATGGGTCTACACCAGACCTGGGCAAATGCCGACCCTCCAGGTGTTTTGGACTTCAAATCCCAGAAATCATAACAGCTGGTAAACTGGCTAGGATTTCTGGGAGTTGAAGTCCAAATCACCTGGAGGTCCGGCAATTGCCCAGGTCTGGTCTACACTGATCATATAATGCAGTACAGATAGTGTAGATGCAAGCCTTGGCCACAATATATGTTACACAAACAGTATTCAAGTTATGGAGAAGTCTCAGTCTACTCTACAGGGTTTGGAGGTAATGTTTGATGGACAAGTTCCTCGAGGGAGGACACAGTCCAGTTTGAAATTAACATCTTAAACTTCTGTGGGCTTGCAGGATTGCAATAGGGGAAAGGGGGGAAGAATAACAGACATATTTCAAAATGAGATCAACTTTATGCAGTGGCTCACCTGTGTTCCATAAGGTATGCCCGACTCGGTGCAGCCTGAGGTGGACCAGAGGGATTTATGAAGTTGGGATCTTGCCTAGAAAAATGTGTAAGCATCAATTGAAACTGGGTATATAACTTTCTTGCTCTCACTTACATTTAACCCAACATAACCTTGATGCTTGAAGACCTGTGAATTTTTTATTTATACTTTTTATTAATTTTAAAAATGTGGGCAAGTGTACTAAACCCAGTAAATATTCTAAAAAGAATGAAAACATGAAAAGAGAAAGTGGAAGAGAGAAAGAAGTGAAGAGACAATACACTTCTTTCACACATGTTAACATACGCACATATAAATGTTCAGTATCCCTTATCTGTAATGCTTGGGACCAGAAGTGTTCTCTATTTTGGATTCCCTCCCCCCCAGATTTTTGAATGCCTGTTTTACATACATGTACGTAATGAGATATCTTAGAAATGTGACCCAAGTCTAAACATGAAATTTCTTTATGTCAGTGTTTCCCAACTGTTGTGACGCAGCACACTAGTGTGCCATAACGGACCTCCTGCTGTGTCGCGGGAAAAGCTCTCTGCCCTCTTCCTTCCCCCCTCCTCCTGCTGCTTGGGGGAGAAGGAGGAAGGGCCGAGCGGCTGTGAAGAAAAAGAAGAAGGGGCTGGGGCGCCACCCCCTTCGGCCGTTTCCCCAGCCAGCCTCCAATCCGCCATGACTCTCGCCCCTTGCTTGCTGAAGCCGCGCGGAGGAGCCCCGCCCACTGAAGCCCGTGCACCGCTCATGCTCCTCCTCCTCTGCACGGCTTCAGCTGTGAGAGAGCTGAAGCCGGGGGGAGGGAGCGGGGCATAGCGCAGCCTGGCTACCCCCCCCCCCTCGGCTTCGGCACTCCCAGAAGCTGCTCCAGCCTTGAGGGGGCAGTGCCAAGTCAGCATTGTGCTGGCTCTGCCACCGCTAGCTTGGCACTGCCCCCTCAAGGCTGGAGCAGCTGCTGGGAGAGCTGAAGTCGGGGGGAGGGGTGGGGCATGGCACGGCCTGGCTCCGCCCACTCCCCCGGCTTCAGCACTCCCAGCAGCTGCTCCCAGCAGGTCACCATCCCCCAGCCGTTCTTTACTGTGTTAGAGTGTCATTTTGGTTGGTGGTGTGCCCCCGGATTTTTTTTAATGTTAAAAGTGTGCTGCGGCTCAAAAAAGGTTGGGAAACACTGCTTTAGACTTCATATAAACCTTATACTTATAGCATGAAGATCATTTATGCAATAAGGTGATTAATTTTATCCATGAAATTAATTTTATGTATTTTGAACTGTCAGAAAACAAAGGTGACGCTCTCTCAGCCACACATGTGGACACTTTTGCATTTCGGAATTCCGGATAAGGAATGTGTATATTTGTGTTCATTGTGTGTATAATATATGAATATGAGGTGCTACATTTTAATCTATGTAAAACAGGAAGGATTTTGCAAGACATTTGAACAGAATTAGGAACATGAAAGAGTGGTAAAACTGGAGAAAAGACAGCTGTAGCCAACAATCAAGGTACGGCAATGGTAAGATCACATAGGAGTTTCAGAGAATGCATGAGTAGGAAGGACCAAGTTTTTGGCCCTCATTGTACACAGAAAAACTAAATTGCAGTATGAAAGATTATTCCACTGATTCATTTGGAGACAGAAGAATCAAAATCAAAACTAGCCAATAGGGGAGTCTGGTGAAGTGGTTGGATACAAAGAATAATCAAGAAATGGGGGAAGATAATATAAGAAAGTTACCTGGCATAAAGGCATTGCTCCCCATGGCGGTACTGAAAAGGTTGCCTGTGCCGGCAGGATGTGGAGGCTTCTGAAGACGGACTCTGGGGTTCCTTTTTTATCTTTGCAGGGGGACTATGGAGGGCTACTGGAAGGAGATAACAAAAAGGAGGTTATTAAGCACAATCCAGTTCATGTATGCACCCACAGGAAGTTTCTATGAGCTAAGGAACAGACCTACTATTACGCAAAATAAGGCATTGACTTTTGGTGGCAGATACTGGGGATTATGTAAGGAGAGCTGTGTCAAAGTCCTCTCTTGTCTAGCTTTCTGTTGCCATAATGCCCAATTAGATGTCTCTACAAAGCCCATAACCAGGACAGGAGGAGAAGAGTTCTTTCCTCAAGCCCTCCTCCCCAGCAACTCATTCTGGGAAGCTTACAGAAACAGTAAACAATTCAGGATCCATAGCTGGTGACCACCCAAGGGAAGACAGTGTTATACAATAGCAATACTGCTTATGTGAAAGTGGAACAAATATGAATGGGGAAAAAGCAATTTTCAAAACCTGAGAGAACATCTCTCTAGGAATCTCTACTGTGACTCTAGAATCAAGTTCCAGCAGAAGTTGATTATAGATTTATTCTGGAGGGCCAAGAGATTTCTGTATGAATTTCTAGGTCCTTCCAATGGAATCCAGTTATAGAAGATCTAGAGACCAGGTTTATCAAATTTGCAAATAATCAAATCCATAAAAGTTGAACTTGCAAATGTGGAGGTTAGACAGGATTACAACACATTTCCCACAAACGGGGAATACTGAGCAGCTGCTAAGTCTGCTCAAGCGGTGGATAGACAAGCAATTTTAAGGTCCCCTAGTCCCTTTCCTTGATCTATTTTAATTCTTGAAATCAGACTCTTCTTGGTCATGGATTTTCAGAGACATGACCTTATTCAAAAAGAAGACTATCTTCTGGTAATCCTTCTATCATGGACCATCCATTCGTGCGTAGGACACATGGCTATTCTCTTCTATCATCCCAAGTATGTTTCCAAGGCAAATACCAATATTATTATTATTATTATTATTATTACCATACTTGTATTCTGCCATTCTCAACCCCAAAGAGGACTCAAGGAGGCCTCACAAAGGTAACAATTCAATGCCGCACATATACATACATCAATGGATAAACATTAAAACCATCCAATTAAAACATAACTTCAAAACAACAATTAAAATCACATAAATGATTGTAAAGGCATTGAATGTTTGCCTATGTATGTTAAATGCTGTAATACACTCTGAGTCCCCTAGGGGAGAAGGGTGGAATAAAAATAAAGTGTATTATTACTATTATTATTATTGTATTATTATTATTTTAACAATAGGTTTTAAATTCACACACTGATATGGTTTTTAATAAATCCTAATGATTTTAATGTAGTTGTAAATGTTGTTGTTATTGTTGTTTTTATTGTTTGTGAGTCGGCCTGAGCCGAATGGGAGTGGCGACGGATACATTTGAATTAATAATAATAATAATAATAATAATGTCAGCCACTGAGTTTTCTTTGGCAGATAAAAAGTAGTACATAAATATGATTATGGTTATGTGTTTTTAGCTATGTTGTAACCCGCCTCAAGACAAGAGGAGAGGCAGATAAGATCAAAAATATTATTATTACTACAACTTTTTATTATTACTACTACTAACCGCAACAACACTGGCCAACACAGATTTTGGTGCCTCAAATGCTAGCCCTATTTCTGGGTATATGTGGACACATCCGAAGGACGGAGTCAACATCTGTAACCACAGCAGCTATAATACTAAATTAGCAACATTAACTAGAGAGAGAAATATTTGTCATTTTAAAAAACACCAAAGCTTAGTAAACAATTATTTTTAAAGCCTTACCCTGTGCTAAGATACATGAACCCAAGCTTGTTGATGTCAGCAGAAAGGGATCAGGCTGCGGGAGTTTCAACTTTTGCATCATAGTCCAGTAGCTTGGATTTTTTTCCAGTTTTCCCCACCAGAATCATACCTCCTCCCCCCTTCCCAGTAGATTTGCCCATTTGCAAAGCTGTCTCTTTCTTCCTTTCTTTGGAACGTCAAAAACCCTAGGGATTTTTTCCTCTTTTTTGCTTTGTAGTACCAATTGCTTCAAGTGTTGGATCTAACTGGAATGAGAAGCTAGAGCTTTCATAGAGCAAACCTGGGCTTTAAAGTTAGATTGGCTAAGTCAATAATTCCTCACCATTCAAGATAAATGATCCAGACCGTTCAGAAGCATAAACGTGCAAAAAAGCAAAACAATCTAAGGCTATAATGCCTGCAGATTACATAGTCCCCAATAGCTTGAGTAAAATGAGACAAGCCACAATTGTCTTTGTCATTGTAAAATGTATATTCTAGAATTTCCTTCATCACTGTAGCTCTCTTCTGAATCTTTTTTGAAGCAACAGAATGTCTCCAATATTACAAAAATCATGGAAAGAGCCATTATTAACTTGGGAATCCACCTTCACCGGTGCAGAAAAACACCTGCTCAGACACAGTTTTTGACTATTTCCCCACTTTTATTATGGCTTTTCTTTGGCTAAAGTTTGTGGGTGAGTTTGGAATGAAGTAAAAATCCAGATATTAAAATACAAATTTTAAACCTATAACTTTTTTTGCCTTCTTACAAATCCGCCACATGTGAAAAATGGGTCTTTCTTATCTTAGATGTAACGCATCTATGTATATACAAATAATCAATGTATTTGCAACTCTTTACAACAGTGTTTCCCAACCAGTGTGCCGTGGCACACTAGTGTGCCGTGAGCGATCATCAGGTGTGCCGTGGGAAATTGGCACTCTCCCCCCTCCTAGCAGCCCCCTCACAGGTTCCCAAGAAACAAATTGAGCCTCTCCGCTTGGGAATGTTTTTTAAAAACACTATTTTACTGGATTTTTCGAGCCCCCCCCCCCCCCCAGAACTGTTTATAACAGCTTCATGACATCCATAGTTAACAGGAAGCAAGTTTCACTCAGGGTGAAATTTCACAAAGGTCTGGAGAACAAGCTCTATGAGGAGCGGCTTGAAGAGCTGGGCATGTTTAGCCTGAAGAAGAGAAGGCTGAGGGAAGACATGATAGCCATATATAAGTATGTGAGAGGAAGTCATATATATGCTTTGTTCATTGAAACAGGCCCAGGTTTCACACTGAGTGTAGAAATACATTTAAAAACATATTAACTATATGTATTACTGTGTTAGAGTGTACTTTTGTGTCCTTTTGGTTGGTGGTGTGCCCCAGGATTTTGTAAATGTAAAAAACGTGCCGCGGCTCAAAAAAGTTTGAAGAAAACTGTTTTACAATACCTCAAAAGAGATGTCACAAAGTAACAATTCTTTCGACTCTTACATAGAGACTAAATGTATTTATACACTCAGTGTGAAACCTGGGCCTGTTTCAATGAACAAAGCATATATATGACTTCCTCTCACATATTTATATATGGCTATCATGTCTTCCCTCAGCCTTCTCTTCTTTATCGGAACATTATATCATTATATCCCTTTGCCGGAACATTATAAGTTGGTTTGGACTATTTCCTTAGATTTTTTTTAGTACATTTACCTTTTGAAATAGTGTGAAGAGATTTACTTCCAACTAGTCTCTTTGTAAGATAAAGGAATACGTTTATAGTAACAGTCATAAAGAAAAGCTTCTTCTCTTGCCATTCACCAGCAGAAGCTTGAAACTTCTTTAACAGCTTACTTTAGGTTAGATATCTATACATTGCCTTACATAGGTTTTCTTTTAATTATTACACAAAGTAAATTCTAGGGTTTGGACAACATTTTCCCCAATACAACCATATAAACATTATGCCCAAAATTTTGGACCTCTTTTATCATGTATTCTTTGCCAGGTCCATCTTTTGTCTCTAAGTTTCAAATGCCATTTATTCACTTTTTAATTGCATGGTTATTGTCTTTACATGGTTTGGTTTGTTCAATTATGGTTTGGTATGGTTTGTTCAATTGTAACTGGGGGCGATTATTTTACTGTTTTTATTGTTTTATTACTGTTTTAATTGTTGCTCATTGATTTTATTGTATTTGCTGCTATGTTGAGAACCACCCCGAGCCTCCGGGAAGGAGCGGTATATAAGCATGAATAATAAATAAATACATACATACATAATTCTAATATCTTTTCCTTGACATTGGTGGGTGTTTTTCTCTTATCCTAATTAAATCTGTCCTTAAGGTGGGGGTTAGAGAAGTTGACTTACCCTGTAGCTGTGAGCCTAAGGCCCCTTGTACACAGTTGTATAAAACGCAGATTATCTGCCTTGATATTCTGGATTATAGGGCAGTGTAGAAGGGCCCTAAGACACTATAATGCAACCACATGTCTTTTTCTAGGAATACATTATTTCACACTTGGAATTAAGGAGTGAAAAGCATCTTTAATCCTGTCTGTTCCCTTTTTGCAACTTGTTGCATTGCCATTTGCTAAGATCGTGGAACTTTCAACTAAATAGATTATCTTAAACAGTACTTGAAATGAATTATTTCAAGAAATATTATCAAATGCTTTCTCTGCATCTAAAAAATTTAAGCAGGCCTTTTGTCATTATGATGTTCCAAAAATTAAGAACAGTTCTTGCATAACTCCTTAATTGTATTTTTATTTATTCTTTGTGGTGTTCCAGCCTAGTGGTCATGGACAGACACCAGGGGTTCCAGCTGCCCAGGGTCAGAACTTGGATGATGGGTGGCCAGATGGGTACGAGACTGCAGATGGGCCTGAGGATAATGACTCCATGGAAGTTAGTTCTGAATTCGACAGTGAGAGGCCCAGCAACCTTGAATCTCACGAGAACTTCTCCACTCCCTTGCCAGGCGAGCATTCCGAGGATAGGGAGGATCGGGTTTCCCAGATTGATAGCAATGCACCTGGGGCTGCTAATGAAGAGGAATTTGACAGGAGGGCCAGTATCCGATCCTCCCGGAGAGATTGGAGTTTGAGAAAGGGGGTGCGTTGGTCACATAGAAAATAGATTCTTTTATTAGACCGGGCTGGGAGGGTTTTTGCCAGACCTGAAGCTACGTTCAGCTTGAAGGGACTCATGCTCAAGTCTCTAAGTTTCCATGTGACCGCAGGAGCGGTTTGCCTTGATATCGTATCTTGTTCCTTGGGATTTAAGTCGGCTTGACTTGCCAGCAATAGAACTTTATTGGACTAGCCTTGGATTTATTCGAGTTGCCTTGCATCTTCCTACTTTTGGACTATTACTTATTCTAAATAAACATACATTTATTGCATCTGCATGGTGTGTGTGATCTGGGGGCTGTCCGCGGTCTGAGGTGCAAGATTCTTTAATTGTTATATATATTTATATCCTGCTTCTTCTCTCTCAAAGATGATTCAAAGCAGCTAATAAATAAATTTCCATTTATTATTTATTAGATGTATTTATATCCCACTTCTTCTCTTCCAAAGGAGAGAAGTGGCCAACACTAAAATCCATAGAATATGTAAATTAAAACCCAAAGTATACAAATACAGAAATAGAATTAAACACAGGGATTATTAAAATGCATAGTTAAAAGCAATAAAACCATTTGAAAACCTGTTAGACTACATAAAACACATCACGCCCGGCTCAATCTGAAAAACTTCTTTCTAGCACACACACACACACACACAAAACACTCTCAGCCTCATTGATATTCCAACAAATACATTTTCTAAGTCTGTTTGCCAAGATCATAGTAAATATTTTATATCCCTTATTTAGTAATGAGATAAGTCTATAATTCTTTGTTAATGTCTCATCTGCATTTTCTTTATGAAATCACTGTCATATAGGTAGTTCTCTAAGAATCTGGCATCCACCCTTTTTGTAATAAGTCATCGCACACTGTTTTTAATGGTTGAAGTAGCTCATCTTCAAATTCCTTATAATATGCTGCAGATAGTCCATCTGGGCCTGGCACTTTTCCAGATTTAATCTTTTTAATTGCTTCAATGAGTTCCATGGCTGTCATAGGCCCTTTCAAATTTTGCTTCTGTTCTAAGTATAATTTATCTAATTGGAGTTTATCCAAGTAATTTTCTATTGCTGAGATTTTCTCATTGCCCCTTGCATATAAGCCTTTGTAATATTCCTCAAAGGCCTTTGATATTTTCAAAGTATCCATTACAAACAGATCTCCCATTCTGATCTTTGTAACATTTTGATTTACCCTTTCCTGTCTCAAATGATTGGAAAACCAATTTATTTTATTTTATTTGTTTCATTTATACCTCGCCTTTCTCACCTCCACAGGGGGACTCAAGGTGGCTTACAACTCTGGCAAGATTTCATGCCATTTAAACATAACCATAAAATATATATCCCATCAATTAAACAATTACAAACAGGTAAAAAAATGAAACACGTAGAATAATAATTTATTTTTAAAAATGTAAAGTGCATAATACCATTAATCCATAATCCTTGCTCATAATCCTTATTCAGACTGTCTCGAAATCCACAATACCTTATTCTTTAAACACTTCTGTACAGAGCCAGGTCTTTAATTTTTTCTGAAAACCAGAAGAGATAGGGCCTGTCTGATATTATTTATTTATTTGGATTTATCCGTCGCCACGCCCATCCGGCTCGGGGCGACTTACACATAGTAAAATATGGTTAAAACCGCATATATACAATACATTAAAAGATACATTTTAAAAAATCCTAAAACAATACAACAATCCAAACACACATAATAGCCAAGCCTTTGGTGCATAGCCATATCTAGGCCATGGGCAATAATGCAGGCCTAAGAGTCTTTTTAATGTATATTTGTGTGTTTAAATTTAATATGTGGACACTGGTCCGTTTTATTGTGTTTTTATGGTTTTATATGTGTGTATGTCGCCCCGAGCCTCTTGGAAGGGGCGACTAATAAATCGAAAAAATAAATAAATAAATAATAGCAGGTGTCAGAGAGCCTGCAGTTTCCAATAGCAGAGGGCCTGCAATTTAAAGGCCAAACACCTGTTGGAATAGCAGGCATTCTGGGGAGGGAGTTCCACAGCCAGGGGGCTATCACTGAGAATGTCCTGTCTGGATTGGACTACAACAGGAGTTGTAGTCCAATCTACCTGAACCTGGCAAGGGTTGGATGGAAGAAATCTGTCCAAGGACAATCTGCAATGTCAACTAGCTATATGCAGGTCCGTATTTCACCACCTGGCCACCCTGGTGGTGCAGTGGGTTAAACTGCTGAACTTGCTGACCAAAAGTTTGGTGGTTTGAATCCAGGGAGTGGGGTGAACTCCTGCTGTTAGTCCCAGCTTCTGCCAACCTAGCAGTTTGAAGACATGCAAACTTGAGATCAATAGACACCACTTCGGCTGGAAGCAGGCATGTAGCCGGGGGGGTGTGATAACAATACAAAAGGTTTGCTAGGGTAGACCCTCTTCCACCCAGTCTCAGCCCCCCCGAACCAAAACTCAGCCCCCAATCAAAATCCTGGCTACGGCCCTGGCTGGAAGGTAACAGTGCTCCATGCAGTCATGCTGGCCACACGAACTAAGAGGTGTCGATGGACAATGCCGGATCTTTGGCTTAGAAATGGAGATTGAGCACCACCACCCAGAGGCAGAGAAGGCCAGATTTAATGTCAGGGGAAACCTTTACCTTCACTTTATTTTACTACATAAGACTAAGATAGAAAGACATTTTGGCTGGACCTATACTGTCATATAACGCAGTTTGGAAATGCATCCTATGGTCACTGTAGACCCATATAATGTATTTCTATGCAGTTCAAACTGCATTATATGGTTCAACATTGACCATATAATGCAGTTCAAACTTCATTATAGAGCAGTGTAGATCCAGCCAGAGTCTTCGTGTTCTTTTTATGGAGGCATCTGGTTGGCCATTACGGGAAACAGATATAAGAACCCTGGAACAGATTTTATTTTCTGGTCTACTTGCAGATACATTTTTAAAAGCAAAACAATGCAAGCACAGAGCACATTACATTAAAATAACCACCACCAATTGAAACAGGAAACAATATAACTACCATGAGAGCAATGACAAAATAATACATACATGAAATATTCATAAAACTAAAAATAAGGAAATGGAAAATGTGCAATTAATATTATCTGGCAAAGGGAAAACGTGTAAGAATCTATTAAGCAAATGCAAAGCTGCCTATGTGGTTTTCGATCACATCCCTCCCTCCCAGAGATGATTTTAAAAGCACAATATGTTATGTTAGAAGATATATCACACACTTAATCCTTTCAAAACATACTGTAAAGTATATCTACAAAGCTTTAAATGAAGAGAAAGGGTATAGGGCACAGTCAATTACTTTTCCCATACGTGGTCATGCAATCTGCATTAAATATTATGGTTGTTACAAGCACAGTGTGCACTTAGAAATTCTCCCCATATATTAAATGTAGTTTATTCTTAAATAAGTTTGTATTGGACAGATTGCAGGCCTTTTTGTTACTCCAAACTAGGCTTAGACAGCATCTGCCTTAATATATTTCTGTGTATGCTTAATCACTTAGAACAGGGGTGCCCACACTTTTTCAGCACTTATAATAAAACCAAGTCAGAAAGATCTACCTACCTCCTCAAGGCTGGAGAAGCTGCTGGTAGAGCTGAAGCTGGGGGAGGGGGCGGGGCTTGGTGCGGCCTGGCTCCGCCCCCTCTGGCTTCAGCTCTACCAGCAGCTTCTCCAGGCTTGAGGATGGCAGTGCCAATCCAGTGGTGGCATAGCTAGCACAAGGCTGGCTTGGCCCTGTCCTCCTCAAGGCTGGAGAAGCTGCTGGTAGAGCTGAAGCCGGGGAGGGGGAGGGGCCTCTGGAGGCCCCACCTCACGCTCCGCCTGCCTCTCTCTCATCCGGAAGCAACCCTGGAGCCTCCGCTGCTGGCGAGAGAGAGGAGCGCCCTGCTTCTCTCTCGTCCAGAAGCAAAGGTGGACAGTGCACAGCGTGGAAGGTGTGTGCGGGCGGAAGGTGCGTGCGCGCAGAGCAGAAGCGCCCCATCCAGCTGCGATCCACCTCCTTCGGTCCCGCGATCAACTGGTCGATCGCGATCAACTTCCTGGGCAGCCCTGACTTAGAATAACAACAACAACAAATCTCTCCTCAAAGCTTGAGGCAGGGTACACCACAGTACAAGTAGTTCCCAAGTTACAAACAACATAGATTCTGTTTGTTCTTAGGTTGAATTTGTATGTAAGTTGGAACAAGTACATTTGTTAAGTGTAACTCCAGCCAAAAGCATTGAGAAGGGATAACACCCCTGTGATGTTTGTTTTGCTGTCTATGCCCCTATTCACAAGATTTCATTTCATTTTCTGTCACTGTGAGGACTGAATTTTGAAAAATGTGGCTTGTTGTGGAAACTAGGGTTGGTGATAAAGCTTCAGTGGAGACACCTTTTCCCCATGATACAGTAACTCTTCCACGAGTGAATTTCCCTTTCTAGGGGTAGATTTCTCTCATTTCCTGTTGTCTCACCCTCGTTCTTAGCTACGAGTCCTTTGTAACTGGGAGACTGTCTGTATATGTTTTTATTGCTTTCTCCAGTACTGTTCCATTCCCTGGGCAGAAGCCAGAAGGGGAGCTAGACAGAGAAGAATAGTCCATTTTATAGGGGTGGGGGGAGTTGAAGGAGGAAAATCATTTTCGTAGTTTTCGCTGGTTATTTCCCCTCCCCATTTCCCATTTCATGTTCCATAACAGCAACATGGGTGGTGGGAATTACAGGAAAACAGTGGGAAATGGTTCTACTCCTTTAATCCCCCCTCCTAAGGAGAGCTATATACAGTGTCGCTTATCCAACCTTCGCTCATCCAATGTTATGTATTGTGCAACGCAGTAAGACTCCTGCCCAGATCCAAAGCTGTTTCAATATATTCCAATGTTTTGGTGCTAAATTCGTAAATACAGTAATTACTACACAACGTTTCTGTGTATTGAACTGCTTTTTCTGTCGATTTGTTGTAATTTGTTGTAATTTTTCTGTCGATTTGTTGTGCTTAATTTGTAAAATCATAATGTAATTTGACATTTAATAGGCTTTTCCTTAATCCCTCCTTATTATCCAACATTTTTGCTTATCCAACGTTCTGCCGGCCCATTTATGTTGGATAAGCGAGTCTCTACTCTAGATGGAAATCAAAGGACCCGAGGGCCACATTTTATTCCTGCTATAAAAGTCATGATGGCTGGCATTCCAGCAGAGAGTATGGTGGAAGGGAAAGCACTTATGCTTATATATGTTGTTGTCCCCCACCCCCAGGCAATCTCCACCTTTCTTAGGATTTCCATTTTTGTTCTCCAAACTTAGACAGCTATTTTTTTAAAAATGCTGGGGTAGAAAGTAGGCAGGCTTATGTACTGTCATATTTTCTCTCTATTTTGCTGTTTATGAAAACTCATAATAATAATAATAATAATAATAATAATAATAATAGAATTATGCCATTACAAATCCAGATTATCTCCTTTGAATTGGATTATATGGCAGTGTAGACTCAGGGTGGATCTGTACTGCCATATTATTCATCATATAATCTCAGATTATCTGCTTTGAACTGGATTGCATGAGTTGACACTGTGTAGAAGGGGCATAGTTAAAGCAGTGGTATTCCCCATAATAACCTATGGATGTGAGATCTAAGGAAGGCTGAGCGAAGGAAGATAGATGCTTTTGAACTGTGGTGTTGGTGGAGAGTGCCTTGGATTGCAGGATCAAACCAGTCCATACTCTAGGAAATAATGCCCAGCTGCTCACTGGAGGGAAAGATATTAGAGGCAAAGATGGAGTACTTTGGCCACATAATGAGAAGACAGGAAAGCTTGGAGAAAATAATGATGCTGGGGAAAATGGAAGGAAAAAAGGAAGAGCGGCCGACCAAGGGCAAGATGGATGGAGGGTATCCTTGAAGTGACTGGCTTGACCTTGAAGGAGCTGGGGGCGGTGACGGCCGACAGGGAGCTCTGGTGTGGGATGGTCCATGAGGTCATGAATAGTTGGAAGTCACTGAACGAATAATCAACAACCAACAACACAGAAGGGGTTCCAATCAACCAATTTTCCCTTTGACCTCACTCTCTGCTGGAATACCAGCCATCATAACTTTTATAACTGGAATAAAATGTGGTCCTCAGCAGACCCGGATCAGGCCCTTTTGGCGCCCTAGGCCAAAGGCTCTGCCCTCGCCCCTGGCTCTGCCCCGCCCCAGCTCCTCCCTGCCCCCGGCTCCGCCCCACCCCGTCCCTGGCTCCTCCCCACTCTGCCCCCGGCTCCTCCCCGCTCCACACCAGCCCCACCCCTGCCCCACCCCAGCTCCGCCCTGCCTCCGTCCCCGCCTCCTCCCTCCCTCCTAAAGCCACTATGCCGGCTTGAGAAGTGGCCGAAATCGCGGCTTTAGGAGGGAGGGAGGAGCCGTGGGGAGGCCCCGCATCGGCTCCGGGGGTGGGGCTTTCCTTCCTCCTCCTCACGCCGGCAAGGAGGTGGGGGGGGGGAGCTGGGGGCGGGGGCAGAGCCGAGGAGAGCAGAGCAAAGGAGAGGGGCGGCCGTGGATGATGCTTACGCTACCGCGCGGATGCACCCTTTGAAAAAAATTAGAATTTTTTTTGAATTTTTAAAACTTGGGGGGGTCCGGACCTGCTGCCCCCCCCCCCAATGTGCTGCCCTAGGCCTTGGCCTAGGGTGGCCTTATGGGTTATCCAGGCCTGGTCTTCAGGTCATATGACAACCCTATAAAACAGGCAAGGTTGAAAGAAATAACTTTTCCTAAAGTTTCTTGGTGGCTCAGTAGGGGGTTTTTCAACCAGGATCTTCCCATTTATGCTAGCTCTGTATTTGCATTAGAAGATGGTGCAATCCACACAAAGATCTCATGATCTGTTAGACTGTCTGATGCTCCGTTCATTTCATTACTCCAAATCATGACTTTCCTAGACAGAAATTTCATACTGCTCAACCCTTGCCTTTCTGTCTTTTTTCCCCTCCAATGCCAGACCTTTGGTCATTTTCTTATTCTTTTTTTAAAAAAAAAAGTGCTGAATTTGGGCAGCTGCACCTGTTTGCCACATTTACCCGAAATGCACCCCATTTGATGAAGGCCTGTGAAAGGAAACTGATGACTTCATAATCACTATTTAATAGGAAGCATGAAGTCATGCAAATTCAGCATTATTTAAATAAAAATAGCTAAAACAGATGCTGAAATTTCAGAGGGCGGGGGCAGGGAAGCAGCAAGTGCAGAGAAACTGTAGTGAAAAAGTAGTGTACTGGCAAAGCCTGCCCCTCAAAAAAGTTCCTTTTGAGACTACAGTTCCCAGAATCCCCTAGCTGACACTAGGAATATAAAAGGTAAAACAAGCGGAATGAAAGCAAACAATATTTACAGACAGTCCTCAAGTTACGAACAAAATAGAGTCTGTAATAACAATAATAACAACAACTTTATTTTTGTATCCTGCCAAGGTCTCCCCGAAGGGCCTCGAGGCAGCTTACATGGGGATCAAGCCCAGTCAAAAATAGCTAAAATATACACAATAAAAATACATACACAACATCATAAAAACATAATTCATCATACAACAACCAGTAGCCAAGCATAGTGGACATTTCAAAGCTAAGGGGCGAGGCAAGGGCTTGTGCAATACAACTGCAAGGACAGAAATGCAAGAGCCAGATAATAAGTTAGGGCTGGGAGGGCCAAGACCAATTAGTGTTCTACAACTACAGGCACAAAGACAATAGTAAAGTGCAAGAGCCAAAATTAAGCTATGGGTAGAAGGGCCAACCCGTCTAGTGAAGTAATTAATCAAAGGCACATTGGAACATCCACATTTTTAGATGTCGAAGTCTGGACACCAAAATGTAGGTTTGTTCTTGAGTTGAATTTGTATGCAAGTTGGAACAGATACATTTGAAAAAGTGTAACTCCAGACACACACACGTCTGTCTGTGCCCCTGTTCAGATTTCATCTCACTTTCTGTCCCTGTGATAATTGGATTTTGAAAAATGTGACTTGTGGAAACAAGGACTGGTGCTAAACCTTCAGTGGAGACTTTCCCCCCATGATAATAACCCTTTCAGGAGTGAATTTTCCTTCCTAGAAGTAGATTTCTCTCACTTCCTACTATCTCAACTCCATTATTAACTATGAGTCATTTGTAAATTGGATGTTTGTAACTTGGGGATTGCTTGTACAGTATATCAAATTTCACAATGTATTACAGCTGGCCCTCCATATTGGCAGGTTTGACTTTTGCAAATTTGATTATTCATGGATTTGATTAAAATGCTATATCTAAGGCCCCTTCCACACAGCTCAATAAAATCCCACATTTTCTGCTTTGAATTGGAATATATGGCAGTGTGGACTCAGATAACCCGGTTCAAAGCAGATATTGTGGGTTTTTCTGCATTGATATTCTGGGTTATATAGCTATCTGGAAGTGTCCTAAGAATCTCTCTAGATCAGTGGTTCCCAACCTGTGGCCCATGGAGCATCAGTGGTCCACAAAAACTAAAATATGGTCTGCAGCCTCACCGTTACTACACCATTGCAACGAGAGCAACTGGTCACACAAAACCCTCTTATAGTGCTGAGCATTAACAAAATCCAAACAGCCCAGCAAATAACATCTTTTTCTTGGTGTCTTCATTTTTAGGCCTGCTTCTGGGGTTATTTGGGGTGCTGATTCAGAAAATTACATTGGATAGACCACATCAGCTCTAGATTATTAAATAGGGTTTTCTGTGGGCGAGCAGATGGCAACTATTGGATGCCATATGATCTGTATCAGAAACTAGAGCTGATGTGGTCTATCCAATGCAACTTTCTGGATCAGCACCCCAAATAACCAAACCAAATCTAAAGTTTTCCAAAAACTGATTTGTAACCCTTTTGGTACTAATGTTGGAGAAGTGGTTCCTGGTCAAAGTGGTCCCTGGTCAAAAAAACAGTTTGGGAACCACCGATCTATATTGTCTAATTAAGGCAGTTTGACACCAGATCCTCCAATGCAATTCTACAGTCAGCTTCCAACAAATCTAAACTAGAGCCATTCTGAAAGATATATAAATTCCTAGAAAAGTAAAAAAAAGATTTTTTTATCACAATTTTGGATTTTCCTGGATTCCCTATTTATTGCTCTCTTATAAGTGCCAGTCCAAATTACGATGCCATGCTTTTATTCTAATGTTTAAATGATAATTATTTGATATGAATCCTATTATTAGTCCCAATCCGATTTACCTAACTCCACATTCAATGATGTATGAGGGTGGCTGAGACAGTGACACCTTTGCTTTCTGATGGTTCCATATCCGCAAACATGCACACAAATATTTAAAATATTGTATAAAATTACCTTCAGATGATGTTTATAAGGTATGTATGAAACATGAATTAATTTCATGTTTAGACTTTGGTCGTATCTCCAAGATTTCTGATCAAATACATATATTTGAATATAAATATTCCAAAATCTGGAAAAAAAATCCAAAATCCTAAACACTTCTGGTTCCAAACATTTTGGATAAGGAATACTAAACACGTACTACTTACGTTACCGCTTCTAAAAGAAACATGCATGGATTTGCAGATTTGGCATTTTCATGGATATTTTCTCAAATGGCGATCAGTATTACCATTATTATTAAAACAATATATAATCAAAACATCCTCTTCACTAAGGAAGTGGTTGTCCCAAACTTGTCAAATTTCATGAAAAAATTGACAAAGACAGTACAGTAAAGCACAGCAGAAATAAAACGGATATCAGAACAAGCGTCCCTTTTATTCCATTCTGGAACCATCGTTTTTTATTTTGAAATACTTTTTGGATTCAGAGACTATTGAAAATCAGAAAACAGTCAAAGGAATATCTTGGTGTAGCTACTAATATGATATACATTTCATGATAAGAGCCTTTGAAATGCAAACTCATGACAGAAACAGCCGGTACCAATCTTATCTTTCTCCCTGATCACTTTTAAGAAAATCATAAAAGCCAAGAGTTTTTTCCCCCCGTACAAGCCTAAACATGCTTTCTGAGAAGTAAGTCTGATCAAGTTCAAGCAAGCTTGATACTGAGCATATAGGCAAAGGATCACAGTCAAAATACTCCGATTGCTAGAACCAAAACTAAATTCTCTATTTTATTCTGCTTTTTAAACAAAACCGTGACTAGTCTATTTTGTTAAAGACACTTACCATCTCTAGACATCCTTAAGTCAAGATTGGAGAGCTTTGTGCATCTCGAATTTTAATCCAGCTGTGATAAATGTTCAAACAAAACCAGATCTATGTAAGCTTGACGGTTCTTTCCAGAGACGGTGAGTTTATGCCATCCAAATATTCTATATTCCAGGGTTGGTTGGCTAAAAGCCAAGTCGTTTAGAATTTTCCCTTCTCGGTCTAGGATGGGATCAATAGGTAGAACTGGGGGGGGGGGGGGGGGTTCGTGGCACAGTGGCATTGAAAATGGTTGGCTTTCCAAACCGTGGCATTGGAAAGATGGCATCAAACCACAAATTCGACCCTTTTGGAACCTGCCAAGTGCCACACATACAAAAACTGTGCCACCAAAATTTGACATGGTGGTAGCAGAAATAAAACAAATACATTTCAGATTAAAAACAAGTGTGTCACTTGCATGGTGTATTCAGGGATGTATCTACACCAGGCATGGGCAAACTTCAACCCTCCACGTGTTTTGGACTTCAACTTCCACAATTCCTAACAACCAGAAGTTTTTAGGAATGGTGGGAGTTGAAGTCTAAAACACCTGGAGGAAGACCCAAGTTTGCCCATGCCTGAGGCTGTTAGGAATGGTGGGAGTTGAAGTCCAAAACACCTGGAGGAAGGCCCAAGTTTGCCCATGCCTGAGGCTGTTAGGAATGGTGGGAGTTAAAGTCCAAAACACCTGGAGGGCCAAAGTTTGCCCGTGCCTCATCTACACTGTAAGGTCAATGCAGATTGCAACCACCTTAACTGCCAGGGGTCAATGCTATAGAAGCATGGGAGTTGCAGTTTTACAAAGTCTTTAGTTTACTCTGTCAAAGAGTTCTGGTGCATTACCAAACTACAACACCCAAGATTTCACAGCAGTGTGTGGAGGCAACATTTAAGCAATTGCAGCTTGGTATCACAGCACCAGGAATGTGGTGCAGCTGGCTAAGTGTCACCTGCATAAGATCTCTCTGACCAGTAGGTCATGAGTTCGAGGCCTGCCCGGCCTGACCTTTAAGTGTAGCCCTCTGTCAACCTTTGCAGCCCGAAAGACAGTTGCATCTGTCAAGTAGGTGATAAAGGTACCACATTAAGTGGGGAGGCAAATTTTGACTTAATTATGAGGCCAGGCATGCGGAAGAACAACAAGGGACGCTAGAAACGCTGAGAGATGAGGAGTGCGTCAGCTCCCTCTGGTGGCCAGGGTTTGCCTCTGTTCGTTTATATGTGTGTTTGTGAAATAGCAGGAATTGGCTGCTAAAGTATGTGTATCTGTAATCTGCTCTGAGCCCTCTTCGGGGTGAGAAGAGCAAAATATAAATAAAGTAAATAAATAAATAACTGGGAAAAGTCCATCCCACAGAATGGTCAGATTTGCAGTTTGAGGTAGTACTTACGACTTCCCATGAACTGGAGAGATGTCGTAAAAAGTGCTAAGCACTATCCCAAACTACAAATCCCAGGATTCCAAATAATAGAGCAACAGAAGTTAAAGTGGGATTTTACTGCTAAAGATAAAGTTCAGATATATACCAGAGGTGGTTTACTGGAGGATTCTCCATTGAATCAAGGCTTTGCTCCTAGCACATATTATCTGAGACTAAAACCTAAGATTTTTAACAGCTTCAGATGCTTTGTGCGATGCAACAAAGAGCATGTAGCAAATGTGGATCTTGGCCGGCACTAGTTTTTGTAAAGTGAATATATACATGGTTGTAACTATTGTCACCTTCTCTGAACAGTGCTGAACAGGCTGCGATCTGGAACCACGAGATGTAGAGCTAACCTTAAGGAATGGGGCTACAAAGTGGAGCCCACAACATGTGAGTGTAGAGAAGAGCAAAACATGGAACACCTACTACAATGCAACCTGAGACCTGCCATATACACAATGGAGGACCTTCTCACAGCGACACCAGAGGCACTTCAAGTGGGCAGCTTCTGGTCAAAGGACATTTTGCATAATGCCAAGTTTTTAAAACTTTGTGTTTTTAAATGCATTTAACTGTACCGTCAACACGCTTCTGACATGATAAATAAGCAAGTGCTTCAAATACCGTATTTTTCGCTCCATAAGATGCAGTTTTTCCCTCCCAAAGTAGGATGAAAAATCAGCCGCGTCTTATGGAGCAAAGGTGCAGGCAGGGAGGGGGGAGGCGCTGGAGCAGAGGGGGCGGCAATAGTGTCCCGGACAGCAGGCGCGGAGGAACGGGGCGGAAGAGGGGACTCACGGGGCGGGCTCGCCGCTCACGGACCCGAGGAGGAGCAGGAGGAGGGGGAGGCCACGAGGGCGGCCCCCACGGAGATGCAGCGGCGGCGGCGGCAGCAGCAGCGGAAGGGCCCGAAGCCAGAGGTGCATCTTCGTGACGTCACTTCGTCGCGCCTCTGCCGAGGAGGAAGGGGAGGAAGGCCTCGCTGGCCGCGCGCTGTAAGGACGCCCGGAAGAGAGGCCGGAGGGAGGGAGGGAGGGAAGGAGGAAGAGGCCACAGCGCCTCCGCAGGGCTCCCTCCCTCCGGCGTCTCTCCTTCCGGGCGTCCTTACAGCTCGTGGCCGGCAAGCCCTTCCTCCTCTTCCTCCTCGGCAGAGGCGCGGCGAAGTGACGTCACGAAGATGCGCCTCTGTCTTCGGGCCCTTCCGCTGCTGCCGCCGCTGCGTCTCCGTGGGGGCCGCCCTCGTGGCCTGCCCCCTCCTCCTGCTCCTCCTCAGGTCCGTGAGCGGCAAGCTGCTGCTGCTGCTGCTGCCGCCGCTGCGTCTCCGTGGGGGCCGCCCTCGTGGCCTCCCCCCTCCTCCTGCTCCTCCTCGGGTCCGTGAGCGGCAAGCTGCTGCTGCTGCTGCCGCTGCGTCTCCGTGGGGGCCGCCCTCGTGGCCTCCCCCCTCCTCCTGCTCCTCCTCGGGTCAGTGAGCGGCAAGCTGCTGCTGCTGCCGCCGCTGCGTCTCCATGGGGGCCGGCCTCGTGGTCTCCCCCTCCTCCTGCTCCTCCTCGGGTCCGTTTAACACATTCATGTATGTGGGGCTGTGCAACTTTAGGGCAACCCCACATACATGTACATGTAGTGTCCCATACAGCAACCAGCCCCCCACTTTTTGGCTCAAAATATTTTTTTTCTATTTTCCTCCTCTAAAATCTAGGTGCGTCTTATCAGCAGGTGTGTCTTATAGAGTGAAAAATACGGTAATATTTAAATTTTATCTAGAATTGTGTGGAATTGCTTACTATAAAGCCCTTAATGGATCAGGTCTGGGCTATCTTGCAGACTGCAAAACCCATGGGATTCTTTTGGGAAAACATACATTCTCAGTCTCAGAGGAAGGCAAAGGCAAAGGCAAACCCACTCTGAAAAATCTTGCCAAGAAAACTGCATAGATTAGCTATAGGATTGCCACAAATCAGAGATGTCCGGGTCCTAGATCATCAGGAGACGTCGCTCTCTCATCCAACCACCACTGCAAGTATAGTTGGTTGGGACACGAGATAGGACTTTACATTGCGTGGTTTTAATAATTGGTTTTAATGTTTGATGTTTTAAACTTTTTGGATTTTGATGTATTCGTTTATTTTATTTGTACGTATTTGTGCGGCATCGAATTGTTGCCTATTCTAAGCCCGCTCTGAGTCCCCTTCGGGGTGAGAACGACAGGGTATAAATGTGGTAAATAAATAAATACCTTGCCATATAAAATCTGGGTTTTCAAGTTTGAACTGGATTATATGGCAGTGTAGACTCATATAATCCAGTTCAAATCAGATAATCTGGATTATCTGCTTTGATAATCAGGATTATATGGCAATGTAGATCCAGCCTCAGCAGTAGCTTCTGAATCCAGAACTCCCTTCTTAGGGAGGCCAGAATGAACCCCTTACTATCTTGTCATCAGCAGGCAAAATGCTTCTTATTCCAACTGGCTTTGAAAGAATAGGCTACGACTGCAGAATTGTTTTAAACCAAAATGTTTTTAAAATTGCTTTTATCTTTCTAATTGTATCTTATCTTTTAAAGTGAGTGTTTAATTAGTTTCATTAAAGGCATAGCAGTGAATAAAGCCTCTGGCAAAGAAATTCTTTTTTTTAGAAAGACTCTTAAATCTCAGGCCCCACCCACACTGCCATATAATGCAGTTTGAACAACATTATATGATAAATCTAGACTTAATCTGGATCTACACTGCCATATAATTCAATTTCTGATCCCAGATTATCTGCTTTGAATTGAATTATATGAGGCTGGATCTACACCATCAAAGCAGATAATCCATATTATCTGATTTGGATTATATGAGGACTCATCTACTCTGCCATATTCTGATCTCAGATTATCTTCTTTGAAGTGGATAATATAGCAGTGTAGACTCATATAATTCAGTTCAAAACAGATAATCTGGGATTAGATGCTGGATTAAATGGCAGTGCAGATCCAGCCTGAGTCTACACTGCCATATAATTCAGTTCAAAAGAGATAATCTGGATTTTTTATGGCAGTAATTCTATTATTATTCTGAGTTTGCATAAATAGCAAAATAGAGAGAAAATATGAAAGTACCTAAACCTGCCTACTTTCAACCCCAGCATTTAAAAAAAAATATGTATGTAATTTTGGGCACCAAAATGGAAATCATCCTAGTATATGTGTTTTGGATGACGCTTTCAAATAGTCTCCAGAAGGCTCACAATGTTTTTGTTCAATTATTCAAGGCTTACGAAACCTGGCTGCTTCATTTCATATCTGCATATTGTTAGTTTTGGATCAAAAGTTGGCTGGAAAAACACTGAACCTATCTGCTGCATTAACTGAGTGATACTCACACTATACTGTCAATAATATTCTCGTATTTTTATGGGTTTTTTGTATGTTTTTAACAACATTGTTCTTTTTTTAAAAAAAAATCTGTCTTGATTCCCAGTTTTGAGATAGATTTAAGGGGGGACGACACAAGTGCTTGTAAACAGACGAAAAGGACTTCCTGGGAATTCAAGCGAAGTGGATATAATGAACAAAGGTCTTTACAGAACTCTCCCTGGTTAATGGAGAATTCCTGAATGAGGGACCTGGTGGAGAATCAAAGGTGTTAAGGGAACGAGAGAATCCAATGGTTAGTTTAACATGCCAGACAAGATTTTCAAATTGTCTGCACTAGTGAAAAATACCCTGCATGTTCGATGCAAAGATCTGTTTAACTGTCAAGTCTATTTTGGCCATTAATGTATCTGTTAGCCTTGTTTGATCAGTGCTCAAATCCTTTTCCTACTTCCTAAGAAGTAAGGGAGGCTTTCTTTACAGAAAGTGGTTTTATTCATACACAGAAATATGGGGTAAAATTCAACCCCAGAATCCATGGAAAATACGATATTGGGCTTTGCATGGATACAAAAAACTGCAGGTATTGGAAAATCCTAATGAAATTAGGATCAAGGTGTGTCAGCGCTGCTTGTGTTATTGGACCTCACGGCAGCATTTGACACAGTTGACCATTCTCTATTGATCCACTGTTTAGCCATGATGGGAGTGAGGGGTACTCCCTTAAATGGGTGACTTCCTTTCTCCAAGATCTGGGACAACAGGTGGAGAGAAAAGAGATGGTCTCGGAAAGGGCCCCTTATTTGTGGGGTCCCCCAAGGGGCTATCCTCCCTTCTCTATTATTTAACATCTATATGCGTCCACTTGCCCAACTGGTGCGTAGTTTCAGTCTGAAGTGTCATCAGTACGCTGATGACACCCAGCTGGTGCTGAGGATGGAAGGCTGGTCGGACTCTGTACCTGATTATTTCCATCAGTGCCTGGAAGCCGTGACTGGGTGGCTACAGGCCAGCAGGTTGAAGGTGAACCCGTCGAAGACGGAGGCCCTGTGGCTGGGTCACCCCGGGGGGGGGGGAGGGGCGAGCTCCGGCTGCCAATAATGGATGGTGAGGTGGTTAGTCTGTCGCCGCTGGACCCTCTGCTGACGATGGAGGCTCAGGTCTCCACCGTGAGCAAAGCAGCGTTTTTCCATCTGCGCCAGGCAAGGCGGCTGGTGCCCTACCTTTCTGGTGACGACCTAGCCGCGGTAATCCAGGCCATGGTCATCTTGAGACTGGACTACTGTAACGCCCTTTACATTGGCATTCCTTTGTCGATAATCTGGAAACTGAATATGGTGCAAAACGCTGTGGCTCGACTGCTGGCTGGAGTGACACTAACATGCCACATCACACCAGTCCTCCAGCGTTTGCACTGGCTTCCCATCGAGTACCGGATTGCCTTCAAAGTGCTGGTGTTAATTTTTAAGGCCTTGTATGGTCTGGAGCCAGTGTATCTGAAGGACCGCCTCTCCCTGCACATTCCCCAGAGACCACTACGGTCCATGGACTAAAAACTATTGGAGGCTCCATCACTCAAGATTTGCCGATTGTCATCGACGCGGCAGCGCACCTTTTCTGTAGTAGCGCCTACCCTGTGGAACGCCCTCCCAGCAGAGGCACGAGCAATAACGGAGTTACAGGCTTTCAGGAGGGCCTGTAAGACCACCCTGTTCCGCCAGGCATTTAATCTCTAAGCTTGTGCTTTCCATTCTGGTCCTAATCTGTTTTTATTCTGTTTTTAGCTACGTTGTGTTGTGTATTCATTGTTGTGAACCACCCTGAGCCTTTTTGGAAAGGGTGGTATATAAATCAAATAAATAAATAAGTCACAACATCAAGCTTCAAGACTGTCCACTGCTGACTTCAATTGCTCTGAACTAGTAGAGACTCCCTGATCAGTAGTTGTGTGTGGGTTAAATGTCTCTTAAGCAAAATTCCAAAATACATCCAGTCCTCAAGTTACAAACATCCAACTTACAAATAAGTCATTAAGAACGGAAGTGAGACAACACGAAGTAAAGAAACCTACCCCTCAGAAAGGAAATTCACTTTTGAAATAGTTATCATGGGGAAAAGGTATACCTACTGAAGCTTTATTGCCAATTCACAACAAGCCAAATTTTTCAAAAGCCAATTATCACAGAAACTGAAAGTGAGGTGAAATCTTCTGAACAGGGCCAAAATATAGCAAAGCAAACACCACCGGGGTGTTAACCCTTCCCTATGCTATCCAAATCGTGCGCACGTGTGTACACCTAAAAATGTACTTATTCTGACTTACATACAGATTCAGCTTTAAAACAAACTATACTGATCGTAACTCAGGGACTGCTTATACTAAACAAATCCAAATTTGTCCACATGAGCAAATGACACAGCGACCCCTTTGCTGGTTCCATGTCCACAAACTTTGATTCATGCACACAATTTGTTGAGTTGCAGTAACTGGCATCAAAATTGATAAGCTTCTAATTAGGAAAAAGAAAATCTTTTGACAATGATGTTTGTGATGAACTACATGGAGTAACTATAGAGGAAACTACACAAGAATCAACTGTAGTCCATAAGAAGTATAATGGGAAAATGTCCAAACCCCGTTTTTACAAGAAAAGTTATATAAAATTTATATAAAATGGTATATATTGTGTGAATTTCTTGTAAGTGGTTTGTTTAACCTCTGGTGTGCAGTAAAACCGAGTGACCATGTCGTGAAACAATGCATGTCTAAAAAGTGTATCACCAACATGAAAAGATTGTAAAGTCCATAGAATCATACTGGAAGACCTACGGAGCCCCACAAACACTTCTGGGGAAGCAGGTTATATTTGGAGCATGGTGAAGTGAAACTAGATATTGAACTCATAGATTTTTATTTGTGTGCGTGTCAGGAGATACTTGAGAAACTGCAAATCACTCCTGGTGTGAAAGAATTGGTCATCTGCAAGGACATTGCCCAGGGGACACCCAGATGTTTTTATGTTTTACCATCCTTGTGGGAGGCTTCTCTCATGTCTTCGCATGGAGAGCTGAAGCTGACAGAGGGAGCTCACCCATGCTCTCTCCGGATTCGAACCTCCAACCCGTCGTTCTTCAGCCCTGCCAGCACAAGGGTTTAATCCATTATGCCAGTGTTTCCCAACCTTTTTTGAGCCGCGGCACACTTTTAACATTAAAAAAATCTGGGGGCGCACCACCAACCAAAATGACACAAAATGACACTCTAACACAGTAAAGAACGGCTGGGGGATGGTGGCCTGCTGGGAGCAGCTGCTGGGAGTGCCGTAGCAGGGAAAGGGGGAGGAGCCAGGCCATGCCATGCCATGCCCCGCCCCCTCCCCCCAGCTTCAGCTCTCCCACAGCTTCTCCAGCCTTGAGGGGGCAGTGCCAAGCCAGCGGTGGCAGAGCCAGCACAATGCTGGCTTGGCACTGTTCACTCACGGCTAGAGAAGCTGTGGGAGAGTGGAAGCCGGGGGAGGGGGCAGAGCCAGGCCACGCCATGCCCCGCTCCCACCCCTGGCTTCCTCCTCTGCGCGGCTTCAGCGAGCGAGGGGCGAGAGTCATGGCGGATTGGAGGCTGCCTGGTGAAACGGCCGAAGGAGGCGGCTCCCCGGCCCCTTCTTCTTTTTCTTTGCCGCTGCCCGGCCCTTCCTCCCCCCCCCCCCAAGCAGCAGGAGTTTGGCAGGAGGAGGGGGGAAGGAAGGGGGGCAGAGAGCTTTTCTCGCAGCACAGCAGGAGGTCCATCACGGCACACTACTGTGCCGCGTCACAGCGGTTGGGAAACACTGCTCTAACCAAGTTGGTGAATCTAGTACAGTCACTCATGTTCACGTTTGCGCTTCTCAAAACTGGGTCTATAACCTTCTATGAAAAATACCACTGAAGCTTGCTTTTCTATATAAAGATATCAGATCGGAGGAAAATGTAGAATTTGCATTAAGAAGGATCTACAGTCAATGGTGATATGCCAAATCCCAGAAGCAGGCAGTAGGAAACCTGCTCTGTGCTATCACGCCCTGCATGTAATCTTTCAGAGGCACATGACTTTGCCCATTGTTTGGAGAATGTACCTGGCTCGGTAAGTCTTTAATCCAATACAAGAACATGGTTACTAAATTCTTCAGTGTTTGTTTTCCCTTGTTCCTTGCTACAGGCAATAAATCACCAACTGTCATATAAGGATAATCTCAAAGAGTCTTCGGCACACCCAAACCATTCATTTAAAGAATCAGGCATCAAATCTGTGATAGCCTTGGTTATTATTATGAGCAATTACAATCTCAGATTTTGGGGAGGGGGATGTTTCATGCATTCTACCACCCATCCTGGAGGTAAAATCTCAGCAACTTGCTGAGCTCAGCTTGGAAGGCAAACAGAGGAGTTGTGCTTCAATGATAAGATAAGCAAGCGTCACTCATTGGCTCCTTGCACTCCCGGTTCTAGTTCTAATTCTTTCTCGCTATTCAAGGATTTTGAGCAGCAGCAAGGAAAACCAACTCTAAGTGAAGCTTAGAGTTAACATCCCTATTCTGTTCAACGAAATGATAAAGAAACTAGCTGGCTACATAGGAATCTGAGAAGAGATGTGTGGGGTATGGATGTATCTATTTTTAAATTTTGTATTTGTTTTGCTTTAAATTGATCAAAGTGTATGGCTGTTAGCCGCCTTGAGTCCCCTCGGGGAGAAAGTAAATAAAGATCAACATTATCATCATCATCACTGCACAAGCCAGTAAAGGTGGTTCCAGTGGTGATCGGTACACTGGGTACAGTGCCTAAAGACCTTGTCCAGCACTTGAAAACAGGAACCCTCAGTGGGGCAATGGGTTAAACCCTTGTGGCAGCAGGGCTGCTGACCGAAAGGTTGGCGGTTCAAATCTGGGAAGCAGGTTGAGCTCCCATCTGTCAGCTCCAGCTTCTCGTGTGGGAACATGAGAGAAGCCTCCCACAGGATGGTAAAACATCCGGGCATCCCCTGGGCAATGTCCTTGAAGACGGCCAATTCTTTCACACCGGAAGCGACTTGCAGTTTCTCTTTTTTAAAAAATATAATTTTATTAGAGTTTTTAATACATATATGATAAAAAAAGAGAAAGTAAGGAATGTGGGGAGGGGAAAGCGCAGGTAATTGGGACGGTAGGTAATGGTAAAGGAAAAGGGAAAAAGAGATAAGTGCTTCGGGTTAAGGATTGATAAGCGACTTGCAGTTTCTCAAATCACTCCTATCACCCAAAAAAAAAACCCACACTTGAAAACAATAAGAGCTGACAAAATTACCATCTATCGGCTGCAAAAAGCCACACTTCTCGGATCTGCGCTCATTATTCACAGATATACCACATAGTCATACACACTTAGGAAGCAGGCATGTAGCGGGGGGCTTGGGGGCTTCAGCCCCCCAAATTCTCAGGGTGGTCTGCGAAGGCCTTACTGGTACATTATTTAAACTGTTATGTGTATTCATATCATGATCTGATCATCATGCTCAATATAAACCATATGCATGGAGGTATTGGGATAACAATACAAAAGGTTTGCTAGGGTAGATCGTCCCTCACTCAGATTCAGCCCCCCCCCCCATCAAACTCAGCCCCTCCCGAATCAAAATCCTGGCTACGGTCCTGTTAGGAAGTATTCAACAAATGTGTGATCCAATACAAAAGCCAGCATAGTGATCTTGTTTACTTTGTACTAATCTTATTGTGCACACTGCATGCAGTGCCTAAAGACCTTGGCCTGCACTTAAACACAATCAGCACTGACAAAATTACCAGCTGCCAGCTGCAAAAGGCCACCCTGCAGAAGGGCGGGGCTAAAAATACTGTAAATAAATAAATAAATAAAATACTCGGATCTGCACGCATTATTCGCCGATACATCACACAGTCCTAGACACTTAGGAAGTGTCCGATGTGTGATCCAATGCAACAGCCAGCAGTTATCTTGTTTGATGTGGACTCATCTGGTCTTTATAATAATAATAATAATAATAATAATAATAATAACCACAACAACAATCCAATGCTGCATTTTCTTGTGGACATTTTTCAGCATACACAGAGTTATCAGGGATGTTGTAATGCAAACAATCACTTTAGATGGGCTAAATACATCATACGAACTTCCAGTTTTCCTTCTGAGAAGATACGCATTGACGAACTCTAGTGCCCAGAAGAACAGACTAAAAATGAATGCATTACTAAGTTCGTTTCTGTTTCAGAAAATCTCTTACTTCTCAATCTGTAATTGGTACAAGCAGCTGATGCAAAATGGCATATGTGGCCCATGCCCACAGACTCAACATCCATCCTTTAGTAAAATAAATAAATAAATAACTGAATAATCTAGCTCTACTCAATCAGCTAGGGCCCTTCCAGACAGGCCCTATATTCCAGGATCTGATCCCAGCAGTTTTCTGCTTATCCCCGATTATCTGGCAGTGCAGACTCATAAAATCCAGTTTCAAGCAGAAAACCTGGGATCAGATCCTGGCATATAGGGCCTGTCTGGAAGGGCCCCTAGTTGTATCAGGTTTTTCTCCATTTGAAATGGAACTCAGTAGTATAAAACAGGAATGAATAAAGGTGAATGCACTACTACAGTAATGCCTCAGCAAGAGAAAGTTGGCACAAGATATATTAAGTATAATTCTCTTAATGTTTGTAATCTTTGAAAAACTATTCTTTAAGTTATAGACTCTTTTGGTAAAAACAACAGAAGTGTATACTATACATTATTATCAATACTGTATTAATAATACAATAATATACATTATTATCAATATGAAGTCGGAGTTGAAGTCGATACATTTCTACCAACTTCAACCACACCCAAGATTACTTCTGATTCTCCAATTCGCCTGCTAATTTGGAGACGTTTTCAAAGAATGGATAATCTTAAGCATGAAAATACTCAAATTTCAAATAATGAATACAAGATTTGCTTTTAATGTCAAACACATTAAAACTTGTTATGGAAATTAATGATGTTTTTATGATGTTTTAAGCTCTGTTTTATTCTATGTCGCTGTTTTATGCTGTGATTTCTCTTAGTGTTGTGAGCCGCCCCGAGCCCGCGGCATAGAGTGGCGGCATAGAAGCCGAATGAAATAAATAAATAAATAATAAATTATTCTGAGTATTTTTATGCTTAAGATTATCCATTATTTGAAACCGTCTCCAAATTCGCAGGGGAATTGGAGAATCAGAAGTCATCTCGGGTGTGACTGAAGTTGGTAGAAATGTATCGACTCCAACTCCGACTTCAAAATTAGATAAGATCTAGTTTATTGCACATGTCCGTTCATAGGAATTTAAGAAGTTTCTCATGTTCAGAAATTTTAATCAAATGCAATATATTTCAGAGTATAACAATTTTAGTAGCGTGATTATTCTTGGGGTAAAAATGAAGTGCTTTACACTACCGTTTTTCTACAGTAAATTTTTGTTATTATTCATTCATACACATTTACTATTTATGAAGGAGTCAAGACATTAGAAAAACAGAATCAGGTTTGGCGTGACAACTCTACAGAGCCACAAAATGTATTTCCTTTGTTCTCCTTTCTTTATAAGTTATGTTTCAACTAAGGGCCCTCCCACAGAGCCATATAATCCAGAATATAAAGGCAGAAAATCCCACAATATCTGCTTTGAACTGAGTTATTGGAGGGCTCTTCCACACAAAGGCAGAAAATACCACAATATCTGGTTTGAACTGGAATATATGGCAGTGTAGACTCAGCTAACCCAGTTCAAACCAGATATTGTGGGATTTTCTGCTTTGTTATTCTGGGATGTAGGGCTGTGTGGAAGGGGCCCAAGAGATCCACAAAACATTACTCCAGTGATTTATACACATACATTCACACCTCAAGTAGGAACTCTCTGCTTTCACAGAATACAAAGCAAGGATACAAAAATAATTCTCAAACAACCTCTCAACCTCTGAGGATGACTGCCATAGATGAAGGTGAAACGTCAGAAGAGAATGCTTCTGGAACATGGCCACACAGCCCGGTAAACTCACAACCACCAGTGATTCCGACCATGAAAGCCTTTGACTATACAAATTCTCAAAACACCTTCAACTTTTCCTCAACATTATTAGCTAATCTGAAAGCTCAGAATCGGTGTTCCCATTTGGCAACTGAATTCCTGACAAACATCATTCTCTTTTTAAAATGCAGAATTCCATACCAAGCATTTAGTCCTGATGGTCATTAATGTATATCTGACAAAACATGTGCTGCAATCTCAGTGCCATACTACCAGTCAGACGGGTATGTTCTCCAGACCATATTGAAACTGTCAAATAAAATTACATTACTAGAATACATTATGCAAATTAAATATCCCTGACGGTGTCAGTTCAATTTTGCATAATGGATTCTGTTTCTCGGATGCAGACCCAGATTTGAGAACCTTTTCCATAATAATTCTAAGGGAAACAGGAGATGGATGAAAACAACAGATTTCTCTAACCTGTGAGTCGGAACCCCAGGGGGTCGCAAGGGGGGTGTCAGAGGGGTAGCCAAAGACCCCTTCTGAGGGTAGCCAAAGACCAAGTGTTTTCTCTTGGTCATGAGGGTTCTGTGTGGGAGGTTTGGCCCAATTCTACCGTTGGTGGGGTTCAGAATGCTCTTTGATTGTAGGTGAACTATAAATCCCAGCAGCTACAACTCCCAAATGTCGAGGTCAGCATTCCCCAAACTCCACCAATGTGCACATTTCAGCATATTGAGTATTTGTGCCAAGTTTGGTTCAAATCCATCATTGTTTGAGTCCACAGTGCTCTCTGGATGTGGGTGAACTACAACTCCAAAACTCAAGGTCAATTTCTCTGAAACCCACCCAGTATTTTCTGTTGGTCATGGGAATTCTGTGTGCCAAGTTTGGTTCAATTCCATCATTGGTGGAGCTCAGAATGCTCTTTGATTGTAGATTAACTATAAATCCCAGCAACTACAACTCCCAAATAACAAAATCAATCCCCTCAACCCCATCAGTATTCAAATTTGGACATACCGGGTATTTGTGATAAAAATACATCCTGCATATCATATACAATTCATAACAGTAACAAAATTACATTTGTGAAGTAGCAACGAAAATAATTTTATGGTTGGGGGTCACCACAACATGGGGAACTGTATTAAGGGGTGGCGGCATTAGGAAGGTTGAGAACCACTGCTAAAAGCACAAGATCAATCCGCTGGTTTGCAAAAGAAAGTGGGGCCATGTGTCAACATACTCAGTTTCTTCCAAACTAAGCACATTCCTTTTTCTTGTAGTTATCGGCAAAATATAGAAAACGTTCCCATTTTGGACTACAACTCATAGAATTTCCTAGCTGGGTATTCTAGGAATTGTACTTGAAAAAGTAACTTTCCAGTTCTAGTTATTAAGTACTTATACAGTATGGCAGGTGGTAGCTGACAATTGTAAAGGAGACAAACACCAGAACGCAACGCAACTACACTTTTCTAGTTAGCATGAAAGGTCTGCTTGGATGTGCCTGGATTACTGAGTCATGCGGGTGGAATTCCCCTCTTCAGCTTAGAAGCTGTTTTCCTTTTTCAAAATTTGCCATCCATGTCAAGGCTCCTTTACCTTCTAAATGGGCACAGGTAACTCTCTAAGTTAAAGTAAACAAGACCCATAGCCTTTGATAACCTTTTCAAAATCTCAGGTCCCTAGATCCAAGTCTGCAAGAACAAAACCACAAGACCAACTCCCAAACTGCAATTAACTGCCGTTGACATTAATTAAGCTCTCAGGGAATCAACAGGTTTCCTTTCCCAAGCTGATGGTGGCAGGTTGGTCAGAAACTAGAAAAACAGTCAAGCCTGACACTAGAATCACCGGGGGAAAAAATCCTCCATCCAACCCGATTTTTATGAAAAATTGTGCCCCTTCCAAAAACATCAGAGTAGATCAACACCTTTGCAAAGGGAGCTGCCCCCTCCCTTGACTCTACTCAGCATTCACCAGGAACCCACCGAGCAGCAAAGGAAAATTTTCAGGGCCCCATGCCAAGTTCCTTTCATAAGCAAATACCGACACAATGATGCGATTCATATTCCTGAGTTTACCCAAGCCGGGAGACTGAGCTATGTATGCAAAAGATCCAGAAGCAACAGGACGAAAGGGAGGAGGCAGCGGCAAGGTGGGGAGAAGCAAGAGCTAAAAGACAAGAGCCAAAAGCAGTCCTTACCTTCAGCAAGCCACGTTTCCTGTAGAAGGTTCAAGTCATGGAAGAGATCTGCAAAGGAGGGATTTGGGACAGGATTGACCCACCAGGCAGCAGGAACAATGTAGTGGGGAGGCAAGGACAATAACAGAACGTAACCAGGGTGCAATCCCCTTCCCCCCGGTCTTGAACCCAAGGTCAGAGACTTTAACCCAAATCTTATAATTTCCACCCTCACATCTGATCAACACAAGCAAGCACATACATGCATACAAAGCCTACACCATGCCTTATTTCTGGGCTGAAGCTCATGAGAACTAGAGTGTAACTATCTCCAGAGGCATGCCATTTTTTCAGTGTCATATCGATTTCAAAAAGCCAAGCCTATACCATCACAATTTTCTCCAACTTTACATAATCTACAAACTCCTCTGGGCAGTGATCTTTAGGACATTCAAGTGGGGAAACTATATAGGGACAGAAGAAAGTATGTGGGTAGGGTGTATGTCTGAGAAAACTACCCAGATTATGACAAAAACAAAATCTGAAGGTGATGGGCTCTTATTCCTGCATAGAGAAACCAGGCAATGTAGTTGCTCATGCCACAATAAGATCCAGGAGATCCAGGTTCAAGTCCCCTTTCAGACATAATACCAACTAAGTGACGAGAGGCTAAAATTGGGTGTGGGGGGAGAGAAGCTTTGGGTTTGCTGGCTATCCTGCCAACAACTTGTCCTGCAGGGTCAGACAAAAAATGGCTTACCAAAATGCCATGACCATGATCGCGGTTAGAAGTTGGGCTATCACAGCTATTGCAAAATGACTTCATTGACCACAGATGTGAACAGTTTGCCAACCCAGACTATAGTATTTCCTTTGGATTCACATCAAACTGGATGAGACAGAAGATGCCATGCTCTACTTAGGAGGGAGGAAGAAACAATAGCAAAATAGTCTTTCACCTAATCTCCACACACAACCTGGTCCCTCCAGATGTTTTAAAGTACAATTTCCATGAGCTAATATGTGGGTCCCCGGGTGTTTCGACACCCAGAAATCCCAGACAGTTTACCAACTGTTAGGATTTCTGGGAGTTGAAGGCCAAAACATCTAGGGACCCACAGGTTGAGAACCACTGCAATATGGTCAATGTTCAGGGGTCATGGGAAATACAGACCAACATCATCTTGGAAGGCCCCAGGTTGGGAAAATACTAGAAGCAAGTCAACCACAACCTTCTTTAACATGGTGCCTTCCCAAAATGTTGGATTACAATAGCTGAGGATAGCAAATTTTGGTTGCAACATGTTTTGAGAGGAAACACTGATGTACTAAAGTGCTAGATACTAAAGTCAAGAAAATATGTAGCAAACTAGAAGACCAGAAACAAAAAGTTCAGTCTCTTCCTCATTCTGAAAAATGGGAACTCTGATGTCATCACATTCATATTTCAGTCCAAGACTGCATGCCAAGATCTTATCATCCAGCCACAATCCCATCCACTTACAATCTCTTCATATGATTCCTCAAGACCCGTCTTCTCCAACTAGGCACCCTCCAGACAACTCCCAGCACCAAGCTGGTCAGAAGTGAAAGATATTGCCAAAGCACCTGAAGGATTCTGAGTCGGATAAGCATCCCACTCATATCTCTCCAAAACCTATCCTTTCAACACACCTTCTGAGTCTGGGACGTGGGGCACACCTGGATCCATGGATTTCCTCCGTGCAGCCATTACAACTCGGTTCTCCTGCATTCCATGTCCAGAGGGTTTCTTTAAGAAAATAACAACAAAAACAGCTGTCAAGATCCATTTGGACAAGAAAACCTATAAGGTAAGCCTGAACATAGCAGGAGTAGAGGAGTAAAAGATAAACTCTTTTTACTCTACCCACCTGTGCAGACGTATAAGGCACCTGCTGGTCCAAATATCCTTTCATCCTCCCATCCGTCATGAGCGCGGATTCTTCACAGGCACAGAAAGCAAGGCAGCCAAACCTACAAGTAGAATCATGAAAAGGGGGAGCCAGGTGAATAGGTGGGGAAGGTTTTTCAACAGTGGCGACAAGCACGCTGCACAAGAACAAAGAATGAGATCCAAGACAGATGTCTCAGTAGGCGGGCACTAGTGAACCAGGGCATTTTGCTTGCCCTCCATTTCCTGCTGCAAGCAATGCCAAACCAAAGAGAAAAGTGGGCCCATGGAAACTGCCAGGTTTTGATTCCAGGATCTCTGTGGATACCAAAATCAATGGATGCTCATATGTAATAATATAGAAATGGCTTCGTAAAATTGTGTCCCTTATATAAAATGGTAAAATTTTAATTTGGGAATATTTTCAAGTTGTAGATCAGTGGTTCTCAACCTAGTCCCCATGTGTTTTGGCCTACAACTCCCAGAAATCCCAGCCAGTTTTCCAACTGTTAGGATTTCTGGGAGTTGAAGGCCAAAACATTTGGGGGCCCACAGTTTGAGAACCACTGCTGTAGATGATGGAATCCGTGGATGCAGAATCTGTGGATACAGAGGACTAATTCTCTCTCTCAATCTGTCTGACTCATCCCAAAACAAAGATGCCTCAAGAGCAAAAGGATGCTTAAGAAAGACGAGTGGGGAACCTATAAGAATCCCTCCCCACACAACCACCCCCAAGTTTGCCTTCTTACGAACCAGATCTCCTTTTTGGTCAGTCCACAAAGGATTATTCCTATTCTTCTCTGACTCTGTAACCTCACTCTTCCTCTTCCCATCCGGCTTTGGGATGAACATTCCCTTTTCCTTGCCCCTTACAGTTCCCACCTCACTCTGTTCCCCTACAACCTTTTCTTGGGCTTGTGTGCCTTCAAGTCGTTCTTATGGCAAACCTAAGGCAAACCAGTCACAAGGATTTCTTAAAGAGACGTATACAGAGGGGAAGTTGCCTCGTCCAAGGTCACGCATTGGATTCCTGACTGAACAAGGATCGGAACCCTGGTTTATAGTCACACTCCGATGTTCAAACCTCTGCATCATACTAGCTCTCTCTGCAACCTTACTCTCTCCTTTTTATCTGATTTCCTCCTCTGCTTTCCAGCTCACTTCTCTGTCTGGATCTTGCTCCTTCTTGCTCCTGGAATTTCCCTTTAGTTTGTGGGCTCCCCTGCAACATTCTCCTCCCTACTGCTTGGAGGTGCCTCCTCTCCTAGACCTTCCACCTACTGCAAACCTGGCATTTCACCCTCTGTTGTCCTGGAACTCTCCTCTGGATCTGATTTCTCGTGCCCCCTTCCCCTGGCATCCTGCCCTGAAGCCCACATCCTCTTGCAGTTTCATTCTTCTTGGGTTCCCCTACAAGTTGTTTCTATATTCCTTTCCTTGGCACCCTTTCCTGGATCTTGTCCACCACCTTACAAATGCCACCCTTCCACCTTCTCCGTCCTTCTGAGTTTGGCTTCACCCTCTGCCAGGTCTTGCCTTCTCTTTAACCCTACAATGTCATAGGGAGGAGAGAACAAGCTTGTTTTCTGCTGCCCTGGAGTAGGGGTGCTCATTAGGTAGCTCGGGAGCTACTAGTAGATCTTCAGCACTCTTCCAGGTGATCTTCGGGCCTCACCAGCCGGATGGGACACTCCTGCCATGCACCCGCACACCCTGCGTGCATGCGCACTCCTGCTGGTGGCGTCCGCTCTCGTGGTGCTTTTTTCACTTGTGGGGCATTGCAGGAAGAAGGAAGCACGAGGCGGGGCCTCTGGAGGAAGCGCCCTGCCTCTCTCTCGTCCAGAAGCAGCTGTGCAGCCTCCATTGCCGGCGAGACAGGCAGGGCGGAGCGCTCCCTCTGGATGCTCCACCTCGTGCTTTCTCCTTCCTGCAATGCCCCGCAGGCAGAAGAAGCGCTGCGCAGGCGGAAAACAGCAGCAGGAGCACGGGCGGTGGCAAGAGCGCACGGCAGCGGGAGCGCGCGGGAACGCGTGGGGGCAGGTAGATCTTTTGGACTTGGTTGCTTTAAGAGTAGCTCACATGCTGAAAGAGTGTGAGCACCCCTGCCCTGGAGACTAGGACATGGAGCAATGGTTTCGAACTACAGGAAAGGAGATTCCACCTGAACATTAGGAAGAACTTCCTATCTGTGAGAGCTGTTCAGCAGTGGAACTCTCTGCCTCAAAGTGTGGTGGAGGCTCCTTCTTTTGAGGCTTTTAAACAGAGGTTGGGTGGCCATCTGTCGGGGGTGCTTTGAATGCGATTTTCCTGCTTCTTGGCAGAATGAGGTTGGACTGGATAGCCCACCAGGTCTTTTCCAACTCTATGATTGTATGATTCCTTAGTCTTAGTACTCTCTGCTTGTATTTACACTTTAAGCCCATGCCTCATGTTTTTCACTGGCCTTTTTCTACTTGACTTGCTCCTCTCCCAAACTTATCTTTGCTTATCTCTCCATTCCAGTTTGCACTTTGCCCCTGTTCTGGCTGCTATCCTATACATACTTACTTTGGAATTAAAACCAATTGACTTTCAACAGAGGTATAGCTGTAAACGGAAGTGCCCCCTCCCCCTCCCCACCAAAAAAAATGAACCCACCAATTATTTTCCCCTGAAAGTTTCCTTCAGTCTCCAAACATGGAGCACTGCAGTCAGTTAAAAATTCAGTTGAAATAGAAGCAAAGGGCACAGGCAAAATGGCCAAGGGAATGCCAACGCAGCAAATATCAGGATTCAAGCTGTGAACAATGTTGAGTATCTCACTCTCTGCAGTGTTAGAAATGTGAGGAGCGAAGGAAAAATTCACTTGGAAGGGGACGAACAATGTTTTATCGAAGGCTTTCATGGCCAGAATAACTGGGTTGGTGTAAGCTTTCCGGGCTCTATGGCCGTGTTCCAGAAGCATTCTCTCCTGACGCTTCGCCTGCATCTATGGCAGACATCCCCAGAGGTTGTGAGGATGGAATCTCGAAAAATTGGGTTTATATATCTGTGGAATAATGTCCAGAGTGGGAGAAAGAACTCTCGTCTGTTTAAGGCAAGTGTGAATGGTGCAATCAGGCTCAGGTAACACCTCCCAACAAAGGATTGCCCCAGGCAGGAAGCAGGCAGATTTTGAAGCTGCAAGGCTATTCAATGCTAAATGAAAAGGGCATTATAGTGAATGGGAGGGGGGGGGGAGCATATGGCTATGCTCCAGAAGCATTCTCTCCTGACGTTTCGCCTGCATGTAGGACAGGCATCCTCCGAGGTTGTGAGTTCTGTTGGAAACTAGGCAAGGGGGGTTTATACATCTGGAATGTCCAGGGTGGGAGAAAGAACTCCCGTCTGTTTAAGGCAAGTGTGAATGGTGCAATCAGGCTCAGGTAACACCTCCCAACAAAGGATTCCCCCAGGCAGGAAGCAAGCAGATTTTGAAGCTGAAAGGCTATTCAATGTGAAATGAAAATTGCATTATAGTGAATGTGAGGGGGGGGGAGCATATGGCTATGCTCCAGAAGCATTCTCTCCTGACGTTTCGCCTGCATGTAGGACAGGCATCCTCCGAGGTTGTGAGTTCTGTTGGAAACTAGGCAAGGGAGGGTTTATATATCTGGAATGTCCAGGGTGGGAGAAAGAACTCCCGTCTGTTTAAGGCAAGTGTGAATGGTGCAATCAGGGTCAGGTAACACCTCCCAACAAAGGATTCCCCCAGGCAGGAAGCAAGCAGATTTTGAAGCTGCAAGGCTATTCGATGCTAATCAAGGTCGCCAATTGCGACATTCACATTGCGAGTTTTTTCTCCCACCCTGGACATTCCACAGATATATAAACCCCTCTTGCCTAGTTTCCGAAAGAACTCACAACCTCGGAGGATACCTGTCCTACATGCAGGCGAAACGTCAGGAGAGAATGCTTCTGGAGCACAGCCATACAGTCTGGAAAACTCACAGCAATGCAGAGGAAGAACAGTTACTGCGGGCAATGCTCTCATTGTATTTACCTAATTAGGAAAGGTAAAAGGTTTGGATTATAACCCCACCCCCAATCCACTATAAGTGCATGTACACCAGGCATAGGCATACTCTGGCCCTCCAGGTGTTTTGGACTCCAACTCCCACAATTCCTAACAGCCTCAGGCCCCTTCCTTTCCCCCCTCAGCCGCTTAAGCGGCTGAGGGGGGAAAGGAAGGGGCCTGAGGCTGTTAGGAATTGTGGGAGTTGGAGTCCAAAACACCTGGAGGGCCAGAGTTTGCCCATGCCTGTTCTACACTGTAAAAATAATGCAGTTTGATACCGCTTTAACTGCCATGGCTCACTGTTATGGAATCCTGGGAGTTGTATTAAAGCCTTCTTTGCCTCACCAAACTACAACTCCCAGGATCTCACAGCAGTTCAAAGTGGTGCCAAAGTGCATTAGTTCCACAGTGTGGCTGCCCCTCTTCTCTTGCCCCAAACACACAAAAAAAAAACCCCACATATAACTTCAGCCTTGGCACTTTTGCCCTCTTGTCCTTGGCATCTTCCCACCAGGCATCAGCTCTCCCTTGAGAGATCTAGGCCCCAACAGCAATGCCGAATGACCTTTTCCCTCCCTGAAATTCGTCAAAAACTTCCTGAAAACAGAGCCCTCTTCCCAGAACTTCTCTTTCCTCACCTGAGAGGGGCTTCAATCAGGTCTTCTGGACCCTCCAGCCCAAGCAGGGAGTTGATTCCACCGAATCCGGATCCACGGTGGCTGCTTTTTTCCCCCTCTCTCCCTCTCTCTCTCTCGTGGGACGGAGCCGGGCTGGGCTGCTCCCTCCTCCCTTCTCGGGCTTGTTTCCTCTTTCACAGAAACAGCCTTTCTTCTGTTTCTCTTTGTTTCATTGACTTTGTGAATGGAGGCAAAAGGAAAGGGAGGGGGGATTCCCTCGGCTCGCTGAGGCACGCCCAGCCAATCAAGGCTCGGCGTGGCGTTCGCTCTGCCCGGAGGAGGCGTGGCTCGAGAGTCCCGGGCCTATCGGCGCGGGGCGTGCTGAGATTCATTCATGGCTGGAAGTTCCATTCACAAAAAACAGGCACAGAGGCGCGCACACGCAGAAGGGCGCCCGAAATTCATTCATAAAAGACTTCCGAGGGAGGGAATAAGGCAGGGTTGGAGAACACTGGTTTTGTTGCTGCGTTTACAAGACCTTGGTTTAGGCTTTCCTTCCATTGCTGCCACCAATGTTAAAGGCAGGAAGTGGGGGCTTGTCTTAAAAAAACAAAACATTTCTGGACATACTTTGGCTTTGTCAAAGGTGATTTTTTATTTTGTGAGACACTTTTGGTCGCGATTAATATAATATAATATACTAGCTTAACCCGGCACGCGTTGCTGTGCCCTATGTAGGCAGGGGCGGTCTTTGCCATTACGCGGCCTACGCGGCCGCGTAGAGCGCCATCTTGGACGCTCCGGGGTGGGGCGCCATTGTGAGGCGCCGCGGCGTCGCCCGCCCTGCTGCTGCGCTCCGCGGTTTCGCGCGCATGCGCAGTGCCTACGGACCTCAAGAGAGGTTCGTAGGCACTGCGCGTGCGCGCGAAACCACGGAGCGCAGCACAGTGCCTACGGGCCTCGAGAGAGGTCCGTAGGCACTGCGCATGTGCGCTCCGCGGTTTTGCGCGCATGCGCAGTGCCTACGGACCTCAAGAGAGGTCCGTAGGCACTGCGCATCTTGCGATGCCGCGGAAACCGCGGAGCGCAGCAGCAGGGCGAGCGGCGCCGCGGCGCCTCACAATGGAGCGCATATTGGGAGCGCCCGGGGCGCCAAAATAATGTTCGCTTACCCCCGGGAGAGCTCGGACCGCCCCTGTATGTAGGAGATGTTGAAAAGTATGTAAGGGTATGTTATGATGTGAGTGTGTGTTGTGTGTGTGTATGTATGTGTTTGGTTGGGTGTATGTATGGCTGTATGTGTGTTTAATTGTGTGTGTGTGTTTTTATTTGTGTCTGTATATTTGGGGGTGTTTGTGTGTGTGTGGGTGAATGTATGGGTTTGTGTATATATGTGTTTGTGGTTTTGTGTGTGTATATATTTGTATGTGTGTGTATATATACTATTGGTGTCTGTGTATGTGTTTATTTGTGTAGGTTTGTGTTTTTTTGTGCAGTAGTGGGGGTTTTGTTTTGTTTTTGTCAGCTTACCTGTGTCTTCGTTGTCCGTCTGCTCTGGTTCCTGATGGCCGCCTTCTCGCTGTCCTCCGGTGCCTCTCTGCCGTTCCCAGAAGAGGAGGGGAAGGGAGAGAGACCGTGCGGTCCCCTTTCACAGGAGGAGGTGGAGGACGTGGTCCCGACCAGAGCACCGTTCTCCACCGCAGCCCTCTTCCCTGCGAAGGTCGCTCTTCGGCCCACCCTGTGGCAGGGTAGTGGCGAAGGGGGAGCGATTGCGGCGGCGCCATGGCCGTTCTTCCGGCCCCTGTGCGGTCTCCTCCGCCGGTTCAGTGCTGCTCCCTGAAGAGGAGGACGAAAGGCCCCCCCGCGCGATCTCTCTTCCGCTTCCAGAAGCAAAGGGCGAAGGGAGAGCGATCGCGCGGGGGTCCCTTTCGTCCTCCTCTTCAGGGAGCAGCATGGAGGCGGCGGAGGAGAGCGAAAAGGGGCCGGAAGAGCGGCCATGGCGCCGCCACCATCGCTCCCCCCCTCGTCACTTCCCAGCCACAGGGTGGGAAGAAGAGTGACATTCGGAGGGAGGAGGGCTGCGTTGGAGAGCGTTGCTGTGGTCAGGCGCACGCCCTCAGCTCCTCCTGTGAAAGTGGCCCAAGACGGTCCCTCTCCCTTCCTCTCCTCTGCTGGGAGCGGAAGAGAGGCAGCGGAGGAGAGGGAGAAGGCTTCAACTTTCTGTTAGTGTTTTAGGTATGTGTTTCCTGCTGGGTGTTTTTTTTAGGGACAACTTCCGGGGAGGGTTATTTGTGGGACAGGAAGTGGTTTTTGCGCCATTTTGGTTGTAGTTTTTTGGTGTTCCGGATCCCTCCATAGGTTTGTATGGGGTTTTTTGGGGGCCGGTTTTAGGGGTCTTAGGAGTTATGCTTTGGGGTTTTTTTGTGCCACGTTTGTAGGTGTTGGTCTGTTGAAATTTGTGTGGTGGGTTTTGAGGGTCTGGGTGTTATGGTGTGTCCGTGCATAAGCGTCAAAAACGGACTCTCTTTTTATATATATAGATTATATAATACTAGCTGTACCCGGCACGCGTTGCTGTGCCCTTTTTAGGAGATGCGAGAAAGTCCAATCATCCACGGTGTGCCCTCCTCTAAACTGCAGTTGGATGGAGTGTGGGTCATGGGGGGCATGGTGTGCCAAGTTGGGTCTTTATTGGTCTTGGTTCTGGGCCACAGTGGTCTGTGGGGAATGATGGGTTTTGAAGTACTACAAATCCCATTTTCCATGGTGGTACTTCAAGTCCCATCATGCATGGTCGGGGCTCTGTGTGCCAAGGTAGGTTACTGTAAATTCAGGCCATACACAATGTCCCATGAGCTGAGGCCTAGTTAGGAACAGCAAGTTAATGAAGCCTTACTGTCAATTCAGGCCATACACAATGTCGAATGAGCTGAGGTCTAGTCGGGAGAATCAAGTTAATGAAGTCTTACTGTCAATTCAGAGCGTAAACAGCTTCCCAGTAAGTGAGGGCTAGTTAGGGAAATCAAGTTAATGAAGCCTTACTGTCAATTTTGGGCGTGGTCTGATTTTTTGGGGTGTAAATTTTCGGTTGGAAGTGATTTGGGTGTTTGTGTTGGGGATTGGCTCAGGCCTTTTCCTTATTCTGTTTTGGCAGTTTATTATGGATCGGAATGTTCATGTTGGCTGGCCAGTGCAGCAGTTATGCAAATCCGCCCTTATTGGCAGCCAATCATGTTGTTCAGAATGTAGAGGCAGGGTGAGTCTTTGGCTGCCCCAGAGGATGCTGGTAAATGTAGTTTTATTTTTACTCGTTATTTTGGGGGCTTTTTAGGTTTTGGGGGGGAAAGTTTCTTTGCTACAAACGTACCTTGCTTGAGGCCTATTTCTGTTGGCAAGTATTGTGTTTCTGCGTTGTATGGTTTCTTTGTTTGAGGTATACATCACATGACGTGAACCCATTTATATAATAGATATAATAATATAATATATTAATAGATATTATATAATATAAATGTAAATAAATAATAGAATAAAGCTTAATAATAGTATTAATAATATATTCATATTAATAATAATAATATTATCAATAATAGTATTAATAATATACATATATTCTTTTAGAACAGGCATGGGCAAACTTGGACCCTCCAGGTGTTTTGGACTTCAACTCCCACAATTCCTAACAGCCTACTAGGCTGTTAGGAATTGTGGGAGTTGAAGTCCAAAACACCTGGAGGGTCCAAGTTTGCCCGTGCCTGTTTTAGAAGGATTGGGTCTTTACAGCAGTGTTTCCCAACCTTTTTTGTGCCGCGGCACACTTTTAACATTAAAAAATCTGGGCACACCACCAACCAAAATGACACAAAATGACACTCTAACACAGTAAAGAACGGCTGGGGGTTGGTGGCCTGCTGGGAACAGCTGCTGGGAGTGCCAAAGCTGGGGGAGGGGGCGGAGCCAGGCCGCGCCATGCCCCGCCCCCTCCCCCAGCTTCAGCTCTCCTACAGAGGAGGAGCATGAGCGGTGGACAGGCTTCAGTGGGCGGGGCTCCTCCACGCGGCTTCAGCGAGCGAGGCGAGTCATGGTAGGAGTCATGGCGGATTGGAGGCTGGCTGGGGAAATGGCCGTAGGAGGCGGCGCCCCGGCCCCTTCTTGTTTTTCTTCGCCACTGCCCGGCCCTTCCTCCTCCTCCCCAAGCAGCAGGCGTTCGGCAGGAGGGGAGGAAGGAAGGCAGAGAGTTTTCTCGTGGCACAGCAGGAGGTCCGTCACGGCACACTAGTGTGCCACGGCACACTAGTTGAGAAAGACTGCTTTACAGAATCTATTTCAGATGGCTGGACGAAACATTAACAACTGTAGATACGCAGATGCACAGTGGTCCACACTCTGGTTACATCCCGTATAAACTACTGCAGGGCTGTCCAACTTCTTCCGACCCAAGGGCCGGAAGAAGTGTCACTGATCACCTGGGGACCGTAGGTGATCAGTGAGCGCGGGGCGGGGCCGCTCGCGAGGCGGGCCTCGAAGAGCAGGGCTCGCGGGGCGGGGGGCCGCTCGCTCATGTAGCCCCTCCTCCTTCTCTCAAGCGCGCTGCTGCTTGAATCCCAGTGGACGGCGCGAGCGGGAGAGGAGGACGGAGGAAGGGCTCCTCGCCCTTCCTAGCAATAAGGCAGGCGGCTCACCCCAGGCCTCTGCCCTTCCTAGCAGTTCCTAAGGAGGGAGCGGCGCGGCGCCAAGGGCAGCACGTCAGAGGCCTGGCATGACGCGCTGCCCTTGGTCGCCGCCTACTGGTCCTTTTCAGCGGCTCCCCCGACCTTCCTAGGGAGGGGGAGCCGCAAGAGCCGGGCGGCGCCAAGGGCAGCGCGTCAGAGGCCTGGCGTGACGCTGCCCTTGGCGCCGCCGCTGTTCCTTTCGGTGCAGAGAGAGGTACAGAGGGGGCGGTGTAGGGAGGAGGAGCTGGCTCCCTTCCTCCTTCCTGACCCGCCTCCTCCTCCCCCGCTGCCATTTTTAAAAAAATTAAATTAATTCTTGCAGGAGACTGGGGGGCCGTGTCTAGGAGGCTGGGAGCCGTGTACGGCCCCCGGGCCGCCTGTTGGGCAGCCCTGAACTACTGCAATGCTCTCTACGTGGGGTTGCCTATGAAGGCTGTGCAGAAGCTGCAATTAGTCCAGCGCGCAAGCTGCAATTAGTCCAGCGCGCAGCAGCCAGACTACTAATGGGAGCGGGGTACAGGGAGCGCACAACTCCCCAGTTGCACCAGCTCCACTGGCTGCCAATTAGCTTCCGAGCACAATTCAAAGTGCTGATGTTGACCTACAAAACCCTATATGGTTCCGGCCTAGTTTACTTGTCCGGACGTATTATCTCCTATGAGCCGTCAAGAGTGCTAAGATCGTCTGGAGAGGCCCTGCTCTCGGTCCCACCACCTTCGCAGGTGCATCTGGTGGGGACGAGGGACAGGGCCTTTTCTGTGGTGGCCCCCCGGCTGTGGAATTTCCTTCCAAATAAAATTAGATCCGCCCCCTCCCTCCTGACTTTTAGGAAGTGGGTGAAAACGTGGCTGTGCAATGAGGCCTTCGCAGAATCGAACCAGGAGATCACTGGAGCGACTAATTTATTTATTTAACCATTTTTAGCCCACCTTTCCCAACCCTCAAGGGCACTCTCCCTCACCCTCTGCAATGCCCCCTGGGAAGAGCCGGCAGCGGGAACCAGGAAGCGCGAGGAGGAGCCTTCGAAGGCTCCCGTTGCTGGCTCCTCCCATGGGGCATTGCAGAGGGCAAGGGAGAGTGCCCTTGAGGGTTGGGAAAGGTGGGGTAAAAATGCTGTAAATAAATAAATAAATAGTGTTATTGGAATGCTTCTTGACAGCACACACAGCAATACAGACAAACTCATGTCAAAAACTGACTTAATCTTTACATGATAGTATAGAGCAGGGTGCTCACACTTTTTAAGCATGGAGCTACTTTTGAAAAAAAATTGAAGAGCTGCCTTGAGCGCGTGTGCGCACAGGCGCACACCATCCGAACGGTGCTGCTGTCCCCGTTGCTCCGCTGCTGTCCCCCATGGGGCATTGCAGAAGGGAGAGCGCCGCCACTGTTCCGCAGTGGGAACCAGGAAGCCACGGCTGTTCCTTCGAAGGCTCCTCCTCCTTGCTCTCTATTTATTTATTTATTTACAGCATTTTTACCCCGCCTTTCCCGACCCCCAAGGGGGGACTCAGAGCGGCTAACAAAGGCCACAATCACTACAATATAAACCATAAATGCAAAGTTAAACAATAGCAGCAAGATTAAAACAATAATCAACAGCAATTAAATTAGAACAATACTCCATCCACAGGTCCAAATTGTCACATGTTTCTTGTTCCTTGGTTATAAATGTCATTTTCTAATTGGTTCTATCATAATAACATGGGGAAAGCTTTAAACTGCGAAAACTTTGATTTTGCAGGACATCCTGCAGCAGCACATTTTGCTATAGTTTTGAATTATTATCTCATTCAGTCTCAATCAATAGTTTGTGGCAAGGCCAAAAATGAAGTTGCTGGAGTGCAACAACTACTTTCAAGGTAAGTACAGCACAATTAAACAGGAATATCACATTGTGTGATTGGAAGCCTATGAATGAGAGGCATTCAATAATCTGGTCACCAACAATCCTGCACAAGTCTTCCAGACTCAGGTGAACTTATTATGGGTTTTTCTTGGCAATATTTATTCTTAAGGGGTTTGCTTTTCTGCTCCTCTGAGGCTGAGAGACTTTCCCTAGGTCACCTTGGCCCCTTCTGCAATGCCATATAGTCCAGATTGTCAAAGCAGGTAATACAGGGGTGCTCACACTTTTCCAGCATGCGAGCTACTTATAAAACAACCAAGTCCCAAAGATCTACCTACCCACTACTCAGAGAGCCATAAAAGCAAAATATTTGGAAATTTATTTCAGTGAGAGCCATATAATACATTTTAAGACTGAATTCAACTAAATGTGAGTATCATAAGCCCCTGAGCATTCCTCACAAATGGCATGGGAGCCATACACACACTGCCTGCGATCTGTCTGGGATCTACCAGGATGCCCTTCAAGATCTACCAGGATGCCCTTCGAGATCTACCAGTAGATCACGATCTATCTAATGAGCACCCCTGAGGTAATACATATTATATGCTTTGAACTGGATTATATGAGTTTTCCTTGTCGGATAATGGCAGGAGGAAATAGGAAAGACAAAAGGGCATGGCAGAAAACAGAGAAAAGTGGATGCACAAAGAGAGAAATGAGGTAAGCCTAAACTTTTTTTCTAGTCATATTCTGAACTTGGAAAAGTTATTTAATTGGACAGCAACTTCCTCCAATAGTGCTAGTTTCCAATGTGAAAATGAGACAAAAGAATGGCTAATAGCCCATGACTCTTATGTAGATTTTCATAAATAAAGTGTCAGAGAGATTAGAGGAAAAGAGAGAGAGGGTGGGTAAAGAGGGAAGGAAGGAAGGAGGGAAGGGAGGAAGGGAAGGAAGGAAGGCAGGAAGTGGAAGGAAGAAAGAAGACAGGAAGACAGGAAGAAAGAAAGAAAGAAAGAAAGAAAGAAGGAGTAGTGATCGAGAAAGACAGGACATAGCAGAAAAAGAAGTGCATGGTAGCAAGAGAGAGGGGAAAATGAGATAAACCCACCTATTTGATTCTGGTTGATCTTAGGAAGAGTTAACTTTGTTGGACTGCAACTCCCACCCAAAAGTTTCTCTCAATCCTGGTTTACTCTGCCTGGCAGACAGTTGTGGTCTGTTCTTTCCATGTCAGTGGAGTATCTTCGGTTTTAGCCTGAACTTTGAAGGCAATACTCAAGTTGGCTGCTTTTGCATCTTGGTCAATAGATAAAAGTATGATATAAATATGCAATACCATACTACTACTACTACTAGTAGTAGTAATTTTATAATAATAAGAATAACAAATTCCAAGTGTCGATGGCAGATCCCAAGTGTAGCCTCTGCAAGGAAATGGATGAAATGATAGATCATATCCTCAGCTGTTGCAAGAAGATCACACAGACAGGCTACAAGCAGAGGCATGGCACCATTGCTCAGATGATCCATTGGAGCTTGTGCCACAAATACCATCGGCCTGCGACAAAGAACTGGTGGGATCTCAAGCCTGAAAAGGTTAAAGAAAATGAACACATCAAACTACTCTGGACTTCCGAATTCAGACTGACAGTGTTTCGGAACACAATACTCCTGACCTCATTATCGTGTTAAAAAGCAAAGTATGGATCGTCGATGTTGCAATCCCAGGTAACAGCAGGATTGAAGAGAAACAACTGGAAAAGCTGACACGATAGGAGGATTTAAAGATCAAACTGCAAAGACTCTGGCACAAGCCAGTAAAGGTGTTCCCAGTGGTGATTGGCACACTGTGTGCAGTGCCTAAAGACCTTGGCCTGCACTTAAACACAATCGGCGCTGACAAAATTACCATCTGCAAGCTGCAAAAGGCCACATTTCTGGGATCTGCACGCATTATTCGTCGATACATCACACAGTCCTATACACTTGAGAAGTGTCCGACATGCGATCCAATGCAACAGCCAGCATAGTGATCTTGTTTGTTTGCTATGTACTAATCTTGTTGTGTTTCAAATCATCATCATCATCATCATAATTCGAAAATACATCACATAGTCCTAGACGCTTGGGAAGTGTTCGACTTATTTATTTATTTATTTACACAATTTCTACCCCGCTCTTCTCAACCCCCGAAGGGGGACTCCGAGTGGCTTGCAATTCGATGCCGATACACAATATACAATATACAATATAAAACCATAAACATTCAGCATTAAAATACAGTTAACATTGAACACGTAATACACATTCACTTGAGTTAAAACAGTGTTCCGTCCATACTTGTGATTTTGTGATACGAAATCCAGCATATATATCTCATTTGCTGTGACATAGTATGTTTTTGTGTCAGTAAAATAATAATAATAATAACAACAACAACAACCCTGGAGTAGATTAGCTGTACCATTCATTTCATGTCAATGGTACAGTTAATCCACCCCAGCAATATTCCCAAACCAGGTATTTCCTAGTCTTATTTCCTGTTGTCAAGGATTGAATTCTGGACTTTCTGCATAGAAACTCTGCAAACTAACACAGAGTTAGCACCCTTCTTCTCTTATGGGGATGCAATTCTTCATTAAATTCCTTATAGAAGCAATAAATAATTTTAGCAATTTTCTTACTACCACAAGAAAGTCTTTGAAAAAGCACAGTTTTAACAAAAATCATCACTTATGCTTGGCAAAATTCACATGTAATCGTTTTGCACATAAAACTCCTGTTTCCTGTGCACAAAAATGCAAATCAAATGCATGCAAGTTTTGCACATAATAAAATAACAATTGCAGCATTTTTTTTCAGGAAGTAGCATTTTCTATGCCGGAAATAACATTTCTGCACATTTTCTGTGTAGAAATATTATGTTCTGTTTTCTGTGTCTTTTTCTGTAGCATAAGTTGTGAACTGTGAAGATTCCAATCAGATAAAGATGATAGGGGTTCATCTACATCAGTGTTTATCAACCTTTTTTGAGCTATGGCACATTTTTTACATTTACAAAATCCTGGGGCACACCACCAACCAAAATGACACAAAATGACACTCTAACACAGTAATACATATAGTTAATATGTTTTTTAAAATGTATTTATACACTCAATGTGAAACCTGGTGTAGCACCCCAGCCTCCATTCCAGCCGGTGGGGCGGGGTGCTGCTCCGGGGGTCCCGATTGCTTTGGACCAAGATGGAGGAGACGAAGGGCCCGATGGGTATGTTTCACTGACAGACAGTTTGCAATGGGAAGACACCTGGCCTCCTGCTTATTCGGATGACGAAGGTCAACCAGATTCTGGCTCGGATTGTGAATATCAGGGACCGGGAGGTTTTGGTTCTCAAGATCGCTTGTGTTTGCCAGCTGCCGAGGAGGCAGGGCCGGCCCCGCCCATTCCGCCGCCTAAGCGGTCGCGTAGGGCGATGAACTGGCAGGGGCGCTGCCCCGCCGTCCCGCCCCGCCGCTGCGCCTCGCAGTTTGCAGCTGCCGCTGGCGTCGCGCGGCGGGCAGGACGCCATTGCGCATGCGCGGCTAGGCGGGCCATTGCGCATCTTGTGACTGGCCGCGGGGGCACCAAAATAAGGTTTGCCTACACCCCCGGGAGAGGTGAAGCCGCCCCTGCGAGGAGGCCATGGAATCCGAAGCAGCGCCGGGCTCCCAGGATGATAACAGGCCAGATGGTGCTGAGCCCGAGAGTTACTTTGATCGTAGGAGTAATATTGTTTCTGCGCGCAAAGATTGGAGACGGGGAATGGAGAAGCGTTGGACCCACAAGGGTGGGACTTAACTATATACCCGGTGGGAAAGTTCTTCAGTTTGGCGGCCACGTCGTTGCTGGAGAGAAGCCTCGGTGGTTCTCTGCATCCCTGGAAGTCATTGTTTGGCTCACCTTGTCCAAGTACTTCCAAGAGACCTTGTTGCTTTCCATGAACTTTGGATTGTCTTGCTTCGTTCCACGGACCACAGTTGTTTGAGAGATTTGCTTATTTTGGGGATTACTTTGATGAACCTTGCTTATTGCCAATTGCCTTGGACTAATTGACATTGATTCTTTTGGACTTTTTACCTTTTGCACCTGCTTTCCCTTTTGGCTTAATAAATAGTTAATTGACATTGTCTGTCTGTGTGTGATTACGGGGACGGCCAGGACCCGCGTTGTGACACCTGGGCCTGTTTCGATGAACACAACATAGATATCCTGGCACAAAACATATTAATACTAACCCAAGGTGGACCATCAGTAAAAAAATTGATTTTGTCATTTGGGAGTTGTAGTTGCTGGGAGTTCTAGTTCACCCGCAACCAAGGAGCATTCTGAACTCCACCAATGATGGAATGGAATCAAACTTCCCACACAGAACTCCCATAAAAAATCCAAATAAATAAATATATAACCAAGAGAAAATACTATAAGAGTTTGGTTGGCATTGACCTTGAGTTTTGGAGTTGTAGTTCACCTATATCCAGAGAGCACTGTGGACTCAAACAATGTTGGATCAGGACCAAACTTGGCATGAATACTCAATATGCCCAAATGTGAACACAGATGGAGTTTGGGGAAAATAGACCTTGACATTTGGGAGTTACAGTTTCTGGGATTTATAGTTAACACACAATCAAAGAGCATCCTGAACTCTTGCAACAATGGAATTGAACTAAACTTGGCATATTGAACTCTCATTACCAACAGAAAGTACTGAAAGGGTTTGCTTGGGAATTAACCTTGAGTTTGAAAGTTGTATTTCACCTACACCCAGAGAGCACTGTGGACTCAAAAAATGATGGATCTGGACCACACTTGGCATGAATACTAAATATTCCCAACTATGAACACACATGGAGTTTGGGGAAAATAGACCTTGACGTTTGGAAGTTGTAGTTCACCTAAATCCAGAGAGCACTGTGGACTCAAATAATGATGAGTGGGCCACTTCCTCATGGGGAGGGGGACACTCCACCCCTTTCCGGCCCTCCCTCCACTCACCTCAGCCTCTCTGCCGGCCTTTCCTCCTCAAATGGCGACCGCTGGGAAGGGGGCGGGGCCCGAGTGACGTCACCCTTCCCTCCTCCCTCCCTCGATTAGAAGCTGGCTGGCGCGCACGGAGGGGAAACGGCCGAAGGAGGCAGCGCCCCGGCCCCTTCTTCTTCGCCACTGCCCGGCCCTTCCTCCTTCTCCTCCACCCACAAGCAGCAGCAGCAGGAGTTCGGCAGGAGGGGGAAGAAAGGGTGTATTGGAGGTTTTCCCATGGCACACCTGATGATCGCTCATGGCACACTATTGTGCCATGGCATACTGGTTGGGAAACACTTATCTACATGATAGAAGTAATGGAGTTTCATACCACTTTAACTGCCATGGCTCAATGCTATGAAATATGGAATGTATAGTTTGGTAGGGGCCCACACATTTTGTCAGAGGAGGCTTTTGTGTGTGTGTGCGTGTGTTTGTGTGTGTGTCAGGAGCGACTTGAGAAACTGTTTCTGGTGTGAGTGAATTGGCTGTCTGCAAGGACGTTGCCCAGAGGACGCCCGGATGTTTGATGTTTTACCATCCTTGTGGATGGCTTATCTCATGTCCTATCATGGGGAGCTGGAGCTGATAGAGGGAGCTCAACCCGCTCTTCTCAGGTTCAAACTGCTGACTTGTCAGTCAGCAGTCCTGCCGGCATAAGGGTTTAACCCATTGCACCACTGGGGGCTCCTATGTCAGAAAAGGCTAAAAAAAATTAAAACTATGACCCTCATGATTCTATATCAGACCTGGGCAATTGCTGGCCCTCCAGGTGTTTTGGACTTCAACTCCCAGAAATCCTAGCCAGTTTACCAGCTGTTAGGAATTCTGGGATTTGAAGTCCAAAACACCTGAAGGGCCGGCAATTGCCCAGGTCTGTATCTATATCATTGTGCCATGACAGTTAAAATGGTGTCAAACTGCATTAATTCCACAGTGTTGGTCCACCTTTGGCAAGGTTTCTTAACACGCAAAAAAAAAGTGAATGTTGAAAGTTTCTGTATCTTCTTTCAATCGCCACCTCTATCCTCAGTTGAGACAACAACCTTTCATTGGCAAGCTTTTCCTCTCCAAAAGAGTAACCCATGAGTTCAGCGCACCCTTCTGCCCAACTCCCACCTTTCAATGCAGGGCACCCATCCCCTCTTGATATTCCTTTCCAGTCCTTTTCTGATAATTTTCCTGAGTGGAAAAGAAGGGAGCCGCGTGGGGCACTTTCCATGCAGGAAGGAAGCCATTAAATGTCTAAGCACTTTGAGAGATTAAATGCCATAACTTATGGCTGCGGGAGTTTCTGCAAAAATGTTATAATGTAAGAAAACAATTAAAAAGAGTTATCTAAGGGTGGGCAATGGTTTTATTGTGATGGAGTGCGCAGTTAATTGATTGCCATCTTGTATGATGGGACTGGGGACGGTGGCAATGGAGCAGTAAATGACAATGGCTCCGGAAGTGTGAATAAAGCTGGGTGACTGTCTGGAAGGGGGACAAGGAGGAAAGAAGGGTGGTTGGACAGTACCTTCAAATGGGATATCCACCTTGAGAAAGGAAAGGAGGTTATCTTGTTCAAAATGCCCACTGCCATTACATGGGAAGAATGCAGGACAAATTTGCCCTACCCAAACTCCACATTTCAGTCCAGCAGCATATGCTTTTCACTATTCCAGTCTGGTAGGGACATTCCCAATTAATCCATTTTTTCAGCTGCTTTCAAAGCATCCCATTTTCTTTCTCCACATCCACACCCTTTGCTCTTTAACAGGCCCCTTCTACATGTTATATAAGATCCAGATAACCTGCTTTGAATTGGACTATATGGCAGTGTAAACTCATATAATCCAATTGAAATCAGATAATCTGGATTATTTGATTTAATAGTCTAGATTATATGGCAGTCTGAGGGGCCTCGGTTAACTCAGGTTAGATCTACACCAGTTGTTCTCAACCTTCCAAATGCCGTGACACCTTAATACAGTTCTTCATGTTGTGGTGACCCCCAACCATAACATTACAGTGTTCCCTCACTTATTGCTGGGGTTACGTTCCAGGACCTCCCGCAATATTATTATTATTATTATTATTATTATTATTATGCTCTATTTTAATATTTATACATTATTTTAGTAGTTAGTTGCTGTGCCCTTTTTAGGAGATGCGAGAAAGTCCAATCATCCACGGTGTGCCCGCCTCTAAACTGCAGTTGGATGGAGTGTGGGTCATGGGGGGCATGGTGTGCCAAGTTGGGTCTTTATTGGTCTTGGTTCTGGGCCACAGTGGTCTGTGGGGAATGATGGGTTTTGAAGTACTACAAATCCCGTTTTCCATGGTGGTACTTCAAGTCCCATCATGAATGGTCGGGGCTCTGTGTGCCAAGGTAGGTTACTGTAAATTCAGGCCATACACAATGTCCCATGAGCTGAGGCCTAGTTAGGAACAGCAAGTTAATGAAGCCTTACTGTCAATTCAGGCCATATACAATGTCCAATGAGCTGAGGCCTAGGCAGGAGAATCAAGTTAATGAAGCCTTACTGTCAATTCAGAGCGTAAACAGCTTCCCAGTAAGTGAGGGCTAGTTAGGGAAATCAAGTTAATGAAGCCTTACTGTCAATTTTGGGCAAGGTCTGTGATTTTTTGGGGTGTAAATTTTTGGTTGGGAGTGATTTGGGTGTTTGTGTTGGGGATTGGCTCAGGCCTTTTCCTTATTCTGTTTTGGCAGTTTATTATGGATCGGAATTTTCATGTTGGCTGGCCAGTGCAGCAGTTTTGGAAATCCGCCCTTATTGGCAGCCAATCATGTTGTTCAGAATGTAGAGGCTGGGTGAGTCTTTGGCTGCCCCGGAGGATGCTGGTAAATGTAGTTTTATTTTTATTCGTTGTTTTGGGGGGAGTTTCTTTGCTACAAACGTACCTTGCTTGAGGCCTATTTCTGTTGGCAAGTATTGTGTTTCTGCGTTGTATGGTTTCTTTGTTTGAGGTATACATCACATGACGTGAACCCATTTATATAATAGATAAACTAATTTAAGTCTTTATAAATTTAAAATAAAGTGAAGGAAGGAAAGGCCCTTCAAGGCTGGCGGGAGGGAGGACTGAGGAGTGAAAGCGCCTTGGAGAGCGACGGCAGCGAAACCCCACAAAACAGAAAAAATACCATGATATATATTTAAAATTAATATATTTTTTGAAATTTGCGAAACAGCGAGTCTGCAATAAGTGAACCGCGAAGTAGCGAGGGAACACTGTATTTTTGTTGCTACTTCATAACTGTAATTGAACCAAACTTGGCACACAGGACTCCCAAGACCAAAAGAAAATACTGGAAGGGTTTAGTGCAGTGGTTCTCAACCTTTCTAATGCCGTGACCCCTAAATACAGTTCCTCATGTTGTGGTGACTATATTTTTGTTGCTACGTCATAACTGCGTTGGCAAGCGCGCAAGGGAAAGAGGGAAAGAAGCACATGCCCAGGGGCCGGTGGATGTGCGCTCCCAGGACCTGTTCCCCACGCACTTGCCAATGCCAGGGTGGCAAAGCCCCCCCCCCCCGGATGGCCTCGGCAATGTGGGGAGCCTGTGCACTTGCCCTTCATCCCCTCCGAAGCTGGCGGGGTGAGCAGCGTGCTTTCTCCCGCCTGTGCCTTTGCCTCCAAGGTCCTCCTCCTGACTCCCTGCAGGAAGAGGAGGAGGGGCCAACCAGGAGCACCTGGCTGTTTGGCTCGCACACAAGCCAACAGCCATTTTGGAGAGGCAGAGGGGGCGGGGCCAACCGAGGTGGCTTCGCAACCCTCAGAAAATGGTCCCGCAACCCCCAAGGGGGTCGCGACCCCCAGGTTGAAAACTGCTGGTTTAGTGGGTATTGACCTTGAGTTTTGGAGTTGTAGTTCACCTATATGCAGAGAGCACCGTGGGCTCAAACAAGGATGGATCTGGACCACACTTGGCACAAATATTAAATATGGCTAAATAAGAACACGGGTGGAGTTTGGGGAAACTAGACCTTGCCATTTAGGAGTTGTAGTTGCCAAATTTGTGCTAAATTTGGTCCAGTGAATGAAAATACTTCCTGCAAATCAGATATATACATTACAATTCATAACAGTAGCAAAGTTACAATTCTGAAGTAGCCACGAAAATAATTTTATGGTTGGGGGTCACCACAACATGAGAAACTGTATTATGGGGTCGCAGCATTAGGAAGGTTTAGAAACACACTGAATTAGAAAAAAAACACACTTTTTGCTATTTTATATGAGGGGCAAAATTCATTATGCCTTTGTATATAAGGGAAACTGTGCATTCACAAATTTTGGCCTGTACAGAAAATCCTGGAACTAAACCTCAGCGGATAAAAGGACGTTCTGTTCCTTTCGTTTTTGGCCAATCCGACTTAGTTCAGATTTAATTGGCGGATGTGCAAAACATTTGGAATTATATGGAGGTCTTCTCCCATGGGTCTTGAAGAAGAAGAAAAACTTTTGGAACTACAGCTACCTTGTGGATTCCAATGGCAGTTCAAAAGGAAATCTTCCATTGCTTTGTTGATGTTTGAGGAGACTAATGGCCCTTCTACACTGCCATATAATTCAGATTATCGATTATCTGCTTTGAACTGGATTGTAGTCTACACCACCATATAATCCAATTCAAAGCGAATGACCACGGTATCCTTCGGGAACGCCTCGCAGGAATGAGCCTTGGAGGTACTGTTCTGCAGTGGCTCCAGTCCTTCCTAGAGGGCCGTTCCCAGATGGTGTTGTGGGGAGACACCTGTTCAACCCCTCATCCGTTGTCTTGTGGGGTTCCTCAGTGTTCAATTGAGTCTCCCGTGTTGTTTAACATCTACATGAAGCCACTGGGGGAGGTCATCCGGAGTTTCGGGGTGCAGTGTCACCTGTACGCAGATGATGTCCAACTCTGTCACTCCTTCCCACCTGCTACTAAGGAGGCTGTTCAGGTCCTGAACCGGTGCTTGGCTGCTGAGTCAGACTAGAAGAGGGCAAACAAATTGAAATTGAATCTAGACAACTCAGAGGCACTCCTGGTCAGTCAAAAGGCCAAACAGGGCATAGGGTTACAGCCTGTGTTGGATGGGGTTGCACTCCCCCTTAAGATGCAGGTTCGCAGTCTGGGAGTGATCCTGGACTCATCACTGAGCCTGGAACCCCAGGTTTTGGCGGTGACCAGGGGAGCATTTGCACAGTTAAAACTTGTGTGCCAGCTGCGCCCGTACATTGGGAAGTCTGACTTGGCCACGGTAGTCCACGCTCTGGTTACATCCCGAATAGATTACTGCAACACTCTCTACGTGGGGCTGCCTTTGAAGACTGTTCAGAAGCTTCAACTGGTCCAACGGACAGCACTCAGGGAGCGCACAACCCCTCTGTTGTGCCAGCTCCACTGGCTGCCAGTTTGCTACCGGGCACAATTCAAAGTGTTGGCTTTAGCCTTTAAAGCCCTAAACGGTTCTGGCCCAACGTACCTGTCCGAACGCATCTCTCCCTATGAACCTCAGAGATGTTTAAGATAATTTGGAGAGGCCCTGCTCTTGATCCCGCCCTCTTCGCAGGCACGATTGGTGGGGATGAGAGACAGGGCCTTCTCAGTGGTGGCCCCTTGGCTTTGGAACGCTTTGCCTAGTGACATCAGATCTGCCCCCTCCCTCTTGACATTTCGCAAGAAAGTTAAGACCTGGCTGTTTGACCAGGCATTTGCCGATGAAGCATAATGACCTAAATTGAGACCTAAGGAACGATGACGACGCAACGGAAATCGATTTTTAATAACGAGACGCTGAGATTGTGTTTTTTAACATTTTGATTGCTGAATTTGTGTTTTATATGGTTGTTTTATTATTTGCTGATGTATTTTATCTGTGGGCAGCTCTTGCCATGTGTACACTGCCTCGAGTCGCCTTCGGGCTGAGAGGGGCGGTATAGAGATATAATAAATAAATAAATAAATAATCTGGATTGTATATGGCAGTGTAGAAGGGGGCTGTATAGGGTGAGGGCCGTTTACTAATGAACTACAGTATGTTAAAGAGGGAGTTAGTGAGCGAGTGGGGGAAACATCCCAGCCAATACCAAAGCACAACTTCAGGACTGTGATACAATCTCTGGTGTTGAAATCAAGCCGAGCTGCAGCTGTAATGAAGCACTGCCCAAATCTTCGCTTCCTAATTAGACCGGAGGAAATTGAACCAAGAATGGTGACTTTAGAAAATAATCTCTCAGATCATTGCCCACCTCTTGGAGGTGGGGCGAAGGACAGGATGGCAAAAAAGATCCATTCCTTTCTACCAGTGAGCTTTTATCTACATACTTAATGGACTAATCTTAAAGGCGTTACAAATTCATCCTGAAAAATGAGGATGTGAAGCAGAGGAAGAAAGGCTTTACTCATAAATACAACGAGATAAGATGAATGTGGTAAATCCAAGCATGGCGATGATGATGGATTGAAGAACTCAGTCAGATCCTCAAAGCCATCAGGGATAAGCAACTTTGGATTCAATTACAGTGAATGGAGTTTGACACTACTTTCACTGCCAATGTAATGGAAGCAACAGAATTGTAGATTTACAAGGCCTTTAGCCAGAATTTCTCAACCTGGGAGTCGGGACCTCTGGAAGGGACCCTAAGACCATATTTCTGATGGTCTTAGGAACCCCTTTGGCTGAGAAGGCTGAAGATCTCTCTGCCTGTCCTTTTTGGAAACAGACGTCGAATCCTCCCACCAAAAGCCCTCCTCCGCTGTAATTGGTGGGCCTCTCAGCCATGGGGAGGGCTGTTTCTGAGACTCCAAGTGGGGAGGGGAGAGGAGGCGTGCTTGGTACATGGCAGCATGGTGTGCATGTGCAGGCAACGGAGAGCATGCAAGGCTGGAGGGAGACTGCCACCAGGAAGTCCCTTCAACTCATGGGTTCTGTGTGGGACGTTTGGCCCAATTTTATCACTGGTGGGGTTCAGAATGCTCTTTGATTGGAAGTGAACTATAAATCCCAGCTACTACAATTTCCAAATGTTAAGGTCTATTATCCTCAAACTCCACCAGTGTTCACATTTGGGCATATTGAGTATTTGTGCCAAGTTTGGTCCAGATCCACCATTGTTTGAATCCACAGTGCTCTCTGAGTGTAGGTGAACTACAACTCCAAAACTCAAGATCAGTGCCCACCAAACTCTTCCAGTATTTTCTATTGGACATGGGAGCTCTGTTTGCCAGGATGGGTTCAATTCCATCAGTGGTGGAGTTCGGAATGCTCTTTGATTGTAGGTGAACTATAAATTCCAGCAACTATAACTCCCAAATGCGAAAATCAATCCCCCCACAACACCACAAGTATTCAAATTTGGGCATATCAGGTATTTATGCCAAATTTGGTCCAGCGAATGAAAATACATCCTGCATATCAGATATTTACATTACGATTCATAACAGTAGCAAAATTGCAGTTATGAAGTTGCAACAGAAATAATTTTATGTTTGGGGGTCACCACAACATGAAGAACTGTATTAAGGGGTCACGGCATTAGGAAGGTTGGGAACCACTGTCTTTAGCCTTCTCTGCCAAAGAGTGCTGATGCCTCACCAAATAACTGCAAGCCCCGTTGTTACATAGCACTGAACCACAGCAGATAAAGTGTGTCAAACTGCATTCATTTTGCAGTGCAGTCGTAGCAAACTTAGCTGGAGGCGGGATCCATTTTTACAAACTTGGGGCATTGAAGTCCATATTTAGATGTAATTACAATTTAAACCCACCTTTCCTCTCTGGTGGTGATAACTAGGGTGGTTGTATGCCTGTTTCTGTTTTAGACTGTATTCTGCTTTTCCTTTTAGGTTTTTAGTAGATATAGTTAGGTTCGGTCAGAATCTTTGTAATTCGGAATAAATTCAGAAAGATTTACTATTTGAAGCGATTTTGAGGTTTTTAAGGAAACCAGAAGACCCTTTGCCCTTCTGAAGCTTTCCCCCATTTCTGTTCCAAAGCAGTGAGTCAGAAATGATTCAGCGTTTCAGAGGGGCGCCGATACCCAAGAGGTGCCCTCGTTGCCAATGCCGGAACACGTCCCTCTTCCAGCATTGGGAAGTGCGTGGGGAAGAGGCCCTGAGAGCACGGATCCAGGGACTGTGCTTCACCGGCCCCTGGGTGTGCACTCTCAGCACTCTTTCCCCCACGAGCGCGCATACAGGGACTGTGCTCCACGGACTGGCCACTGGGCCTCCTCAGCCAGTCAACCTCACTTATGGCGAAGCTGTCTCTGGCTGAGTGAAGCAGTTGGTGAGTATGCCTGCAACTGCTTCCTGCCTCCTTCCTCATGCTTCTTCCGTCCTTCCTGGACCCAGCTGGGGCCCAACGGAGCGCCTGGCCTATGCCTCCTTCCTCATGCTGGCCTGCACTGGGCATGGAGAACGCAGCGGGCACAGCAGAGGAGGACTCTCAGCAACCTGCCTGCCTAAACTTCCTGGGCCAGGAGGTGAAAACTATTATTATTATTATTATTAAGGCTGAGTGGCCATCTGTCATGGGTGCTTTGATTGTGCTTTCCCTCCATAAAGGCAGAAGGGTATTATTATTATTATTATTATTGAGCCCAGGGGGCCATCTGGAGTCTGGGCAAGCGTTTTAAAACAGAGTGGTGAATTTCCTCGCTTTGCTGTCCCTCCCGCTTCAGTCTTATGCCAGAGAAGCCATTTTAAACCAGCATGGATGAATTTCCTCCCTTTGCTCCCCCCCTTCGGGAGTAAAACAACTACTTTCAAAGTAAAGACCACTCAATGAAACAGAAAATAACACTGTTAAACCAAGACCTGGATTACCCATAAGGCCATGGCCTAGGGGCGCAAGCCAAGGGGGGCGCAGTTCACAAGGACCAAAAAAATATTAAAAATGTTGAAACAAAACCGCAACGCGCGGCATGGAGATGACTCTCTCGGGGAGGGTGGGGGGAGAGTGCTGTGAGGGGATGGGGGAGGAGGGAATGGCGCCCCCCCTCACCATCGCCCCCGCCCCCTTGTCAAGGAAGGAGGGCGCAAGGAGGAGACGGAGGGAAGCCCCCGGGGCTGCTGCCGGGCATGCGCGGCACCCAGGAACATGGCGGAGGAGGAAGAGGCGCTTGCGCCCTCCTGCTGCGCAAGTCCAGCAGTGGCCCCGGGGGTGGGGCTTCCCTCCGCCTTTTCTTCCTCGTGCCCTCCTTCCTTGACAAGGGGGCGGGGCGATGGTGAGGGGGGGCGCCATTCCCTCCTCCCCCATCTTCCTTGACTTAAGGAAGGAGGGTGCGTGGCACCAGGAGGAGGAGGTGGTGGGGTGCGGTAGAGGTTGGTTTGGGGGCGTAATTCCAAAGTGTGGCCTAGGGCGCCAAAAGGGGTTAACCCGGGCCTGGTTAAACCATTATTCAGAATTCGGAAGTCTCGGAAAGTTTTGAACATTTTTTTCTCTGAAAATCGGAATTGACTTCCGAACCACCAGCGCTCCCTAGATCCGAAATGAGTCCTTTGAAAGAAAATGTATGCAAAAGCAGTGGCATTCTCTCTACTAGAGAACCGTCCCCCAGTAAAGAAGGCCTATTTTGGAGAGGAATATCTTGGCAGGCTCCTTGAGTGGCTAGTGAAGCTTCCCTCTCCCTGCCTGCTCTGGAGGAGCCACCAATAAAACCTAATCAATGGGCCGCCTTTTAAGTTGCGATGGATCAGTGACCCTGCTAATAGCTCCCCTGCAGAAAAGGAAGTGATAGTCAATAAAAGGGAGAAATCAATGGGAAAAATCTATTAACTGGAGTGAAGAGTGGGGGGACCTTTGGTTTAACAGCAACCTCCTTTTGGAAAGGAGCCACTGAATGTGCGTGCGGCAGGGTTTTAACTCTCTCAGTTCCAGAGAAGCTCCAGCTCCCCAAGCGGGGACATGAGAGAAGCCTCCAGCAAGGATGGTAAAACATTAAAACATCTGGGCGTCCCTTGGGCAACGTCCTTGCAGACAGCCAATTCTCTCACACCAGAAGGAACTTGCAGTTTCTCAAGTCGTTCCTGACACACACACACACACAAAGTTCCAGAAGTATGGAAAATTGTTCTTATGGACTACAATTTCTCAAGCGCCTAGCTTACACGTTTGCTATCAGAAGATTTTGGGATTTTTAGTCCAAAACAATTTATACCTTCCCAACTACTTTTTCTTTCTCATCAGGACAGCAGCTCTACTGTGTCTTTGATTTTTGGTTAACTTGTCTTAGGATGCATCCACACTGTATGCTTGATGCAGTTTGACACCACATTAACCGCCAAAAGTCAATGCTATAGATTCCCAGTAATTGTAGTTTTACTAGGTCTTGAACCTTCTCGGCTAAAGTGTCCTGGTGCCTCTACGAAATATGATTCCCACAATGCCATAGCATAGTGGGTGAAAAGTTATGAGAACTATCACTAAATGTTTTCCCTCCCTTGGTTCAAAACAAGGTTTTTTTTCCATGTCAGGAGCAACTTAAGAAACTGCAAGTTGCTTCTAGTATGAGAGAATTGGCTGTTTGCAAGGACGCTGCTCAGGGGACACCCGGATGTTTTGATGTTTTTACCATCTTTGTGGAGGCTTCTCATGTCCCCACAAGGAGAGATGGAGCTGACAGAGGGAGCTCAACCCGCTCTTCCCGGATTTGAACCGTCTTGCCTCCACAAGGGTTGAACCTATTGCACCACTGGGGGCTGTTCTGCAAAATAAGTGGAAAACATCTCAGGATTTGGAGGTGCTCTGGAGATCTCAAAAAAAAAATCACAGCCTCTTTGTCCTGTTTGGGAAGTTACTTATCACCTTCGAACTCCCTACCTCCGGTTTTGTCTCCTCCACACATATAGATGCACGTGTCTTGGGTGAACCAACGCTGTGGGACCAATGCAGTTTGACACCACTTTAACTGCCCTGGCTCATTGTTATGGAGTCCTGGGTATTAGCAGTGTAGGTACAGACTACATGAAAAGGGGTCAATCCACTCTGTGGCCCCTTCCACACAGCTGTGTAAAATCCACATTGAACTGGATTATATGGCAATTTGGACTCAGATAACCCAGTTCAAAGCTGATATTGTGGATTATCTGCCTTGATATTCTGGGTTATATGGCTGTGTGGAAGGGCCATGTAATTTATTTATTTATTTATTTATTTACTATTTTTATATGCCGCCCTTCTCAACCCCGAAGGGGACTCAGAGCGGCTTACAGCAAACACCAATACTGCCAGAGTGACTTACAATGTACATATAACAATATTGCCGGAGTGGCTTACAGCAAACTGAAACAACAACAATTAACATTACTGTCATAGCACAACATTAGCACTACACATCATATTGCACTACAACATATCGCAATATTGTTAGAAATATTGCATGTAATACAAATATACAAATTATTATATCACGATATAATTATTATACCACATTATCATTGGCAGTATTATACTGTGTTACAACACCACCAATACTGCAATTGTGATGTAGGCATCAAATTATGCCTTTTGGAAGCCGCTCTGAGTCCCCCCTCGGGGGTTGAGAAGAGCGGGGTAAAATGCCATAAATAATAATAAATATACCACACACCATACCATAATCATACTATTATTAGTAGTAGTAGTATTACATTACAATTATTATACTATAACATAATACAATATATTGACATAATATATTATATTATATTAAATTATAATGTAATGTAACATTATATTATATAATATTATATTATATTATTTAACTGCATTATAAGGTCAGTGTAAATCCATATAATGTAGTTTAACTACATTAGCAGTTCCAAACTGCATTATATGCCAGTGTAGATCCAGTTATAGTTATGGTTTGACTCTCAGGGCCCAGTGTTGCTAAGTTCTGTGGTGCTGCCCTTAATATCAGACGGGTGATGATTGACACCGTAAGGCAACAATATCCTGTCTTTTAAAATATATTTTTATACTGATTTCTAGTCTGATTTTAAATAACTGTTTACTGGGGAGTTCTCCTTCTCCTCTTAGGGCGCTTGTGCCCGCTTTGTGCTGGTCTGTGACCGTAATAAAGTATTGATTGATTGACTCTCAGGGCCATAGTCATTTTTTGTAATCTAGGTGAAAGTAAAAAAATATATGAATAAATACATGCACTATGTGGCTTTTTTCGTGTCAGGAGCGACTTGAGAAACTGCAAGTCCCTTCTGGTGTGAGAGAATTGGCCGTCTGCAAGGACATTGCCCAGGGGATGCTCGGATGTCTTTGATGTTTTACCATCCTTGTGGGAGGCTTCTCTCATATGGGGAGCTGGAGCTGACAGAGGGAGCTCATCCGCACTCTGCCTGGATTTGAATTTACGACCTGTCAGTCCTGCTGGCACAAGGGTTTAACCCACTGCGCCACTGGCAATGGGTAACTAGTAACTTACTTTTCTGGTTTTCCAACCTGGACACTAGTGGCTGAATCTTTAGGAGAGCTGAGGAGGCTGCATTACCAGATCTTCTCCACAAGAGGGTGCTGTCCCAATGGCTATAGCTTTCCACTACTAACTTTCCTGTCATCAGTTTTTCAATGTTCCTTCTTTTTTTGCAGATGGAAGTAGGAAATTCAATTCAGACTGTTGTGGAATCAATGGGAGGATAGGAATGGGGCAAGCTGCTTGTGTTCTGAGTCCAGGCCATCTTATAAAAGAATTACAACATTCACAAATTGTCTGGTTGGCTTTTCACAGGTGGAAACCAAGACCTTTGTGTCCAAGCATCAGAGTCATCAAAATGGTAAGAGTCATTAATGATGCCTCTTCTACACTGCCATACAAAATCCAGATTATCTGCTTTGAACTGGATTATATGCAGGGGCGGTCTAAGGTAATTTTAAATGGTAAGCGAACATTATTTTGGCGACCCCCCCAACATTCTTTTGGTTCCCCCCCCCCTCCGCGCATGCCCAGAAGCTCCTGTGCGCAGGCAGGATTGCCCCTGGAAAAGAGGGAAGTAAAGAGAGAAGGAAGGAAGGAGAGTAAGAAATGAATAAAGGAAGGAGGAGAGACAGAGGGAGGGAAAGAGAGAAGGAAGGAAAGAGGTGGAGAAGGAAGGAAAGGAGGAAAGGAAAGGGGAGGAAGGAAAGAGAAGGAAGGAAGGAGAGCAAGGAATGAATAAAGGAAGGAAGAGAGAAAGAGAGAAGGAAGGAAAGAGGAGGAGAAGGCAAGAAGGAAGGAGGAAAGAGGAGGAAAGGAAAAAGGGAAGGAAGTAAAGAGAGAAGGAAAGAGGGAGTGCAGTGTCCTATTATTATTATTATTATTATTATTATGATCCTCCTGGTCTCGCTGGTTTCCCGCCTTTCCATTGCCTGGTGTGCCCCCCCTCCCCCCTCACCTGCAGAAGGAAGGAAGGAAGGAAGGAAGGAAGGAAGGAAGGAAGGAAGGCAGGCAGGCAGGCAGGCAGGCAGGCAGGCAGGCAGGCAGGCAAGAGGGAGGCAGGCCTCGGCTTCGGCTTCTTCCCTGGTCCGCGAAGAGGAGGAGGACGGCGGCAGCAGCAACAGGGAAGGCAGGAAGGAAGGAAGGAAGGAAGGAAGGAAGGAAGGAAGGAAGGAAGGAAGAAGGAAGGAAGGAAGAGGCAAGGTGGCGGGCGGGCAGGAGAGAACAAATTGTCTACAGCAGGGGTGCCCACACTTTTTCAGCATGTGAGCTACTTATAAAACAACCAAGTCTAAAAGATCTACTTACCCATATTTTGATAGAAAAAATAAGGGGCATTTACATGATTTTTCACAAAAATAAGGGACAGTTCATAAAATGCATCCAGACAAGAGTTCCTTCTCCCACCCTGACATCATTCCACAGATGTAAACAGGCAGAATGAAAGCACACAGACCGTGAAGCTGCAAGGCCATTCAATGCTGATCAATGTGGCCAATGGAACACTGTCATATATACCAGTTCAGAGCAGATCTTGTGGGATTTTCTGCCTTGCTATTCTGGGATATAGGGCTGTATGGAAGGACCTGAGTCCACACTGCCATATAACCCAGTTTAAAGCAGATCTTGAGGATTTCCTGCCTTGCTATTCTGGGTTATATAGCTGTGTGGAAGGACCTGAGTCCACACTGCCATATAACCCAGTTTAAAGCAGATCTTGTGGGATTTCCTGCCTTGCTATTCTGGGATATATAGCTGTGTGGAAGGACCTGAGTCCACACTGCCATATAACCCAGTTTAAAGCAGATTTTGTGGGATTTCCTGCCTTGCTATTCTGGGATATATAGCTGTGTGGAAGGACCTGAGTCCACACTGCCATATAACCCAGTTTAAAGCAGATCTTGTGGGATTTCCTGCCTTGCTATTCTGGGATATATAGCTGTGTGGAAGGACCTGAGTCCACACTGCCATATAACCCAGTTTAAAGCAGATCTTGTGGGATTTCCTGCCTTGCTATTCTGGGATAGATAGCTGTGTGGAAGGACCTGAGTCCACACTGCCATACAACCCAGTTTAAAGCAGATCTTGTGGGATTTCCTGCCTTGCTATTCTGGGATATATAGCTGTGTGGAAGGACCTGAGTCCACACTGCCATATAACCCAGTTTAAAGCAGATCTTGTGGGATTTCCTGCCTTGCTATTCTGGGATATATAGCTGTGTGGAAGGACCAGTTCAAAGCAGCTAGTGTGGGTTTTTACTGGGCTGCGTGGAAGGGAGCCGAGGGCCCTAGGACCTTGCAAGAAGCTGCCCAACAGCTTCCTCCCCACCCACCCCTCTTTGGTCCCCATCCTCTCCCTCCCAGGCGGGCTTTCTCTCTTCTCTTCAGAGCCCTTTCAGGCGTTCAGGAGGCGTCTTGGGCAGAAGGAAGGAGCGCGGAATGTTCTGCTTTGATCCCCCTCCCTCCCTTCGTTCCGTTCAGTTTGCACCGAGCAAGGGAGGGGGAGCCGAACGGCCTCACTCGTGACCTCTCCCCACCCCCTACCCCCATCCTCTTCAACAGACAGCTCTCTCTTCGCCATGAGCGGCGGCGCCTCTTGACGGCGGCGCAACTGGGCCTGCTCCTTCATCTCGAGGATGCTGAAGCCGGGCAGCCCATAGGCCGCGGCGCTGCCTGAGGAACATTGGCAGGGCCAGGGTGCCGGTGTCCGGCGGGTGGGGGAATTCGCCCCTCCCAGATGGCGCCCTCCGCGGCCCCGTCCTTGGCCTACCCGTAGGACCGCCCCTGATTATATGGCAGTGTAGACTCATATAATCCAGTTCAAACCATATAATGTGGATTATCTACTTATCTGTAGAAGGAACCTGAGTCTAGTGGAAAGGGCATGGCTCTCACCTCTCCTCCCACTTTGCGGAGTGTGTGTCACTTCACTATAGAATTAATGCAGTTTGAAACCACTTTACCTTCCATGGCTAAATACTATAGAATCCCGGGAGTTGCGGCCTAGCAAAGGAGTCTAAACTGCCAAATAAGAGCAGCAACCACAAGTCTTTGCTACACAAGGCAACTAGTAACTGACTTTTCTGGTTTTCCAAGCTTGTGGATAATATTTTGCTTGAACTGCAACAGCAAGAATCCAGCCCATAGTTAGCTTGGCCACTGCTATTCTGCCTGGGAGTGGTCCAGAGCAATTACTTTTCCAACTCTCTAGAAAGAACACAGTGAGCCAAACTATAAAGATAAATGTGGAAATGGAGTCAAAAGTGATTTGATCCTCTGGATAATCTGGTCAATTGAACCACATGAGAAATATACAGGACTCTACATTAGAATTATCCCAAGGTACGCGTATTTTCTGGGACAAAGCAGCAAATAGCAGTTGTTTCTCCCAAAGGCATGGTCTGTAATATCCAAGGCTGGATCTACACTGCTCTATATCCTAGGATCTAATCCCAGATTTCCTGGCAGTGTACACTCATATAATCTGGAATCAGATACTGGGATATAGGGCGGTGTAAACCCAGCCCAAGTCACAAGTTATTTTGGTTCTTGTCCGGGGGATCCAAAAGCCATCTTTCCTCTTACCGAGCAATCCTTCAAGATCATGAGATAGCCAGCATGGTATGGTGGCCAAGTCTTGATCTACACTACTATAAAATCCAAATTATTACAGTAGATGGTTCATATTAGCAGCTTTGAATTGGATTGTATGAGTCTACACTCCCATATAATCTAGCTCAAAGCAGATAATCTGGATTTTATATGACAGCATAGATGGGAGCCAAGGTTCAAATCCCCACTCAGCCATGGAATCACACCTTGGGCAAGTCACACTTTCTCAGCCTCAAATGAAGGCAATGGCAAACCTTTTCTGAAGAAATCTTACAAGAAAACCCCATGACAGGGTCATATCAGAGACACCATAAATTGGGAACTACTTGAAGACATGCAACAACAACAGCAACAACACTTTGTTATAACACCCAGACTCAGATACCTGCTTTACTTTGCTTAGTCATAGCCTTGCCTCTGGTTCAAAGATAGTTGGAGGAAAGTTTATTTATTTATTTATTTACTTTATTTATATTCCACTCTTCTCACCCCGAAGGGGACTCAGAGCGGATTACAGGTACACATACTTAGCAGACAATCACTGCCATTTACCACATACACAACATATAGATGAACAGAGGCAAACTCTCACCACCAGGGGGAGCTGACACACTCCTCTCAGCGTTCCCAGCGTCCCTTGTTGTTCCTTCCGCATTCCTCAGCATTCCTGGAGTTCTTTTTAATGGCCTCATACATCAGTCAAAATTTGCCTCCCCACTGTCATGCCCCAGCCTGACTCCATAGCCAAACCAGATAGAAGCCATGTTAAATCCAAGGCACCAGCCAGACCTAAGAGAAAACTTTCTTCCCAACCTGATCAAGGAGACGCAGCGAGAAAGCAAAGCCTCGCTTTCCCCTTCTTCTCTAGGTGCAGCCGCTAACCAGCTGACATATTTGCCTTCCCCGGGAGGCTTGGGAAAGTCAGGTCCACAAACTGTTCCTGGGAAAGAGTTGCGCCGAAGTCAACACCTCCGAGGCCAAAACAATGGGGGACCTATTTAAGTTGGTTCCCGTTGGTGCTCGGGATCTCGCACCAACGTTCAGCTTTCATTGCCATGCTCCACGGAGCTCAAGTCCAGGACTAGGCCACAGAGCCTCCAGGTCATGGTATTCAAGTATTCAGCCAAGCCATCGTTTACCAAGGACTTATTCCGGATTTTAGCCCATTGGGGTTTCAAGACTATTTCTTCATTTATTGGATCTTTGAACTCTGTTAGAACTATTGCCTTGCAATACTTGGATGCTGGAAGCATCAGTGGACTATATTTTTATCTCTTTCCTTTTCTACTTATTCTAAATAAAGCATTTAATCACAGCTGCTTCGTGGTGGTTTACTGAGGGATCCTCCAGGTCTAGGTTGCAACACCCACTTAATGTGGTACTTTTATCTCCTACTTGACAGATGCAACTGTCTTTCGGGCTGCAAAGGTCGACAGCAGGCTACACTTAAAGGTCGAGCACCCACCTCGACCCGTGCAGGCCTCAAACTCATGACCTACTGGTCAGAGAGATCTTATGCAGCTGACATTTAGCCAGCTGCGCCACATTCCCGGTGCTTGAGTTTGGATAAAGTGCATACAACTAGAGAATAGCCTCTTACATCCTACCCAAGATGAGACATATCTGTGCATAAGCCATGCTTAAACACACTTATGTCACCAAGTTGCGATTCACAGACAACCCTTTGTCTCTATTCAGACATGAGATTGCACTGAACTCTTGGTATTCGAGTCTTTTAGGTGTTTGATTACAATCAATGGGATCAGAGAAGTGTCTGAAGAGTATAAAACACAAATAATTATTGTGTTAGCAAACTCCTTTTCTGACAGCAGCTAGCATTAGAAGGGTGAAGAACGGATGTACCATAGCCCCAAATCCTTTCCTTTTTCTGCTTTTACCCTCTCATAAATAAAAGGAAATATGCAGGACTTTGGATAGCAGGTCTTGGGACATTTCATCTAGTTTGGATCATTGGTCTCTCCAAGCTTTTTTCCCTGTCACCACTAGGTGGCAGCATTGGAAACAGGAGGAGCAAAGCTTCTTTAAAAAATTACGTGTCTCTGGCCCCCCTCTACACTTCTATATAATCCAGATTATCAAATTAGATAATCTGTTTTGAACTGGATTATACGAGTCGACACTGCCACATATAATTAGTTCAAAGCAGATAATCTGGATTTTATATGGTAATGTAGAAGGGGCCTCGGATATCTCCTAGCATTCTAAAGCCCTATTATATAGCTAGAGTAACAATTACATATAACTAAAGTAAGTAATCAGTTTACAGAACAATGGATTCAAACTGCAAGAAAAAATATTCCATCTAAACTTTAGGAAGAACTTCCTGAATGTAAGAGTTGTTCGGCCACGGAACATGCTGCATTGGAGTGTGACGGGGTCTCCTACTTTTTAAGCAGAGGATGGGTGGCCATCTGTTAAGGGTGCTTTAATTGTGTGTTCCTGCAAAACAGGTGGTTGATCTGGATGACCCTTGTGGTTTCTTCCAACTCTGGGATTCTATGGCATCAGAATACTATAAATCAATGGGCCCGCAACAAATCATATCCCACTTGCTAACTAAACATAAAAACAGAAATTGCACAACAAAATTCACACCACACAGTTACACCATGGAAAGGGTGAAGTTATTCCTCATAATATTCCAGACATATTACTCAAGCTTTTTTTTTTTACCCCAAAGTGGACCAGAAGTTGAAACTGGATGTCCCAGACCTCCAGGGACATTGACTCCTTAACATGGGTAAACCATGTTGCACCAGTTTAAGTCTGCTTTAAGCAAAGTTGAGAAATACTCTTAACTTTTGGGTTGTTGTATGCTATTTGGGCTATATGGCCATGTTCTAGAAGCATTCACTCCTGATGTTTCGCCTGAATCTATGGCCGAACCAGGAAGCCCCAAATCCAGGAGATCCAACTGCAGAGAGTCCCCAGTATTCCTCTTGGCCCATGGCCTAAGTTGCACCAGTATCAGACCTTTTTTTCTCCCACTTCTGCCCCACTCAGTCCCATACATCACACTGCACCAACTTCGTCCCTCCCAGTACACCCAGCCACCATTGCCTCCCATTGCCCCACCTACACAACATTTGCACAGCCAATAGCACATGAAAGACACCTCAGCCAGACACCAAACAGCACATTAGCAATAAACCAGGACATTCTCCACCCCAGCACCACCAAAACCCACACATGGCAACATCACATTGAACCCCATAAACAGACCAGGGTCTTCAGCTGCAGGGAGTTCCACAGTTCCTTTTTCCTCCATCTTGGGCGGGTGGCACAAGAACAAAAAGCCCACAAAATGGCCCCTTCTTCCTCTCTCTTTACTCTCTGCCTGAGCTCCATTTTCTCCTGACACAACAATAGCCACTGCAGCAACAGTAAGCACCCATTTCCTGTAAGCAACATCAGTTTTCCCTGAGGGCATCACCTGCCCTCGGCCACATTGTTCAAAACAATGACTCACACAGCTGCTCCAAAGGTGGGGGCACAAGTGACCTTTTTACCCAGTCACCATGAGGAGGATTTTCACCACAGTTACCAGTTTGAGAGATCTAGTTTCTCCAAGTACACTGGCCCATTTTGCCCTTTTCTTCCTGCTGCATTTCCCCGGACCATCCCTGGACTGTTCTCCCCAGCTGATTCCAGCAAGAGCCTTGCTACATCTCATAGATCATGAACCCACAGAGACCCCTTTCTGGGTAAGCCGTGTCCGATGTTTTCCGGAGGGGTTTTGCCCAGATTGCAGGGGGATTCTAAGGGAACCCAGGTCTTTTGGGCTTTGGGAGAAGCAGTTCGCCAAGGACACTTCCCAGCTGAATATTCCCAGCCTTTTCCCTTCTTGCCACATGGACTTTGTGACTCTTTGCCACTCTACTGCACTCCAGAAGTCATTCTGCCCCTTTGGAGAATTATAGTTTCCACAAGGACGTTCCTTCCTTTGGACATTTCCTGCTTTCCCCTTTCACATCATGGACCCACAAATGACTGCCTCTGCTTGGCACCCCAGCCCCAAAGGCTCTACAGTTCTCAAGGACCATGGAGGACTACAACTCCCAGGAAGTGCCTGTTTTGAAGATCATTACTCTGGGAGCAACAGCTGTATGGGAATGTATTTGGGGATGATTGTTGGGGATCTCTGTGTTTGTTCTGTCTACTCCAATAGCTCTCTCAGGACCATTTTAAACTAAGCAACCATGCTTCCAACCCTACCAGGACTCTATCTGCGGAGAGTCCCCTGGTAAACAAATAATACGTTTTCTGGCCATATGATGCTTTTCACCAATATGGGAGGGAGGTCAGGTGTTCTGTGGAACATAGATTCCGCCATTATGAGCCTGGATCCCCCCCGCTCGTGTCTCCCCTTGGCCTCGGAGCTGGACCCCCAAGGGATCATGGGCTCTGGCAAACCCCAAGTCACTCTACCACCCCATAGCTGGACCTGAGTGGGCTTCGGACCCCCGCTCACCGGCTGCAATAAGTTATACTTTGGCCATTTTTTAACTGAGAAATCATGCTTCCCGCTAGACTGAAACTCTCAACACAAAGCAGTTTCAGCCAGGACAAAAGACTCCCATTAGGGCACTCAGGACAAACAATAAACAGGAAGGAGGGCTTTCACATCGGAGGCCCTCCAGCCGTGAGGTATTCAGCCACAAGTTACTTCCTCCACCCAGCCGTTTTCCCCTTTGTGTCCTTTTCCGCCCCTGCATAGCCGCCAGGATAGGTTAGTTCAAATCTTGGCGCGCCTTCTCCTATTGGCCAAAAGCGCCGCCGGTCTCCTCCTGGCCCAGCTGACTTTGGCAGCGCGGCCAATCAGCTGGAGCTACACATGGAAGGGGAAGGCGCCCGATTCAAATGTAAATGACTGCTTTGACTGCTTTTCTATATATTGACTGCTTTCCCATTAAAGACTATGTTTTTGCCTTTGATTCCTGGCGTGGCATTACATCCTATTCAGCTGAATTAGATTCTTCTCTCGGTAGTGGCGTTCTTCCGTCTGGGTGAGCATTGATCTGGGTTTCTTTGGGATTTGTAGTTCTGGGAAGATCATCCAGATTTTGGGCCTCGATCCTCGCTTTTAGGGGTGGCCTGGGCTCTGTCCCCTTAAGGGAAGGATCCCTAGTCAGATTTCGGTAATACATCTATGGCAAGCATCCTTAAGGTTGTGAGGTCTGTTGGAATCTAGAAAAAATGGGTTTAAATATCTGTGGAATAATGTCCAGGGTGGGAGAAATAACTCTTGTCTGTTGGAGGTAAGTGTGAATGTTTCAATTGGCCACCTTAATTAGCATTTCATGGCCTGGCGGTTTTTAGGTATGACTTGTTTTCCCGCAGTGGTTCCCAACCTTCCTAATGCTGCAACCCCTTAAGACAGTTCCCCATGTTGTGGTGACCCCCAACCATAACATTATTTTCATTGCTACTTCATAACTGTAATTTTGCTACTGTTATGAATCGTAATGTACATATCTGATATGCAGGATGTATTTTCATTCACTGGATCAAATTTGGCACAAATACCCAATACATCCAAATGTGAATACTGGTGGGGTTGGGAGGTAGTGATTTTGTCATTTGGGAGTTGCAGTTGCTGGGATTTATAGGTCACCTACAATCAAAGAGCTTTTCTGAACTTCACCAATGATGGAATTGAACCAAACTTGGCACACAAAACTTCCACGACCAACAAAAAATACTGGAAGGGTTTGGTGGGCATTGACCTTGAGTTTTGGAGTTGTAGTTCACCTACATCCAGAGAGCACTGTGGACTCAAACAATGATGGATCTAGACCAGACTTTGCATGGATACTCAATATGCCCAAATGTGAACACTGGTGGAGTTGGGGGGGAAATAGACCTTAACATTTGGGAGTTGTTTGTTGTTGTTCATTCATTCAGTCACTTCTGACTCTTCGTGACCTCATGTTCCATCCCATGCCACAGCTCCCTGTCGGCCATCACCACCCCAGCTCCTTCAAAGTCAAGCCAGTCACTTCAAGGATAACATCCATTTGGGAGTTGTAGTTGTTGGGATTTGTATTTCACCTACAATCAGAGCTTTCTGAACTCCACCAACGATGGACTTCAACCAATCTTGGCACACAGAACTCCCATGACCAACAGCAAATACTGGATGGGTTTGGTGAGCATGGACCTTGAGTTTAGAAGTGTTAGTTCACCTACATCCAGAGAGCAGGAGAAGCACTTTTGTTGGGAGGATTCGCCGTCTCTTTCTAAAAAGAAAGAGAAGGACAGACAGAGAGATCTTCGGCCTTCTCTGCCAAAAGGGTTCCTAAGACCATCCAAAATATATGTTTTCTGATAATCTTTGGTGACCCCTCTGAACCCCCCCCCCCTTTGCGAACCCCCAGGCATCCCGACCCCCAGGGAAGAAACACTGCCCTGAAGGCTATATACTTGAAATACCACAATGGCATCAGATCCTAATTTTGGAAGCTAAACAAGCTCAGCTCTGGTTAGTATTTGGATGGATGACTGTAAGCCAGAGCGTCTCAAACGTGAATTCACCCTTTCTGCTCAATTCAATGACAACAAATATCTAGGTATATAAAATAGGTATAAAATTAAACATTTACTGATAATAAATTAGCATTTGCAAGGCATGCTGGTTTTCTTCTTTATGAAGTACAGTTGAAGCATTGTCTGGAGAGTCCACTGCGAACTTTGCAACTTATTTCTAATGCTAACAGGTTCACATAAATGCCTGAAACAGCCACTAGGTGGCGTTTAGAAACCTTACTGTAGCCAAATATTTAATGACCCCCGACATTCAGTCGGTACCCACAGTTTAAGGCTGAATCTACCCTGTCCTATATTCCAGGATCTGATCCCATATTTTCTGCTTATCCCATATTATCTGGCAGTGTAGACTCGTATAATCCAGTTCAAAGCAGATAATCTGGGATCACATTCTGGGATATAGGGCAGCATAGATCCAGCCTAAGAAGCAGTGCTGTAGGCTATATTTCAGAAAAGGAACTGGCAAAACCACCTCTGAGTATACCCTAAGAAAACTCTGTGAAATTAATGGGGTCACCATGAGTCAGGAAGGCACATATACACACACATGTAGGTATACATAAATTTTCCCTAGAGTTTCTCCCATTCTCTAGAGAGCCAAACGCCAACATGATGAATGACCCCAGGGCATGGCCACTCTGGGCCGGCAGCTGAATAAATAGGGCTTCCTGCCCGCTGAGCTGAGCTAGGCCATGGGGTGAGATGGAAGGAGTTATGAAAACAGACCGGATGGATTCATCAGCAGATGACCTGCTGGGAAGAAGAGAGGGGTCCATCTCTCACTGTGGTTGCAGCTTGGGATTTATTGTCAGGGAAAGAACGGGGATTTATTAGTCAGAGCAGGAGTCCCACAGGCATGCCTTCACTCTAAACGTTGGAAGAGCTCAATTCTCGCAGCTAACTAGAAGCTGTTGGCTGGCAACTTGTTAATAAGGAGGAAAAGAAAATATGGTACTTTTCATTCAATCCCTAACAGACATTAAACACTATCTGAAGGATTAGGGAAGAGGGAGAACCTTGCACTATTTTCTTCTAGTGTTAAAATATTCCAAAGTGCGCAGAAAATGTTTTGTACACAAAGTTATTTTTTGCGCAGAAAATATAGCTTCCTGTATAGGAAACTTATTCTCCTGCAGAAAAATACTGACTTTGTGCCAAAAAAACCTCCCAACACATCCTCACATGTTTTCTATGAAGAATAACCTTTCTACAACATTTTTGGAATATTTGAATACAAGGAGAGCACTGCAGAGGAATGTCGATTTTTTTCCCTGCTGCCACAGAAAGAAAACAACTATAATTATTCTTCTACCCTTGCAAGGATTTTCTTCTCTATATCCAAGGGCCCTTCTACACTGCTATATAAAATCCAGATTATCTGCTTTGAACTGGATTATATGGCAATGTAGACTCATACAATCCAGTCCAAAGCAGCTAATCTGGATTTAAGAATCTGGATTATAGGGCAGTGTGGAAAAGGCGTTAGTGACTTACACAATTTTTATCATTTTAATCCATATATTTATTAATTTATTTATTTATTATTTGGTTTTGTATTCCACTCCTCCCTGCAGGCTCGGGGCGGGTCACAACATATAAGATCGGCAGCATGTAGTGGACATGCAGCCGTACAATAAAACAGTAAAATATTAAAACATTAAAACAATACAAATCACATCACGAGGTAGTAAAAACGCGCACATTTCCAAAGGCCCGAAACGCCAGTGTATTAGACAGCTGTAAATCAGTCGTCCAATCCGGCTGTCTAGTCAAAGGCTAATTTGAACAGCGCGGTCTTAACCGCCTCCGAAAGGGAATTAGGTCTTGTATGGTCCGGATGTCACTTGGCAGGGAGTTCCATAGCACCGGAGCTGCTACGGAGAACGCTCTGCCTAGTTGTGGACAGGTGGCAGGAGCGGATTGTTGGCACCAACAACAGATTTTGTTCCTCTGAACGTAGTGATCTCGGGGAATGTATGGGGCAAGGCGGTCCCTCAGGTACGCAGGCCCTAAGCCGTACAGGGCCTTAAAGGTTAACACCAACACCTTGAAGACAATTCGGTGCTCCATAGGGAGCCAGTGCAGTTGCCGAAGAGTGGGCGTAATGTGCTCCCTTGCCGGCGTTCCCGCCAGCAAGTGAGCAGCAGCATTCTGCACTAGCTTGAGCTTCCGGATTGTCGCCAAGGGAAGACCTACGTAGAGGGCGTTACAGTAGTCCAGCCTCGAGATGACCGTCGCTTGGATCACCGTGGCCAGATCGTGCCTGACAGGTAGGGTGCCAGTCGCCTAGCCTGTCGTAGGTGGAAGAACCCGTCCTGCTGACCACGGAGACCTGAGTCTCCATGGTCAGCAAGGGGTCTAGCATTGAACACCTAAGCTCTTAACCAAGGATGACGGGCTAAGCCGCTCGCCATCCAGGGTAGGCAACCGGCACTCATCCAGCCCAGGGCGACCGGGCCACAAGATCTCTGTCTTCGACGGGTTCACCTTCAGCCGGCTGGCACGCAGCCAACCAGTCACGGCTTCTAGGCAGCGATGGAAACAATCGGGTACGGAGTCCGGCCTGCCGTCCATTCTCAGCAGAAGCTGGGTGTCATCAGCGTACTGATAACACTCCAGACCAAAGTCGCGGGCCAGCTGGGCCAGGGGGCGCATATAAATGTTGAATAATAAGGGGGAGAGGATGGCCCCCTGGGGGACCCCACAGTTAAGTGGGAGCCTCCCGGAGACCCCCCCCCCCGCCCCCTCCACACGTTGCCCCCGGTCCCGGAGGAAGGAGGCCACCCATTTAAGGGCAGTCCCCCCGACTCCGGACACGGCCACACGGTGGGTCAACAGAGCGTGATCTACGGTGTCAAACGCTGCTGTCAGGTCGAACAAGATAAGCAGGGCCGATCCGCCCTGGTCCAGCTGGCGGCGAAGTTGGTCTGTAATGGCGACAAGCACGGTCTCCGTCCCATGCCCAATACGGAAGCCGGACTGGAAGGGATCGAGTCCAGCTGTGTCTTCTAAGAACCGCTGCAGCTGATCCACTGCTGCCCTCTCAATTACTTTGCCTAAGAAAGGCAAGTTGGAAACAGGCCTGTAATTGGAGGGAGCCGAAGGATCTAAATTCGGCTTCTTCGGCTTCTTCGGCTTAATTTATTCACTAATATAAGTACCATTATATAATTTGCAAAGATACTAATTTTCCAATATGGCACTTATATCACTAATAAACTTATTAAAATTTACTCCCCTGCACCTAACCTCAAAACTTTGTAACTTTTTGGTTTTTTTAAATTGTATGATTTTTTGTGATTTACACATTTGATTTGCCATTGTGATGTACTAGCTTGAGTGTTGAACTAAGGCTGCATCTATGCTGTGGTGTTAATGCAGTCTGACACCACTTGAACTGCCAGAGCTCAATGCTATGTAATCCTGGGGGTTGTAGTTTGGTGGGAACACCTATACACTTTGGCAAAGACATATTTAGATCTTGTTAAACTTATTTATTTATTTATTTAAATTATTTATAATATTTATATCCCGCCCTTCTCACCCTGAAGGGGACTCAAAGTGGCCTTACAATAGGCAACAATTCAATGCCATTAAACATCAAACAGATATATAATAAAAATAAACAAATACATTAAAACATAACATTAAAAGGATAAAAACATCAAAACCAATTATTAGTAGGAACCATATACCGTATTTTTCGCACCATAAGGCGCACCGGATGATAAGACGCACCTAGATTTTAGAAGAAGAAAATTGGAAAAAAATATTTTGGGCCAAAAAGTGCTTCAAGCGCCGGGGCCCACTTTTTGGGCACCTACGTCAGGCGTCGGCGGCACGGGAGGCGGCGGTGGCGGAGGCGGCGGAAAGCGGCAGCGGGGCGGAAAGCGCGAAAGCGGGCGGAAAGGGGTGAAAAGCGGCGGCGAGGTAGGGGTAAAAGCGGCGAGGCGGCGGAAAAAGGGGCGAAAAGCGGCGGTAAGCGGCGGAGGCGGCGGGGCGGCGCGGCGGGCGGCGGAGGCAGAGGAGGCGGAGGAGGAGGCGACCGAGGAGGAGGCGGCCAAGGGAAAGGCTTTCTATCGCCTCCCCCCTTCGCTCCATAAGACGCAGCTGATTTTCCTCCTACTTTGGGAGGAAAAACTGCGTCTTATGGTGCGAAAAATACGGTAATCAAATTTCTTAGTCAAGGAGCCGTTCCAGTCAGGATTGTACATATTCCATCTTCCCTTACTGCACTGCCTTACTATCCAAAGGCTTGGTCCCACAGCCATGTCTTCAGTTTCTTTCTGAATGTGAGGAGGGAGCTGATCTATTTGTCTGGGGAGGGAGTTTCATAGGTGAAGGGCCACCACTGAGAAGGTCCTGTCCCTCATCCCCACCAGCCACACCTGCGAAGGAGGTGAGACCGAGAGCAATGCCTACCCAAATTATCTTAACCTCTGAGATGGGTCATAGAGGGAAATACGTTCAGACAGATAAGCTGAGCCAGAACCATTTAAGGTTTTATAGGTTAAAGCCAGCATTTTGAATTGTGCTCGGTATCAAACTAACAGCTAGTGGAGCTGGTGTAACAGGGGGGTTGTGTGCTTCCTGTGCACTGCTCCAGGAAGTAATTTGGCTACTGCCCGTTGAACCACTTGAAGCTTCTGAACAGTCTTCAAAAGCAACCCCATATAGAGTGCACTGCAGTAGTCTATTCGAGATTTAACAAGAGATTGACTACCGTGATCAAGTCTGACATCCCAAGATGCTGGAACAACTGGTGCACAGGTTTTAATTGTGTGAATGCTTCCCTAGCTACCACCAAAACATGAGGTTCCAGTCTCAGCGATGAGTCCAGGAGAACTCCCAACCTGTGACCCTGCATCCTCAAGGGAAGTGTAACCCCATCCAGCACAGGCTGTAACCCTATACTCTGTTGAGCCTTACGACTGTCCAGGAGTACCTCTGTCTTGTTTGACACCACTTTAACTGCCAGAGCTCAATGCAATAGAAGTTGTAATTTGATGGGAAACACATAGCTTTGACAAAGACATCTTTAGACCTTGTAAAACTAAAACTCCCATGATGCCATAGCACTGAGCCATGTCAATTGAAGTGGTGCCAAACTGTATTTATTCTACAGCTTAAATGCACCCAACTATCCTGGAAGCAAGAGTTCGAAACCCACTTGACCATGAAAACTCACTGGGCGACCTTGAGCAAGTCATCTTAGAGGAAATCCAACCCCCCCCCCCCCTGAATAAATAATGCCAAGAAAGCCCTGTGATGTGTTTGCTATAGATTGGAAAGCTTGAAGGCACACAGCAACATGTGCCTGGTTGTTTAGGACAGTGTTTTTCAACCTTCTTTGAGCCACGGCACATTTTTTACATTTACAAAATCCTGGAGCACACCACCAAACAAAATGACACAAAATCACACTCTAACACAGTAATACATATAGTTAATATGTTTTTAAATGTATTTATACACTCAGTGTGAAACCTGGGCCTGTTTCGATGAACACAACATATATATGACTTCCTCTCACATATTTATACATGGCTATCATGTCTTTTCTCAGCCTTCTCTTCTTCAGGCTAAACATGCCCAGCTCTTCAAGCCGCTCCTCATAGAGCTTATTCTCCAGACCTTTGTGAAATTTCACCCTGAGTGAAACTTGCTTCCAGTTAACTATGGATGTAATGAAGCTGTTATAAACAGTTCCTTGGGGAGGGCAACTCTCAAAAAATCCAGTAAAATGGTTTAAAAAACCCAACATTTCCAAGCAGAGAGGCTCAAGTTGTTTTTTGGAAACCTGTGAGGGGGCTGTTAGGAGAGAGGAGAGTGCCAATTTCCCATGGCACACCTGATGATCGCTCACGGCACACTAGTGTGCCACAGCATACTGGTTGGGAAACACTGGTTTAGGATACTCCTGAATGATAGGACGCAAGGACCATCAACAATATAGCACTCTTTTTTTAAATTGATTTTTATTGACAGGTTTTTACATTTATAACACTTACATGATCACAATAGGGAGGAAGGGAATGGGAAAAGGGGGGAAAGGGGTAAGAATACAATAGGTTATGTTGACTTCCATTCTCATTCTGCACTAATCATATATTTTCATCTAGCTCTTCTTTCTCGAACATGAGACAGCCCCGCTGCTCTTCTTAACTATTAATCATCGACAGCGTTCCTTTCTTTATTTTTCTTCCTTATCTATATTTTTCCATCACGGCCCAATCTGTCCTTCTAACACCTTTACCATGGTTTTGTTTTAGCCAATAAGTTAATTCATCCATATCTTTTATCTCCATAATTTTAGTTAGCCATTGCTCTTTGGTGGGGAGGAGGTTTTGTTTCCAAAGTTTAGCAAATGTCATTCTTGCAGCAGTTGAGAGGAACACAAAGAGTTTCTCCACATTTTCATTTGGAAATAATTCCTGTTCTATAACCCCTATTAGATACAGTTCCGGTCTCATTTTAAATTCTACTTGGAGTATTTTCTTACATTCCTCATGTATCATTTGCCAAAATTCTTTTGCTTTCGGACATGTCCACCACATATGAAAAAATGTCCCCTCCTGGTTCTTACATTTCCAGCAATTATTACCGACATTTTTATACATTATACTTAATTTCTTAGGGGTTATATACCAACGGTGTAACATTTTAAGCCAGTTTTCCTTTAAGTCTGTTGCATATGTTATTTTCAACTGTTTAGACCAGATCTTTTCCCACTCTTTAAGTTGGATTGGTTTCCCAATATTCTGTGCCCACTTAACCATTGAATTTTTAATTACATCTGTTTCTGTTGCCCAGTTCAGTAGAACAATGTAGACTTTTGATATTATTTTCTTATGTGTCTTCATTATCTTATCCCAAGGTCCATCGGTATCACTAAATCCTTTGGCCCTATCAATGTTAAATTGTTCTCTTAGTTGAAAGTAATGGAGCCATCTTACATTATTGAATCTCCTCGTGATTTCATCTTGTGTTTTCATTTCAAAAGAATTTCCTTTTTTTTTGTATAATATCTTTATACTTAGGCCACTCGGTCCAGCCCAACAGTCGTCTTTGGTTCGCCTCCAAAGGTGAAAGCCATGTTGGTGTCTTATCATAAAAGTAGTTTTTGTATTTGTTCCATATTTTTATTAAAGAGGATCGAATGAAGTGGTTTCCAAATTTTTTTTCCTTTTGTATTCCTCCATACCATAGGTAAGAGTGCCATCCTTGACGTAGATCAAATCCTTCTAGTGTTAAAATCTTTGTTCTATTTAGCAGAGTCCAATCTTTCACCCATGATAATGCACAGGCCTCGTAGTATAGCTTTAGATCCGGGAGGGCGAAGCCCCCCTTCTCTTTCTGCATAATCATTACATTATAGTTAATTCGTGGTTTCTTGCCGTTCCATACAAAGTTCATTATATCTTTTTTCCATTTTTTAAATAAATCCATATTCCTTATTATCGGCAAATTCTGGAATAAATAAAGCATTTTCGGTAATAAGTTCATTTTAATAGCTGCAATTCTCCCTAATAGTGAGAGATTCATGTTCTTCCATTTTCCTAGTTCATCTTTCACCTTGTCCCATTGTTTCAGATAGTTGTTTTTAATAATTGTAGATTCCTTGCTGTCAACCAGATTCCCAAATATTTGATCTTCGGAGTAATTTCTATTCCTGTTATTCCTTGCAAAAGTAACTGGTCCTGTTTCGATATGTTTTTTGTTAAAATTTTTGTCTTCTTCTTGTTCTATTTAAATCCTGCTACTTCTCCATACTCTTCAATTATGTCCAACCATTTCAGGATATTCTTTTTAGGATCTTCTACGATGCAAATCACATCGTCTGCAAAGGCTCTTATTTTATATGTTTCTTTGTCAATTTTCAAACCTTTTAATTCTTCTTGGCCTCTGATCTTTCTCAGGAGAATCTCCAAAGCAAACACGAAGATCAATGGGGATAGCGGGCATCCTTGCCTAGTTCCTTTTTCTATCTTAAATTCTTCTGTTGCCGTCCCATTTATCCAGATCTTTGCTTTCTGTTTCTGGTATATTGCATCTATCGCATTCTGAAATTGAAATCCTGTATCTAATTCCTTGAATAATATTTTGAAGAAGTTCCAATTCAAATTATCGAAGGCTTTCTCAGCATCGATTGAAAGCAGGGCCAGTTGTTGCTGGTGGTGTGTTTCATAATATTCAATTACGTCCAAAATTACTCTGACATTATCCTTAATATTCCTATTTGGTAGGAATCCATTCTGATCTTCCTCAATCCACTCTGAGAGGAATTCTTTGAACCTATTTGCCAGAATTGTCGCAAAGATCTTATAGTCAGTATTCAGCAATGAGATGGGGCGATAGTTCTTTATATCTTCTGGATCTGCTCCCTCTTTTGGGATCATCACAATATCAGCTGTTTTCCATGAGTCTGGAAGGACTTTCTCTTGTAATGCTTTATTTAATATTGCTTTTAGGATAGGGGTAATTTCTTCTTGGGTGGCTTTGTAGAAACAAGCAGTATAGCCATCTGGTCCTGGTGCCTTATCATTCTTCATATTTTTTATTGCTCTTTTAATTTCTTCCTCTGTTATTTCTTTATTGAGTTCAAGCCTTTGCTCTTCTGTTAATTTATTTAATTTCAAGTTAGATAGGTACTCGCCTATTTTACCCTCGGATCCACCATCTTCCGCATATAATTGTTGATAAAAGTTTTTGAACTCTTCTCTTATTCGAAAATCTTCCGTTATGGTTTTCCCCCCTGCTTTGATTATCGCTATATGTTGGGATTGTTTCTTTTTCCGCAACCTTCTTGCAAGCCATTTTCCAATTTTATTTGCATTCTCGAAGGAGGATTGTTTAACATATTTCATCTGTTTTGCCATTTGTTCCATCTCCAGATGGTGCTTCTCCTTTCTTGTCTTTTCTAATTCTTTTGGTATCTTCTTATTACCTGGATTTCTCTTTAGTTTGTCTTCCAATTCCTTTAATTTCTCCTCCACTTTTATTAATTTCTGTCTCCTCTCTTTATTCCTTCTCGAATTATGTTGGATCAAATGCCCTCTCATCACGGCTTTAAAGGCATCCCAAACTGTCTGTATAGGGGTTTCTTCCTTTATATTCTGTTCAAAATACTCTTTAGTCTTTTCTTTATATATTGTTATATCTTCGGGTGATTTCAGTAAATTTTCATTCAGTCTCCACTTCCTTGTCCCTCTCCTCTGATATAGGATTTGTGGTTTTGTTAAGTTGTGGTTTTGTTAAGTTGATTCCGGAAGGTTTAGATTGCCCAGCCTAAACTCTGAGGTTCAAGCCCCCTACCGCTACCATCTATTCCAGGATCCATGGATACCAACAAGGCCCAACCCCAATTTGCTTCCAAAATCATATTAAAAATCATATATGTTGAGTGCAGTTCATGTCAGTTTTTATTTTTTTTCAAAGAAAACCTGCAGTCAGAGACAAAAGTCTGTCTTTCAACTGCAGATGTCAGTCAATGTGTCCTCAAATCCAAAAGATGCAGATGAGGAAGGTCTGTTGCAGCGGCGGCTGCCAGGAGACTCCAGCCAGGAAAATGTCATCCATCTGGAATCCACCAGGAAAGATGATGGGCCATGGAGATTGTAAATGTGGTGGTGGAGAGGAGTGGGGGTGGAAAGTGGAAGCTGCTGGGATTCAGGCCAAGGAGAGGCCAAGGAAAGCCTTAATTTGTACTTCTCAACCTGGCTCACACTCCAAGAGCGCCAAATGCTTTTCCTCGTCGTTAAATCTTTTATTGGAGCCCCACTGTTTTGCTATGTGTGATCCCAAATCATCTCAAACCAGGGCTTGCAAAAAATAGCTTTGGATTGACTGTAGCTCCCCATTTATTTATTAGTTCTTTATCACACTTATTTATTGCAAAAATGGGAGAAAGATCTCACTGTGACAGCTGTCATCTATTAAAAGTGATTTTGAAAGCTGTGTATTCTTGAAGCAGCCATGAGAACATTCAGTATCTGGACATCTTAACGCTGAACATCTCAGAAAGTGTTTGATACGTAGTTAGGTAGGTAAATACTATAGCTAGATAATAGGGGAGTGAAAATTGTAAGTAGTAAGTAATCTGTGCTGGGCTGGGAAGAAATCTGTAAATTGAAGTTTGCAGTTTGGGTGTGATCCTGGACTCATCGCTGAGCCTGGAACCCCAGGTTTCGGCGGTGACCAGGGGAGCATTTGCACAGTTAAAACTTGTGCGCCAGCTGCGCCCATACCTTGGGAAGTCTGACTTGGCCATGGTGGTCCACGCTCTGGTTACATCCCGTATAGATTACTGCAACGCTCTCTATGTGGGGTTGCCTTTGAAGACTGTTTGGAAGCTGCAACTAGTCCAACGGACAGCAGATGGGTGGATAACAGGAGCGGCATTCAGAGAGCGTACAACTCCCCTGTTGTGCCAGCTCCACTGGCTGCCAGTTTGCTACCGGGCACAATTCAAAGTGCTGGCTTTAGCTTTTAAAGCCCTAAACGGTTCGGGTCCAACTTACCTGTCCGAACACATCTCTCTTTATGAACCATCGAGATGTTTAAGATAATCTGGAGAAGCCCTGCTCTCGGTCCCGCCTTCTTCGCAGGCGCGACTGGCGGGGACGAGAGACAGGGCCTTTTCAGTGGTGGCTCCTCGGCTTTGGAATGCCCTCCCTAGAGACATCAGATCGGCCCCCTCCCTCCTGACATTTCGCAAGAAAATTTGAGCAGGCATTTGCTGATGAAATATAAAGGTTTAATTAGATATAGGGAATGACGACGATGTGACGGAAACTAATTTAAACATGACGCTGAGACTGCAATTGTATGTTTTTAATTGTTGATTTGTTGTTATATGGTTATTTTTTTGGTTTGTTTGCTTGTGTTGTATTGCGGGCAGAGACTGCCTTGTGTAAACCGTCCTGAGTCACCTTCGGGCTGAGAGGGGCGGTATAGAAATGTGACAAATAAATAAATAAATACATTTTATGTGTTAAATACATTCAATGAAAAAGCTGTTGTGGCTTTAAAAAGTTTTTATCAAAACTTTGCAAAAATTCCCACAATTCAGTAGATGTATGATATTTTCCCCGAAACTTGGGGAAAATGATTCCCTGTTATCTTGTGTCATTGTATAAAAAGAAGATAACTCTTATAGATTTTTTTTTAAAAAAAACCTTTTTTGTTTGTAATTTTTTTGAAAATTCCCCAAAAATCCGTGGATAAGCTAAACATTCTGAAATGTAAATTTTGTACATATGAACTGATATTAAGAAACACAGGGAGACACCCTTACAATAACTTAAGAATCAAAACTCACCCTATACTTTTTGTTTGAATTCTACAATGCTCATAAATCAATTTAATTTTGAGTGCAAATGAGGTGAAGCCAAAAAGGCTGTCATTCCTGTTTAAATTAAGAAGAGATAGGCTGCCTCTCACCACAAGGATAGGAAAGCGGCAAGGTGGGACAAGCTGAGTGAGCTGGGAAAGAGACCGAGAGAGCACAGAATTCTAGGAAATATAGTTTGGGAAGATGAGGAGCCCTATTCTCATTCATAAGAACATAAGAACATAAGAAGAGCCATGCTGAATCGGACCTCAGCCCATCTAGTCCAGCATTCTGTATCACACAGTGCCCCACCAGTTGTACACGGGGATCTCGAGCAGTAGGGAGGGCATACGCCCCTCCTTCTTGAGACGCCCATCGCCCAGTACCCAGGGAAATCCTGCCTACCTCAACCAACTCCGAGGTGGCACTTGAATGTCCTTTTCAGTAACTACCGATACACTTGGTATCCATGAATCTGTCTAATCCTGCCTTGAAGTTGTTCAGGCTGACAGCTGTCACAACCTCTTCTGGGAGTGAGTTCCATAACCCAATGACCCTCTGGGTGAAGAAATATTTCCCTTTATTATTCCCTTTATTAGTCCTAATTTTCCTACCTTGGAGCTTCAGGGAGTGCCCTCTAGTCCTAGTGTTTTGTGACAAAGAAAATAGTTTTTCTTTATTCACCTTTTCTATCCCATGCATGATTTTATACACTTCGATCAAGTCACCTCTTAAACGCCGTCTTTCAAGGCTGAAAAGACCAAGGCGTTGCAACCTGATTTCATAAGGAGCCGCTCCATCCCTTGGATCATTCTTGTTGCCCTTTTCTGTACCTTTTCCAGTTCCGTTATATCCTTCTTAAGGTGCGGAGACCAGAATTGTACACAGTACTCCAAATGTGGCCTTACCATCGATTTGTAGAGAGGTAATACAACATTTGCTGACCTATTTTCGATTCCCTTCCTGATCATGCCTTTCATTGAGCTGTCCACCAAAACCCCAAGATCCCTTTCCTGGTTTGTCTCGGAAAGCTTTGACCCCATCAATTTGTAGGTGTAGTTGGGTTTCTTTGCCCCGATGTGCATGACTTTACACTTGTAAAAGGCCCTGCCCTAAACTACATTTCCCAGAATTCTGCTCAGCATCAGAAAGCCCCAATTAGGATAGAGGAGAGATTTTTCCTTCCTAGCAGCAGCCAGAGTTCCAATAAATTGTTGAATCTGCAAAGAGGAGGACTGTCCAATACTTCAATACTAGTAAGTAAATCTGTGCTGGGCTGGGAAGAAATCTGTAAACTGAAGTTTTATGTGTTAAATACATTGAATGAGAAAGCTGTTGTGGCTTTTAAAAAGTTTTTATCAAAACTTTGAAAAAATTCCCAAAATTCAGTAGATGTATGATTTTTTTTCTGAAACTTGGAGAAAATGATTCCCTGTTATCTTGTGTCATTGTATAGAAAATTCAAGAAGATAACTCTTATAGGTTTTTGGTTTGTAAAAATTTTGAAAATTCCCCAAAAATCTGTGGATAAGTGAAACATTCTGAAACTTAATGGGCTAACAGTGGTAAGTGTGTTCCCTAATCGTAGTAAGTTTCATGCCAATAGCTCTAACAATGACGCAGAAAGGAGCCCCTACAGCAGTGTTTCCCAACCAGTGTGCCGTGAGTGATCATCAGGTGTGCCGTGGGAAATTGGCACTCTACCCCCTCCTAGCAGCTCTTTCTACCTCTTTCCCTCCCCAAAGATGCTCCCCAAGGCAAAGGAAGGGCTCCGCTGAATGGCAGGGCCAGCCTTGAGGAAGCCCTGAGGAGCCTCAACTCAGCATAGCTCCAGCCAGGGCCGGGCTTTCCCATTAAGTGACCTACGCGGCCGCGTAGGGCGACATCCCCGGAGAGGGGCGTCGCCACCTGGGAGGGGCGCCGCCCCGCCGCCGTGCTGCCGCAGCCAGCCAGCAGCGCGGAGGAACGGGTGGGAGAGGGGACTCACGGGGCGGGCGCCCAGACCCAAGGAGGAGCAGGAGGGGGGGAGGCCATGAGGGCGGCCCCCATGGAGACTCCCCGACAGCGGCAGCAGCAGCGCCCTCGGGGGGGGGGGGGCGGAGCCAGAGGCGCATCTTCCTCTTCCCCGCTGAATGAATGTAGGCGGGAAGGCAGAAGGGGGAGGGGCCACAGGGACACCAAGGCCGGCCACCTCGCCCCCCCTCCGCGTCACGTCACTTCGTCGCCGCCTCTGCCGAGGAGGAAGGGGAGGGAGGCCTCACCGGCCGCGCGCTGCAAGGACGCCCGGAAAGAGAGACACCGGAGGAAGAGGCCTTCCTCGCCTTCCTCCTCGGCAGAGGCGGCGACGAAGTGACGTCAGGAAGATGCGCCTCTGGCTCCAGGCCCTCACGGGGGCGCTGCTGCTGCCGCTGGGAGTCTCCGGGGCACCCTCGTGGCCTCCCCCCTCCTCCTGCTCCTCCTCGGGTCTGGGCGCCTGCCCCGTGAGTCCCCTCCTCCCCGTTCCTCCGCGCCGGCGCGCTCGGGAGCCAGTGCGCATGCGTGAATTTCCGCGCATGTGCGGGCGCAGCCGGGAGCCGTCGAGGGGGGGCCAAAATAATGTTCGCTTACACCCCCAGGAGAGCTCGGACCGCCCCTGGCTCCAGCTCCCACTCAGGGCTGCTTCAGCCTCCCAATGCTCCCAGGTTTGCTCACTGCCCAATTCACCGACATGGTGAAATTTCACAAGGGTCTGGAGAACAAACCCTATGAGGAGCGGCTTGAAGAGCTGGGCATGTTTAGCCTGAAGAAGTGAAGGCTGAGGGAAGACATAATAGCCATGTATAAGTATGTGAGAGGAAGTCATATATATGTTGTGTCCATTGAAACAGGCCCAGGTTTCACACTGAGTGTATAAATACATTTAAAAACATATGAACTATATGTATTACTGTGTTAGAGTGTCATTTTGGTTGGTGGTGTGCCCCAGGATTGTGTAAATGTAAAAAGTGTGCCGCGGCTCAAAAAAGGTTGGGAAACACTGCCCTAAAGGTTCCCTATTAACAGAATTACTTAATGAAAAGTAACAAAAAAGTAGTCAGCACATTATAGTTACGATTCAGACCCCATCTAATTTTGGAAACACTTCAGAAATGATTTTCCTCCAACTCCCTAATTACGCAATGAGTATTGAAACATATTTTGTAGGCATGGTTTCGAACCCAAAAATGGCGATTCTAAAATCAAATGGGGGGGGGGATTTTTTTTTGATTAGTAAAAGAAAGACTTACATTTCCAAAAATTTCTAAAATGTAACTTAATTACTAACGAAATTCGTTAGTAGTTCATATGCCAGCGCATGCGCATTCAGATGAGTTTGCCCTAACCCCAGAAATCCTAACAGCTGGTAAATTGGCTGGGATTTCTGGGAGTTGTAGGCCAAAACTTGAATAAATCACACTGAATTCTAGATGGGACTCTCCAAATAGGAAGGAGGGAGGGAGGGGGGTATTCTATTCTTGGAAGCAGCAAAAAAAAGGAGGAGCCCCCTCACTCCTCGCTGCCTCTCTCACCCCGATCCTGAGGGAGCGAGGGGCCCAAGTTTGCCCAGGCTGAGAGGAAAAGGAAGAGGCCTGTGGCTGTGGGGAATGGTGGGAGTTGAAGTCCAAAACACCTACCTGGAGGGCTGAAGTTGGCCCCTGCGATGGGGCAAGGCAGAGCAACGGGGAAGAGAAGGGAGGGGGGAGAAACATCTGAGAGAGCGCAGGGAGAGAGAGGAGGAGAAACGTGTGTGTGTGTGTGTGTGAGAAGTTGGCCCCTGCGATGGGGCAAGGCAGAGCAACGGGGAAGAGAAGGGAGGGGGAAGAAGCATCTGAGAGAGCACAGGAGAGAGAGGAGGAGAAGCGCGCATGTGTGTGAGAAGTTGGCCCCTGCGATGGGGCAAGGCAGAGCAACGGGGAAGAGAAGGGAGGGGGGAAGAAGCATCTGAGAGAGCGCAGGGAGAGAGAGGAGGAGAAGCGCGCGCATGTGTGTGTGAGAAGTTGGCCCCTGCGATGGGGCAAGGCAGAGCAACGGGGAAGAGAAGGGGGGAGAAGCCAGCAGGAAAGAGGAGGACTACACTTTCCAGAATGCATTGCCTAGCAGCAGCGTCACTTCCAGTTCCCCATAGAAATGCGGGAAAAAGAAGAAGCTGAATGAAGGCGGGAAGGAAATGAGGGGGAGAAGACAGGGAGAAGTGAGTACATAGTACAATAATTAAGAATTTATTACAATCATAACGCAAATTGTTGGCCTCAAGGACCGTAAAAGCTAACTTCCTGGTTAGCTGCCGTGATGCGTATAAACTAGAAAGTCCCATTACATACGAATCACTTACAATTTCTTTTGATTTTCATAACTTTTTTCTCATGCCTAATATTTTGTATTGATCACACAGGCCTAATAGATAATATTCTCTCTAGGTACATCTACATTGTAGAATTAATGCAGTTTGACCCTACTTTAACTGCCTGACTCAAAGCTAACGAATCATAGGAGCTGTAGTTTCACAAGGTCTTTCACCCCTGCCAAATAGTGCCGGTGTCTCACCAAACCACACTTTCCCTATTCCATAGCATTGAGCCATGGCAGTTAAAGTGGTGTCAAATCCCAATACGCATCTTCACAACTCATGAACTAGATTTCTTAGTACCTTTGTTAAAGGCACAGAGTGCAAAGTTACAGAACAAAGACGGTGACAGAGAATTCTAGCCCATATGGCGGAATCGCAGCGGTGTTTATACCCACAGGTACATATAAAACATATACAAATGAACATTTTGTCCTAAGATTAATTCTATTCACCGCATATATGCATACATGTCTGATAGTCTGGCAGTGTTCAGCTTTGCTTCTTTGATTGGATCACATGGAGCTGCCATTACACATAGTTTCCATTAAAAAAAGAAGAAAAAGAGTGAGAGAGAAAAGAAGAAAATTACCTCCAATTCACATAGTGCTCTCTTTTTTTCTCCGCTTATGGAAAAATAGCCCTCACCCACCTTTTTCGGTGCCAGGTTTTTGATGATTGCAAGCCAATCCCCACCAAATACACACACAAAATATAATTCTAAATACTTTAGTGATAGCATTAGTGGAGGATAAGAAGAAGAATCAGGCAGCTGGCTGCTCCAGGGATATGGAATGTGACGCATGCCCATCTGTCAGGGAGGGGAATATTATTATTATTATTATTATTATTATTCAATTGGCAGCACCAGACAATGGCGGCAGCAGAGATTTGGCCTAGGTGCTGGTTTTAGATTTCAGATAATTGGAATGACCTTGCAAAAAGACTCTCCCCTAACTTGCAAATGAGCTAATGCCCTGAGCCGGGAGCTCAATTTCTGCATGGTTTGTTTTGGAACAGAGCTGAGTGGCTTTCAGGCTTGCCATGCATTCTCCTAGCTTGCAGGCTCAATTCTTGGAAAGTCGGTGCTTGCTTTTGTTCCAAAACAATGCCGTCTAGAATAAGAACTATGAAGAGGACTGGGTCCAAACCAAAGACAAAGGCAGGAAGTCAGATTTCAATCAGAGAGAAGACCAAATCAGTCCCTGATGAGGGAGAACGGATACCAAAGTGATTAAGGTATTGCCATATAGAATCATCAAATTGCAAGGGGACTACAAGGCACATCTAGTCCAACCCTTTGCGATGTAGAAATATACAACTCAAATAGTCCTAAAGGATGCCCACCCAACTTCTATTTAAAGACCTTCAAAAACTTGAGAATCCATCACCCACATAAGTAGTTTACTTCAGTGTCAATCAGCTCTTATAGTCAACAAGTTCTTCCTAAAGTGTAGGCAGAATTTGTTATATTGCAATTTGAATCAATTGATTTGTGTTCTAGTATTTGGAGCAGCAGAATACAAGCTGCCTACATCTTCTACCTACACGATATCCCTGCAGTATCATGTCATCTCTTGGGACTCTTCCACACTGCCTCTATATCCCAGGATCTGATCACAGATTATCTTTTTATCCCAGATTATGTGGCAGTGGAGACTCATATAATCCTGTTTAAAGCAGATAATCTGGAATCAGATTCTGGGATATAGGGCAGCATAGAAAGGGACTTGGTTTTCCCTAAGCTAAATGTACTCAGCTCTCTAAGTTGTTCCTCATAAGACTTGGTGTCTCAAAAACATGATGGTATGTTGCAGTATTTCTCAAACTCTGGTCTTCCAGATGTTTTGGACTTCAGCTTCCAGAACCCCTGAGCAGCTGAGGCTTCTGGGAGTTGAAGTCCAAAACATCTGGAGGCCTAGAGTTTGGGAATCATTGCATTGCCATTCTTTGTTTACTTCAAAGGCAGAGATGCAAATTGAGAAAGAGCTTTGGCTTATTCCGATAGAAAGGCAGTATGCCATTCACCATAGTCAGCAGCTCTACTGTCCTGTCAGTGTCCAGTTCTTACAGGTTATCTTCAAGCTGGATCAATATTAGTAAGCATAAACAACTCTTCAAAGGAAGAGCTATTCATCAGTGTAGGGCACATGGCCATCTTGGTAATGATAGGGTTAACAGTTGAAGGGTGCATCTACACTGTAGAATTAATGCAGTTTGGCACGGCTAATTGTTATGACTCAATGCTATGGAAACATGGGGTTTGTAAAGATCTTTACCCTTCTGTCAAAGAGTGTTTATTGTCTCACTAAGCTACACATCCTTGGATTCCACAGCATTGAACGATATGGGACTGGTATCGGAGGTGACCCCCCCCTTTTCTTGGGCTCTGTAGAAGACAGTTAAAAACCAAGAGATTCATAGTTTTTCCAAGAACACCAGGCTGGAAGTGATCCCATAATCCCCTATCTCTTCCTCACATGGGAACCTAAGGCTCTTTCCATGGCCCCATGGTCCCTCATTGCAATGCCCGTGTAACCCACACTTTATGAATACACCCAGTTATTTTCCTTTTGCATTACTCTTATGGACTTTTGATAATTCTCAAAGACTTTTTTCTTTCTTTCCAGGACCCCTTGGGCTATCTTTTATGAATGTAATAAACTTTATTTTTTTGGTGGGTAGGCAGGGGTGATCAGGATGGTATATTTTCCCCATAAACCCCAATATATCTCCCCTCATGTTTTCCCCATTTATGTAATTTTAAAAATATGATAGTGCCACTGTTTACCTTTAGCCAGCTCCTTGGGTGAGGCTTGCCAGCTGCAAGCTTGTGATTCAATCACCCATCCACTAACCCTATTTGCATGACAATAGCAAAAGCCAGCTCTTTCCAAAAGGGTCTTTTCCCCTTGGGCTAAAACCGGTTTCTGCTAATCAATAGACAAAGGCTTCTGAGATTCACCTACCTTTGGACTATTGATTAATAGGCAAAACTATTTCTATATTTCATAAATGGCCACCTCTATCAGCCTCGGAAACTGGTACATGGCTACAGCTTCTTCATTTGTTTACCATCCAAAGAACTGAGACCCTGCAGCAATATATTAATCTGTGTCTATCAAACAGAGAAAAACACAGATAAGGACACTTGGATCATCAACCAAAAGACAATAGAATTGCTTAGCTTGAGAACAGGAGGGTTCTTGCTGAACACTTGGTCACTTGATCTACATATTTAATCCCATCAAAATGTTTTTCTGTCTTCATTGTTCTACTCATCGCCCGCCTCTTCGTGCTCATTAGCTGGAAACCAAAAGTGGACTCAATCTCCATTGGCTAAGATGCAGCCAGCCAGCAAGATTCCATCCAATCAACGCGAAGCCAATCTGGGGGCGGGAAGTGGGAAATTTGTAATAAAAGGCATGTTTTTCCAATCAGCACGATGAATATTGCAAAAGGCATGTTTTTCAATGGTAACCTTTATGTCAGCACATATCACAAGTACAATTACACCAACATTGAATGGTATTGCAGCTGTCATCCTTTTACCAGCTGGTCAGAATAAACACCTGGACGGTGGTACCTCCTTCAACTTGGTGAGCTTTTTTTTTGCCGGCCCTTGGGAAATTCCATAGGTCCGAAAATTGGGATTGTGAATAATCTTTCTGTTCCTTTCTCATCAGGTTTAATATGGATCCTCTTTGGTGGGTCTGGCTGCTCTGACTTCATAGCAAGGCCCCCAAATTCTGTTCGATAACAGTACCAAACTACATTCATTCTACAGTGCAGATGCATCCTAAAGCAAAGGTAAAGATTTCCTCTTGACATTAAGTCTAGTTGAGTTCGACTCTGGGGGTTGGTGCTCATCTCCGTTCCTAAGCTGAAGAGCTGGCATTGTCCGTAGACACCTCCAAGGTCATGTGGCCAGCATGACTGCATGGAGCGCCGTTACCCTCCCGCCAGAGCAGTACCTAATGATTTATTTGCATGTTTTTGAACTGCTAGGGCGCTCACCCTGCTCCCCAGATTCAAACCGCCGATTTTTCGTTCAGCAAGTTCAGCAACTCAGTGATTTAACCCACAGTGCCACCAGGGACTCCAGATGCATCCCAACCCTCCCAAAATTGGCTAGTTAATAGCAGGGGTGGGGAAGAAATTTTCCATACTCTGAAATCTGGATTCATTGCTTGGGAAGGTACTTTGAAACAACACCTTTTTACTTCTCGTTTTATTTCTTGAGCAGAGAGTGAGTTACATTTTCGTTCTGTGCTAGCACTATGGCCCTTGATAGGGAAGTGGGATAGGAAAGTGGTTCTCTTGCCAGATTCCTCCTAGGATCAGTGTGTGTCCAAATCCAGTGCTATAAACCTGACGCTGTTTTCCAAATGCTACATTACACCCTTTCTTTCTTTCTTTCCTTTCTTTCTTTCTTTCTTTCTTTCTTCCCCTCTGGCACGTGTGAGAGATGGCAAGGCAACAAACAGCATCTGTGAACATCTGGAGAAGGAACTGCATCGAAATCCAACATTCATGTCCAAGCAATGTGGTTTTCCAGAACATGTGCTATTTCTATGGGGGTGACTAGCAGAAATTCCATAATGGATAAGAAGCCATACAACACAGATTTCATCCCCTTTTAACACAGGCATATGTGAAAGTCTTTAATTTTTTTAAGCGTGCTTCTGAAATATAGCTAAACACAATTTTCCATACCAGTTTGAATTCTGGCAAGAATGCCAACTTTGTTTTGAAAATGTACTTTGAATTTTGTTTTTACGTTTTTCTCTTGAAATACAATTTTTCAGACAAAAATACAAAATCTTAACCAAATAATCAAAATTTTCACAAAAAATCAAAGTCTTCACTGAAAAAATTATATCCAACTACATAATTCAAGTTCTTTTATAAATGCTTTTCCCAAAGGCCCTAAATCTAAAAATTAAGAAACAATACCTTTCATTTTAAATATAAGACTATCCCCATAATTTTGGAAACAAATTTGAGATAGGCAAAGATTTTCCGCAAATTAAGTTTGGGCATGCTATAGATTAGGGGTGATTTTTTTCTTCCCTACTAAGTCAATCTTGCTGCTGCGTGAACATCAAGATTTAATGCACAGATTTATTTATGTCACTTTGTCATTGAATTCTTCCCATTAATATGTTTTAAACCACCTTGAGTCCCTCCAGGGGTGAGAAAGGTGGTATATAAATATACTAAATAAATAAATAAATGGAGGATACATTCCTTAACTTACCATGGAAACATGAAACCATGGATAATTGTGAATCTTATTGAAATGAAATACATCCATCAGAAGATACCATAGAGCCATCCTGGAGGATAGAAATTTCAGACAAAACGTGTCCTCTCTAGGAATTTGCTAGATCCTCCAGGTCAACTTTATGGTAATGTCTAGCACAGGGGTCCTCAAACTTTTTTAACAGAAGGCCATGTCACAGACCCTCAAACCGTTGGAGGGTCGAATTATAATTTGGGGGAAAAAGAATGAATTCCTATGAACACTGCACATATCTTATTTCAAGGCAATAATTGAAATGAAGAACAATGTAAACAAATATAAACTTAGTATTTCAATGAGAAGTATGGACCTGCTTTTGGCTGATGAGATAGGATTGTTGCTGTTGTTTGCTTTCTAGTCATTTCAGACTTAGGTAGACCCTGAGTGAGAGCTGGGTAAATGACCTTGAATGGCCATATCTGGCCTCCGGGCCTTAGTTTGAGGAACCCTGGTCAGGCAGAAGCATACAATAGAATCACCTGGAAGATCGAGAAAATTCCAAAAGAGGGCATAATTTGTCACACGTGGATAGGTGAAACCACAACCACAGGTCAATTGGGTTTGGGAATCATACTGTATTCATAATTTCTACATCAGTGTTTCCCAACCTTTTTTGAGCCGCGGCACACTTTTAACATTAAAAAAATCCGGGGGCACACCACCAACCAAAATGACACAAAATGACACTCTAACACAGTAAAGAACGGCTGGGTGATGGTGGCCTACTGGGAGCAGCTGCTGGGAGTGCTGAAGCCAGGGGAGGGGGCGGAGCCAGGCCGTACCATGCCCTGCCCCTCCCCATCTTCACCTCTCCCAGTAGCTGCTCCAGCCTTGAGAGGGCAGTGCCAAGCCAGCGGTGCCAGAGCCAGGACAATGGTGGCTTCGCACTGTCCCCTCAAGGCTGGAGCAGCTGCTGGGAGTGCCAAAGCCGGGGGAGGGGGCGGAGCCAGGCTGAACCATGCCCCGCCCCCTCCCCCCAGCTTCAGCTCTCCCACGGAGGAGCATGAGCAGTGGATGGGCTTCAGTGGGTGGGGCTCCTCCACGCGGCTTCAGCGAGTGAGGGGCGAGAGTCATGGTGGATTGGAGGCTGGCTGGAAAAACGGGCGAAGGAGGCGGCGCCCTGGCCCCTTTTTTTTCTTCGCCACCACCCGGCCCTTCCTCCTTCCCCAAGCAGCAGGAGTTCGGCAGGAGGAGGGGGGAAGTAAGGGGGGCAGAGAGCTTTTCTCGCGGCACAGCAGGAGGTCCGTCACGGCACACTAGTGTGCCACGGCACACTGGTTGAGAAACACTGTTCTACATAACCCCTAGTTTAGAGACTTAATGGGGACATTAGGGGTGGTTGATCCATAAAAAAATTGTTTCTAAACTCGTGTGTGTTGGGGGGGAGGGGAATTGCCGCTGTTGTTTCAAAATAGAAAGTGTTCCGAAAAAAATTGTAATAATTTTGAAATTGTAACGTAATGAATAACAAAATTCTTTATTATTTTGTTACGCCAGCTGGGAATCAACCCCCATGCATTAGTTACCAGATGGCAAGGAGGGGTGGAGGGCATCCCCTCGCCTCCTCCTTTCCAGCTGAGAACTGACGCGCGATAGCCTTGACATGCGTTAGTTCTCAGCTGGGAAGGAGAAGGCGAGGGGATGCCCTCCCTACCTCCTTCCCAGCTGAGAACCAACGAGCGCATTAGCTTTAACGCTTGGAATCTCCCAGATCGAACGGGGCATTCCTCAGGCGACGGAAGGGAAAACCCGTTCCGAAATGGCGGATGGCTACACGAAAAATGGCGGTGGTGGGGTCGAATTCAGTAGTTGACTTCCGGGTTGCTTACAGTGGGTCGATAATGGTTCAACATTAATTTTTAAATGAAATAAAAACGATATCAAAGGATAACGACCGGAGATATCCAGGCCTAGGGGACATTAAAAATCTCAAAATCTCCGTTTACCAAGAAGCAGCTGCTGCAACCAACAGGGATCTGTTCTCTTGTCAGGGCACAGTTTGGGCCTTCAGATGTAGTCGGTCTGCAGCTCCCAGTTTCTTTCACCAAGGGACCACAAGAACTGCCACCCAGCTACATCTGAAGGGCTACATAGAGTGTCAAACACTGTCCTCTGTGTATTCTTCAGCATCCTTTAGGCAAAAGGGAGCCCACATGCTACACTAGGACAGAAAATTGTGGAGAAGGAAAGACGCCCAGCTCTCACTGCATTTTCTTTCTTTCTTTCTTTCTTCTCCTCTCTTCTCTTTAACAGGGAAATTAAAACAATGTGTTCTGTGCGAGGAAAGGAAACCGCACAGCTTAACTCTGCACCTGCCTTTGCTCTGCTATTGCAATGGATACCACAAAGAGTTTTGCCGTGATTCAGACATTTCACCCACAAGGCAGCTGTCCAGAGGCAGGAAAGAAAGAGAGGGGATAATTTTTCCAAAGCTCCAAATAAGTTTGAGGCAGAGAGAAGCCCCTCGCCCTCAGCTAGTGGAGCTGTGAATAAGAAGAGCGAGAAAGGAATTTCCTGCCTCTCTGCTGCAGACTACTCAGCTCGTGCTGCTCATAGGTGGAAATGGCTAATCTTTCTCAGGGGGGTCTTACCTTCTTCATTCTTTACTTACATATAGCAAGAAATTATTCCTGGTATGATGTAGTGCTTGAGGTGATCTCATATTAAAGAAGGGCCAGACTGAGGGAAAAATGAAAGGAGGGGTCTGGGGTGAAAAGGATGCTCTCCCTTTGCAGTGTAATATTTTTAGGAATTGTTTAAACACTTCATCACTTGCAGAGATGAGTGCAAAGCTCTGTTGACACCTCTCAAAGGTATCAGATTCAAAAGAGGGGGCATTGCTAGGTCTCCAATGAGCTCATGCGGCTGAAAGCAGGCCTCTCCTAGGCAGTGCGTGGTGGCACCTGGTGCCTATGCAAGCGGGTATACTGTTTCCTAAGGAAACGGGGCAGCCTACACATACATCGCAGATGTGGGCAGGTTGATGGTCATGCACACAAGTGCACCAGTTCTGCACAACGCTCACTTCCCTGTCATGGGGGGGGGGGAGCAGTGGGACAGGTGGCCACATAGCCATAATAAAGCCCATGTCTGGTACAGAGAAAGTCCCAGGTTTAATCTGGCTAGAGAATGACTTCCAGAGAGTTTCGCCGGGGTTTACACCCAGGGAGCAAATATCAGATTGCAACCTAGTTTAGTCTGCTGTGGTTCTGATCCATTGTTTGATAAAACTGTAAAACTGCTAGAGATTATCTGCAACATCTGAGTAATGGAAGTGCCACTCATATGCTGATAGGATCACAATGGTTAATGATGTCTGGTGAAGCCAGAGATTTAAAAAGCAATTTTTTATTACAATTTAGGAATCCCTGTATAGCATTTTGTGATGTGTAGTATGTTGAGGTACTTTGAATACAGCAGTATAATGGGGTTTAAATGTTAATTTCTCTTTGTCTCTGGGTGTAATTTGGCATCGTTCCAATTACCACAGTTTGATGCTACCTAATCTATGTTAAAGAATACTCCACCTTGTGCGACTGTGGAGAAGAACAAACAACTCCACATATGTATGCTTGTCCACAATGCCCTGCCTCATGTATAGAGGAAGAATTTTTTTTAAGCTACAGACGTGGTCGCTGTTGCCTGTTTTTGGTCAAAAAATATTTAGCCACTTGTACTCCGATTTTTTATCAGTTTTATACTTATTTATGCAATGCTTTTGATACAAAATAAATAAAGCTCGATGCTGTGCCATGATGGGGTTGTAGTTTCGTGAGACACCAGAATTATTTTGGCAGACTAAAGACCCTGTGAAAAGAAAACTCTCACAATTCCATGGCATTGAGGAAGAATCATAAAGCATTCAGAGGATTGTGAAGTACAGTTGGAGAAACACAGACATTCAGTGTCAGGTTGGGACAGGATAGGCTGCAATGAACATTGTAGTGGAATAGAACAGCTCACCTGACTTAGTTGTTTCATTTCATGTATGCACATTGTTAGTTATGAGTGAAAAGTTTATGGGAACATGGTGAACTTCTTCTCCTCCTTGTCTTCCTTTCCCCCTAAATTAGCAGAAATACAGGAGTTCCCAGGAAATACGGGAGAGTTGGTCACTCTAATGCAGGTATGGGCAAACCCAGGCCCGGGGGCTGGATGCAGCCCCTTGGGCTCTTTTCTCAGGCCCTCCTCTCTCTTACCATTCGATTCCTCTCTCACTCCATTTTTCTCCATCCCTCCTTCCCTTCCACCCTTTTATCTTTCCTCCCTCCCTCCATTCCCTTCCACCCTTTTATCCTTCCTTCCTTCCTTCCTCCCTCCCTCCCTCTCTTCCTTCCATCCCTTTCCTCCCTCTCTCCATTCCCTTCCATCCTCCCTTCCATTTTTCTCTTCCTCCCTCCCTCCCTCCCTCCTTTCTTTCTTTCTTTCTTTCTTTCTTCCTTCCTTCCTTCCTTCCTTCCTCCCTCCCTCTCTTCCTTCCATCCCTTTCCTCCCTCCCTCCCTCTCTTCCTTCCATCCCTTTCCTCCCTCCCTCCCTCTCTTCCTTCCATCCCTTCCTCCCTCCCTCCCTCCTTCCTTCCATCCCTTTCCTCCCTCCCTCCATTCCCTTCCATCCTCCCTTCCATTTTTCTCTTCCTCCTTCCTTCCTTCCTTCCTTCCTTCCTCCTTTCCTCCTGGGGGATGTTTAGCTGAGAGAAGAGATGGTAGAGAGGGAACACGCGAACTATGTCAAGATAATTGAGGAGTGTGTGGGGGGGTGACTTTCTGCTGCTCTGGAGACCAGGGCACAAGGGAGCAATGGCAGGGAAAGAGATTCAACTGAAAGGATTAGGAAGAACTTCCTGATGTTAAGAGCTGTTGGAGAGGCTGCCTCGGAGAGTGGTGGAGTCTCCTTCTCTGGAGGCTTTTCCACAGTCTTTTTGCATAGGGGTTGGACTGGATGACCCTTGGGGTCTCTTCCAGCTCTAGGATTGTAAGATTCTATATCAGGAGTAGGCAATACCGGGTCTAATGGATACCCTTTTTCTCTCCCATCTACCATCTCATCCTGACCAAGGCCAACCCTTTTGGGATCCAAACGTTTCCTGTCTTTCCTTCACATTCTGCCTCCAAAAAAGAAGAGGAAGTGGAGGAAAGGACAGGGAGGGGACTTGGGGAAAATCCCTCTCTGCCTGCCTGCCCACCCCACTCCGGCCCGCCATTCGGCCCCTAAGTTTGCCTATACCTTCTCTAGTGTCTACGGAAGCAGACTATAGAATCATACTGGAGAACCTAGAGATTCCAACTGGAGGAAGTTGAGCATAGAATTGTACTGGAAGACCAAGAGATTCATAGAGAAATAATTTTAATCAAACCTGTGACTAATCAAATCTATAAAAATTAAACCTGCAAATGTGGAGGACTGACTGTACTCCCTTTTTAAAATATCTTTAAAAGGACACAACCTTCCTAAGCCAGCATGCAGGATTCGAATATCTGCTTGGCCATAGGAACCCACTACTGACCTGGGCCAAGTCACACTATCTCAGCCTTAGAAAAGAGCCAGGGCAAATCACCTCTAGAAAAGAATCTGCAAATAATATTGCATGATAGGTCCTCCTTAGAGTCACCATAAGTCAGAAATGACTTGAAGGATCACAACAATCCTTCAAGTTTTGGGTCGTCCGGGTGATAGGGAAATCCAACTGCCAACTGGCATTACACCTGTCATCATCAGTAAAAAACCTGGGTGTCCATTTGGACCCTCTGTTGTCAATGGAGACCCAAATCTCCAATGTCAGCAGAATCGCATTCTTCCATCTGTGACAGGCGAAGCGCCTGTCTCCCTATCTCTCACGGAACGATCTGGCCACAGTAATCCAAGCCACGGTCATCTCAAGACTTGACTACTGTAATGCTCTTTACATTGGCCTTCCCTTGAATGTGATCTGGAAACTCAAGCTAGTGCAGAATGCTGCAGCCCGGCTGCTTGCGGGGGAACCCGCAAGCCACCGTATAACACCTATACTGCAGAACCTGCACTGGCTACCAATTGAATACCGGATCACTTTCAAGATGTTAGTTCTTACTTTTAAGGCCTTGTATGGTCTGGGGCCAGTGTACCTACAGGATCGCCTGATTCCATATAATCCTCCAAGATCACTTCGTTCAGAAGACCAGAATCTTCTAGACATCCCTAGTGTGAAGTCTTTCTACCTGACTTCGACAAGGCGCAGGGCATTTTCCATCATCGCCCCGGCTCTTTGGAATACATTGCCACCGGAAACGCGGGCTCTCTGAAATTTGGTCACCTTTCGGAGGGCCTGCAAGACACACTTGTTTAGACAGGCCTTCGAAAGCTTGTAATTTTAGCTTGTGATTTTAGCTGCGTTTTTATTTTGCTGTTTTACTTACTATTATTATATGTATGTTTTGCCTATTGTTTGTTTTATTGAATTGTGTTGTAAACCGCCCCGAGCCGCTGGGAGTGGTGGTGTACAAGTCCAAATTAAAAATAAATAAAAATTTAAAAAACAACAACAACAATGGAGGGAAAGAAGAGGACCTGTGTCATGGCAGATGAAACAGATGATACAAGAGGCTTGAAAGGTCTGCACACCCCTTCTCAATTGTAAAGACCAGCTTCCGCTTTTTCAAGTGAAGAACTAATATTTGCCCTGGGCTTTGAGCCCCGCATACTTGGAGCCGATCAGTTCTCTCTAGAAATATGTGGGCACCTGTTGTGCATTAACCTTTGCCCTCCTTAACTAAACATTAGCCTTTGACAGTCATGGGATAAGACAGATTCATATCTGAAGGGAAGGGAGAGGAGGAGGGAGAGTTTAATCTTTCCAGTGACATCAGCAAGAGAGACTCCAGTTGCTCAAATGAACTTTTGCCGCAGGTTGAAGTTGTCAGATTTGGTTCAAAAGGCACAGTTTGTTCCTGTGTTCTGTCATTTCCTGAAAACCCAGAGAGAGGTGGTGTGTTCCCTCTAGATATGGAGAAGAATTTTATTCCATTCGTATTGTGATATGAATTCACCTAATTTGCACACAATTCACCTAATTAACACAATTCACCACAACTGAGTTTGGAAAGTGACTTTTGGGAATATAATGGCATGTTTAAACTATCCATAACTGAAACCCTTTGCTCCATTCTATCTCTTTGTTTTTATTTATTCACTTTGTTTTTGTCCCACCTTTCTCCTGATATAGGGACTCAATGCAACTAATAACATCCTACCAGTCAGCATGGCATTACAGTCGTCGTTGTTAGAATTTTCCAAGCTGTACCAAATGCAATTCTACTCCATAATTAAAACTTTTCTGAACATCGTGATTGTATTTGACAATGCAAGAATGCATATAGTATTGGAAAGAGTGCAACTCATGGACCATACCTGTGCTCGACGGGGTTACACTCTCCCTGAAGACACAGGTCCGCAGTCTAGTGGTCTTTCTGGACTCATTGTTGGCACTTTAAGCTTAGGTGTCAGTGGTGGCCGAGAGGACCTTTGCACACTTAAAACTTGTGCCCAGCTGTGAATGTACCTCAAAAAGTCTGACTTGACCATTGGGACTTAGTTACATCCAGAATGGACTACTGTAATGCACTCTATGTGGGGCTGCCCTTGAAGACGGTTCAGAAACTGCAGTTAGTACAAAGGTTGGCTGCCAGATTACTAACTGGGGCTAGCTATAGGGAACATATTATGCCCCTACTTAAGCAGCTCCACTGGCTTCCAACAACTTTCCAGGCTCAATTCAAGGTGCAGGTTATTACCTACAAAGCCCTATACACTTTGGGTCTAACCTATCTTCAAGACCGCATCTCTTTTTATGAACCGGTGCAAGCTTTGAGATCGGTAGTGGAAGCCCTTCTCTTAGTTATACTACCATCTCAAGCATGGTTGGAAGGGACGAGAGAAAGAGCTTTCTCTGTAGTGGCTCCCTGGCTCTGGAATACCTTCCTGAAAGAGATTAGATTAGCCCCTGCCCTTGGATCTTTCTAATCCAACCTAAAAACATGGATTTTAAAGCAGGCTTTTGGCCTCAAATAGGCTGAAATGGGCCCATATGAGGTTGACACTCTGGTACTTTAGTTTGAATTGATGGCAGCTAGTTTTAACTACAGATGGTGCTGCGTTTTAAATTGTGTTATTTTCTTTTCTTTGTATATTGATAGTGGTTTCTTTGTGTGATATTGTTTTATACTCATGTATTGTTTATGTTATATACTACACTGCAGTATCTTTTAAGCCGCCCTTTTGAGAGATGGTAGTGGGATATAAATAAAGATAATCGTCATTGTCATCGTCGATAGGGAAAGGTACCAAAATACACACAAACTGTATGTATGAAGGGGGAATCCATAGGGTTTTGAAAAAAAATGTGTAAGAACAAGGAGCAAGGGTGTTTTTCTGCGGTTTCAGTGAAAGACACAGAGCAAAGGGATTCAAACTACAGGAAAAGAGATCCCAGCTTTGACAGTGGAATATGCTGCCTCGGAGTATAGTGGAGTCTCCTTAAACAGCCTGGATGGCTACCTGTCAGGAGTGCTTTCATTGTATATTACATACAAGGCTGAAGTTGAACTGGATGGCCTTTGGGGGGGGGGGGAGGGTTCAACTATGATTCTGTGATAATTTTGTGCGTACAGTCACTCAGATACGTCTTGAGCTGGACACCAGTTTAATTGCAATGCCAAATGAGGTAACTGAGGTTACTGTCTGTTCAATCTTATGGGATTCTTTTCATCTTGTTCTACCTGATGCCGTGGATGGGATCCTTGGGTTCTTTTCTCAGACCCTCCTCTCTCACACCATCCTACCCTTCCTCCCTCCCTTCCTTTTTTCTTTCTTTCTTTCTTTCCTTCTTTCTTCCTTCCCTTCCTTCCCTTCCACCCTTTCATCTTTCCTCTCCCTCTTTCCTTCCTTCCTTCCTTCCTTCCTTCCTTCCTTCCTTCCTTCCTTCCTTCCTTCCTTCCTTCCATCCCTTTTGTCTTTCCTCCCTCCCTCAATTCCCTTCCATCCTTCTCATCCTCCCTTCTCTTTTTCCTTCCTCCTTTCCTCCTGGGGGATGTTTAGCTAGGAGAAAAGAAGATCAAGAGGGAACATAAGAACCATGTTTCTAGATTTAAAAGGGTGTCCTGTTGAGGAGGGGGAGGGCTGACTTTCTGATGCTCTAGAGCAGTGTTTTTCAACCTTTTTTGAGCCGCGGCACATTTTTTAGATTTACAAAATCCTAGGGCACGCCACCAACCAAAATGACACAAGATGACACTCTAACACAGTAATACATATAGTTAATATGTTTTTAAATGTATTTATACACTCAGTGTGAAACCCGGGCCTGTTTCGATGAACACAACATAGATATCCTGGCAGGAATGGCAGAAAGACACACATGAAGGTCTTGCTCAACAGCTGGGAGTTATAGTTCACCCGCAATCAAAGAGCATTCTGAACTACCATAACCAAGAGAAAATACTATAAGAGTTGGTGGGCATTGACCTTGAGTTTTGGAGTTGTAGTTCACCTATATCCAGAGAGCACTGTGGAGGGGAGGGAGGAAGACGTGGGGCGAGTCTGCGCAGTAGTGCCCGCACGGGTCACGTCTTCCTCCCTCCCCCCTCCTGCAGAAGCAGCAGCGTGAGCAAAGTGAGGCAAAGCAAGCAGAGCGAGGCTGGGAAGAAGGGAGCCCGAGTGAAGAAGAAAACGTGTTCGGCAGGGGAGGGAAGAAAGGGTATTGAAGGTTCCAATTTCCCACGGCACACCTTATGATTGCTCACAGCACACTAGTGTGCCACAGCACACTGGTTGGAAACATTGCTCTAGAGACCAGGACACAAGGGATCAATGGGTTCAAATAGCAGAGAAAGAGATTTGACTGAAAAGATTAGGAAGAACTTCCCGGAGAGTGCATAGGCTGCCTCAGAGTGTGGTAGAGTCTCCTTCTCTAGAGGCCTTTCCACAGAGGCTATCAGGAGTGCTTCTATTGTGCCTTCCTGCATGGCAGGGGATTGGACTGGATGGCCCCTGGGGATCTCTTCCAGCTCTAGGATTCTAGGATTCTATATCAAGAGTAGGTAACACTGGGTGTAATAGATACACTTTTTCTCTCCCATTCGCCATGTCATCATGACCTACCACTAACCCTTTTGGAATACAAATGTTTCCCCTCTTTCCTGCAGAGAGAGGGGACTTGGGGAGACACCCCCCATCCTGGCCCATCCACCCCCCCTGCTCCGGCCTGTCACGGGCCCCCAAGTTAGAAAGCTTGCCCATACCTGATCTAGGATCTCAGCCCCTATAAAACTGATAAGAACATATACTACAGTTGATCTTAGCCAAAAGGCCAAGAATCCCTTATCAATGTGTAGGTCAAACTAATATCAGACTTATCGTTAGCAGGGAAAGAGGCATCAATGTCTGGCACAAAACTAGGATCACAAATAGCTGTGTTCCTATTTTCATCTGTACCAAAACACTGCAATGCAAGCAGATCTATTTGGCTGACTGAGACGATGTAGATCACGAGTTTTCAGAACCAACCCACTGAATACTACTGTAATGGACAATCCAGAAGACAGCATCAAAAAAAACGAGCAAGTAAGGGAAATCATTGGATCAGGCTTCCCCCATGGCCTTATGTCGTGGGATGGATATGAGGCTGAAACCATTCTTTTCCCCAAACAAGAGGTGGCATTTCATCTCCCCCTTCTTTGATTTGCTTGCCAGGTGGGTCACGCAATGCCTCTCCACCAGCAGTTCACCGTTTTCTTTTTTGAGACAGAGTGGGTTTGAGGTTGCATTGCAAAAACATTGCCTAATTTCCTCTCCCCCTCCTCTTTCGCTCCACTCTCTCCTTCTGGAACAGCTTTGAGTACCAGACCCAGATCCACCCGTGCTCAAAAGAAGTATTGTCTGCCCGGACGTACTCTGGCATCCATTACTGTTTGGGGAAAGGAAACCAAGAGGAAGGAGTAATTTAATGTTGTGTCATATGATTGTAGTTCATCCAGACATATTACACTTGGTGTGCAGGGACTCATTTTCCTCGATCCCAGGGGGGCCACAAATTTCACTGGATAGAGAGCAGCCATCTTGGCTGAGGGGATCTGAAAGATGTGCGGCTTCTGGAACATTTGTCATGCTTACTGCATTTTTGTTTTTGAGCGAGAGACACTTTGCTTTCCTTCCTCCCTCCCTGATGAGGGAAGGGTGAACAGAAAACATCCAAAGTTTGAGTAAAGGGAACTTTTTACTTTTGCGAAGCTGGGCTATTCCTATTGAGGACTTTGCCTAATGCTCTGTCAAGGGAAACAGGGATGGGTCGGCGCGAGGTACCAAAATCAGCAGGTGGTTTCAACAAACTTGCCACGGATGTGTCATAGGTTTTGAAATGCAAGAAAGGGAAATAGAATCCGTGGCCTTCCATTTCTTACTGGCCCGGCTCCCTGATGAAATGCAGTCAGATCCACTTAAGTAATGCCTCCTGGAAAAGGAAGCACCGTGTTTTTATTGGACACCTTTAGTAGGCAAAATTGGTGAGAAATACGCCCGCCGGCAGGTATCCATTCCGGAGGCCTTTCACCAAGCTGTAATCCTAACAGCACACAGGCTGGTCTTTAAATTAGACCCACAGACATATCAGCAGCAGGAGCCTAGGGAGTGTGGAGATGAAACCATACTGTTGCTTTAGGTCTGCTGAGCTACAGCTGCTTCAAATTTGGGGTTTGCATATCACGGCTGGAGGCTGTATTTGATTTCTATTCTCTCCTTTCCTCTAGTAATCGACAGCTTGAGACAATACAAGCACAGTTGGCCCTCCACAGCCATGGATTCTGTATCCACGGCTTGTAATATATCTATTTTAAAATCTCAAAAGCAAACATTGATTTTGCATTTTATATACTGGTAAGGGACAGCATTTACTACACCATCTAGCATCAAGATTTTGGCAACCAAACCCTACTGGATACATAGGGCTGTGTGTCATGGAGCTAGGTCTCCCAGTATTCCTTCCCATCTTGTAAGCAGCCCAGGGGCATCAGCAGTGGTGCATCCAGCTATTTTCCTTTAGCTGAATGTGTTGTAAGAGATATCAACCACAGTGGTCTTGGTGGGTCCATGGAATATTCCTATTCTTTTAGTGTGTTCAACTAGAGCAGTGTTTTTCAACCTTTTTTGAGCCGCGGCACATTTTTTACATTTACAAAATCCTGGGGCACACCACCAACCAAAATGACACAAAATGACGCTCTAACACAGTAATACATATAGTTAATATGTTTTTAATGTATTTATACACTCAGTGTGAAACCTGGGCCTGTTTCGATGAACACACATATATATGACTCCCTCTCACATACTTATACATGGCTATCATGTCTTCTCTCAGCCTTCTCTTCTTCAGGCTAAACATGCCCAGCTCTTCAAGCCGCTCTTCATAGGGCTTGTTCTCCAGACCCTTGTGAAATTTCACCCTGAATGAAACTTGCTTCCAGATAACTATGGATGTCATGAAGCTGTTACAAACAGTTCCTGGGGGCAACTTTCAAAAAATCCAGTAAAATAGTAAAAAAATAAACATTTCCAAGCAGAAATGGACATTACTGAAATGGACATCCACGTGCCACCTCTGTGTTGATGGAGGCAGGCAGGATTTTCCCCGGGTACTGGTTGTGGGGGGTCGGGAGCAGGTGAGGGTTTTACCCTCCTTTCTGCTAGAGATCCCTGTGTACAACTGGTGGGCCACTGTGTGACACAGAATGCTGGACTAGATGGGCTGAGGCCCGATTCAGCATGGCTCTTCTTATGTTCTTATGTTCAGAGAGGCTCAATTTTTTTCTGTGAATGCTTCAGCCTCCCAATGCTCCCAGGTTCGCTCACTGCCCAATTCACCGATGTGGAGCTTCCGGCATTCGGCGGAGCCCTTCCTTTGCCTCGGGGAGGATCTTTGGGGAGGGAAAGAGGGAGAAAAAGCTGCTAGGAGGGGGAAGAGTGCCAACTTCCCACGGCACACCTGCTGATCACTCACGGCACACTAGTTATCTGAGTGTAGACTCAGATAAACCCGTTCAAAGCAACATTATTGGGATTTTTCTGCCTTGATATTCTGGGATATAGGGCTGTGTGGAAGGGCCCTGAGATGGGTTTTCTTTGTTGTTGTCTTGTGAATTTGTGCTCTGCTGCTGAGATATTATGGCTAATCTTCTTGCACATGAAAACATCCAGTATATTGTTTGCCAAAAAGTCAGGTAGACCAGCCATTGGAAGTGTAGCACAAGGGGCAAATAAATTCTTCAGGCCCTTCTACGCTGCCATATAATCCAGAATATCAAATCAAATAATCCACATTATCTGTTTTGAACTGGATTATCTGAGTCAACGCTGCCAGATAATCTAGTTCAAAGTAGATAATCTGGATTTTATAAAACTGTGTAGAAGGTTCTAGATACAGCAGTATCATTATTCAAAACATTGAAATGCTCCTGTTCCGTGTCCCAGCCAGTTGATTGAGTCCTCCTCCACAATATCACTCCCCCTCTTTACTGGAATCCATACCAGAAGACACTTGTAATGTAGATATCACTTGTGCCAAATAGTATTGCTCCAGACATTAAAAGAATTTCCTCCCTGCAGGTACCATAGATAGTCAAGCAGGCTTAGCTCAAAGTCCAAACAGGTGCCTGCTGCCATGAACATCAGGGGGCACACCACCAACCAAAATGACACAAAATGACACTCTAACACAGTAAAGAACAGCTGGAAGATGGTGGCCTGCTGGGAGCAGCTGCTAGGAGTGCCAAAGCCGGGGGAGGGAGAGGAGCCATACCGTGCCTATGCCCCTAACCTTTTCTGCCCCACTTTTAACATTAAAAAAATCTTGGGCACACCACCAACCAAAATGACACAAATGACACTCTAACACCAGCTGGAAGATGGTGGCTCCCTGCTACAGCTTCTCCAGCCTTGAGGGGGCAGTGCCAAGCCAGTGGTGGCAGAGCCAGCACAATGCTGGCTTGGCACTGTCCCCTCAAGGCTGGAGAAGCTGTGGGAGAGCGGAAGCCAGGGGGAGGGGGCGGAGCCAGGCCGCACCATGCCCCTCCCCCTCCCCTGGCTTCCTCCTCCACATGGCTTCAGCGAGTGAGGAGCAAGAGTCATGGCGGGAGTCATGGCGGATTGGAGGCTGGCTAAAGAAACGGCTGAAGGAGGCGGGGCCCTGGCCCCTTCTTCTTTTTCTTCGCCGCTGCCCAGCCCTTCCTCCTCCTCCCCCAAGCAGCAGGAGTTGGGCAGGAGGGGGGGAGAAAGGGGGCAGAGAGCTTTTCTCGTAGCACAGCAGGAGGTCTATCATGGCACACTACTGTGCCGCGTCACAGTGGTTGGGAAACACTGATCTAAGGGGCAGTGTAGGTCTGTTGCCCAGCACGCCACGCTACTTTGAAAGCCAGAAAAATATCACCAGGTTTGAAGTCAATAACAGAGATTTATTCATCTGGGCAGATGAATGATAGAGCAGTGTATTTGCCAAAAGAACTAACACAACTCATACAGAAAAGTGCAGCATGTTTTATGCAGTTTGGCAGCTATATAAACCTCCTGCACCCTCCCGTGATTGGTCAGGAGATGTGTTTCCCAGGATTCGCCTTATCATTGGTTGAAACTTCTTCCTGACATCACAGACCAAGGTGAAGGGGAAAAGAGAACAGCTGGGATTGGTGGAATTCAAAATTAAAGGTCTGTTGTTGAGCCCACCTCCGAGGGGTATGGGATCCATTTTCCAGACTGGAAAGAATAAGTATTTAACATTAATGGACTATTGGAAGCTTAGATTAATCTCTACACAAAGTGTGAGTCTTGGAAAAGTCCATCAAGTGGGTAAACAAAATCCTTAATGAGTCTTGGGTCCTGGGGGCTGCTGGCAGTCAGTCTCATAGCAGGGAGTTCATTGGAAGAATCTGTGTCTCTCCCAAGTTCAAGGTCACATAAGCACTACATAATATAAATTATGATATTTGGGCTAATTGATCTTGCATTTGTTCACTGTAAAATAGAATTGTAACATATTGGAATAGTTTGATTATGCAGTTTTGCAACAGTGAAGAAGTTTGGGGGGGGGGGGGGAAAAGAGATACCCAGAGAGAAAGAGCTGGATCTGTTGTGTTAATTAAAGAAATGCTTGATTTTGATTGTGTGCGTGTGTTTCTTGGGGTGACGGGGTTAAGGGAAACTTATCTTATTGTTCTCTTGAGGCTGAGCAAGTGGGGCTCTGGAGATGAAGGAAAGGTCAATCTTGCAGTGTTGAGAGTCACAGCCTAATTTTGGCTCCAGGGGTTCCTCAGAATCACAAAAGGAGAGTTGATGAGATTAAGGTGTTACGGCTTCCTGGATGTTCAACTCCTCAACAGTTTCCCAAGCTCATATATTATGTCAAGTTTCTTTGGGTGCCAGGGAATATGTCTGTGTTTGCACCCCAGTTTTTGTGTGTATTTGTTTACTAATAAAGTTTATTAATCTGTTTATTAATAAAGCACAAACCTGAATCAAGACATAGGAGAAGTTCTAAAAAGGCTTTGTCAGTGGATTTCTCTATAAAGAGTGTGGGACCATTGTCTATGATCTGGGAGGCATTCCACCAAAGCAGTTTTAGGCTTGGTAAATGATTAGCTTAATCTTCCCAGGAATGTTTGGGGTTTGGCTGGGGCTGATCTTGACTTAGACCCAGCCAAGCTCTAAAAATATGTTAAATTATTATTATTATTATTATTATTATTAGAGAAGGAGGGTGGATTTTTCAATAATACCTCCAAATCAGAATTCTGTGCCTCCAATAACATTTTCCTTCAGTCCCAGGCCCAGATTAAGACTTTGTGGCACCCTAGGCCACACTCTGGATGGCCGCCCCTGGGGGCGGGGCTGTTCGCAGGGGCAGGGCCGCTTGCGGGGGCGGGGCCGCTTGGGGCATGGCGCTTGCGGGCGGGGGCCGCTTGGAGGGCCGCTTGCGTTCGGCACCCTCACCCTCTGCTATGTCCCTGGCTGCTGCAGCGGCCGCCCCGGGGTTTCCCTTCCTTCTCCGAAGGAAGATAAAGGAAGGTAAGCTCCTGGGCGGCGGCTGCAGCACCCAGGGACATGGCGGAGGGCACCGAGCCGCTCCCGCCCTTCCGTGCATGCCCGCAAGCGGCCCCGCGCGAGCGACGAACAGGCGGGGGAAGTCCCGCCCCTAGGGTGTCTGACATGGCTTCCCTCCGCCTCCTCCTTGCTCGCGTCGGCTCCACCCCTCCTTGCATCGCCCCCCCCCCAAGATCGATTAAAATTTTTTTAAAAAAATTTGGGGGGTCCCGGCCGGCTGCCCCCCCATGAGTGCCGCCCGAGGCCATGGCCTCGGGTGGCCTTATGGGTAATCCGGGCCTGTTCAGTCCTCAGTTTTCTAGACATTGAAAACCTTTCATACCTAATTTTTTATACCGGTTGAATATTCCTTATTCAGAATACAAAATACCTCAACATTTCAAATTGTTCACATAGATGGTCATGGCTGAGATAGTTTGCTTTGTGATAGTTCCATTTACATAAACTATGTCCTGCACAAAGTAAATAAAAATATTGCATGATTTTACCATCAGGCTATATATAAAGTGTGTATGATCCATAAATGAAATTTGAATTTTGACTTGAGTCCCATCTCCAAGATACAAACACTTCTGGTCCCAAAGCATTTTAGATAAGGGATACTTAACCTGTTTATGCTGTGTTCACATTCCTTTGAACACTTTGCCACATTTGAAAATTCACTCAGCTGATGTTCTAAGCAGTGCCAGAAATGAGGGGCTATTTTTTTTTCTTGGGGGGGTGGAAGTCTTATGGAGGGCAATGCCCTCATTTCTCCTCTCATAGATACATCCCCACCTGCATGTACATACACACAGGGTTTCAACCAGGGACCGTTTCACACTACAAAATTAATGCACCACGATTCCATTTAAATCACCATGGTTCTGTCCTGTGTAATTATGGGATTTGCAGTTTGGTGGAAAATAATTTAAATTTCTAAGCCAGAGAACTACGGGATCTTTGATGATGCAGCCATGGCAGTTGAAGTGAAATGATACTGCTGTAATTGTGTAGTGTGGGAGGGTTCAAATTCTCCAACTTCAGCATTTGTATTTAAAACTAAGATTGCATATAAGAAAATTGAGATTGCACATGTGCCTTTCAGAACTTGAGCTGTGACAGTCCAAAAAAAAAAATCGGAATGAGGGATGGGAGAGAGGAAAATTTTCTTTGGAACTTTTCTGTCTGCTAGCCAAAGACCTAGCAGTCAGTAGCTGTATGTTTTTATATTGCCCAGTTGGAAACAACTGGAGTATTGGGGAAAGTGCGGGGAGGGGGACGGGGACGGAGGGGGAGGGGGGACGACACACTCTTAGGGCTCAGCGCCCAGCTTGAAAATAGAAGTCAGGGCTGAATTTGAGCCGACCTTGGCTCAAAGGAGGACCTTTGATTTTCCGCACTTCCTCTGGAGCTTCCTCTGCTGCTGGCTGCTGCAACTGGACAACATGGAAAAGCACCTACCATTAAATCTTCTCTCCTCCCTTTGGGTGATATGATCCTGTTTCAAACCAGGATTGATATTCTCCTAAAATCAGGGAAATCATTCCTTCCCTACTGCCAAAAGCGTTTGAATTCTTTGGCCTCCTAAATAATTCGTTTACAAGAACTGTTATGTCAAACAATTTGCCTGGTAAGCACTTTACGACAGCCCAGGCTGTGTAATTGCTGGCCTACCAAATATTGCTGAAAAGAAATTCCGAGGATTTCCTTGGCATCCTTTGTGCGAGTTATCTATACCTGTTGGGATTTCTAGTCCACCAACCTTTAGAGAACCGCAATATTCTCACTCATGTGGTAGTCCATTGGCTCTCCCCCCTTTTAGTCATCCCATGTTATTTTTTAGTCATCCCATGTTTTCACTTGCTTCTGAAATATTCCAGTATTTTTCTCCTCTTTGTCCTCAGCTTATTTCAGTTAATTCAAACAGAATTCAAAAGTCAAGCACAGTTGGCACACAATTAGCAGAGGAGAGGATATAATCTTTCCCTTCCCAGTAGGTTCAGGCAAAAGCAAACTACTTCAGCCTCTTACTTGTATGTACTTCCTCAGGAATAGCTTTTACCATCTTAACCACACTCTAGTGTTGCTTGACCACACGTGACCTTGTTTTATATGTAAAACGTTGAAGGATAAGGAGTCCTCTGCGTGAAGGATTTCCAGAAAATAGAACTTTATCAAACCAATCTCCAATTCTTCTATAGCTGTGTTATTGTAGACAATGGGTACATATTATATTGAGCTTCTTTAATATACACCTTTGTTCAATAGTGCAGTTGTACAGCTTTGCCATTACATAATCCTACAATCATATTTCCGCATACTTTTGAAATGCCATTTTCCTTCATTACTCCAGCTACTATTTCTTTTATTTTTAATGAAATTTTAGCATTAAAAACAAAACAGAAAGAAAAAGAAAACGGCCACTTTGGGGATTTCAAGGGAGAGAGGATAGAGAAGGAGAATACCACCCTGATGTCACATAACTGCCAGCATGTTAATACAGAAGTGGAAGGGACCCATTGCACAAAGGTAGCTGATGGGAACCTAGCAGAATAGGGAGGTATTGATGCCCCGCTTTCACCCCATTATTGCTAGGGATAGAAGAATCACTGGTGGGGCCTGGAAACCTCAGGACCTGGGATGAGCCTGAATACGCAACTTTTTTTAAATTCCTCACAAGCTGTATGAGTGAACTATAAATAACAAAGAAATAAACAAGGAAGAAGGCTCAGATTACCCATAAGGCCACTCTAGGCCATGGCCTAGGGGCGGAAGCGAAGGGGGCGCAGATCACGCCCCCCCCCCCAAATGTTGTCTCAGTCCACCTCTGAGGGCAAAATGTCAGAAGAGTGTGCTTCTGGGAGGAAACGGGGAGAGCATGCTTCTGGGAGGAAATCTCCAACAAGGTCTCCCTCCCTCCCAGATGGGTGCCGGCGGAGGAGAGCACGTCCAGCTGCAGGCACCTGCCACAGAGGGAGGCCTCCTCTACTTGGGCGAGGGAGAGGGCCTGGTGCTGGCCTGGGGCAGGAGAGAGAGGGGGGGGGAGAGAGAGAGATCCAGGACCAGGTTTGCCCCACCAGCATCCTCCGCCGACAGCCTTTGCAGCGGGCAAGGAAGGAAAGGCAAAGCGCAGAGAGGAACCCCTGCAGATCCCCAGCCTCGCCGCCTGCAGCTCCTGCACCTTCCTCCTCCTCGGATTTCGGCGCAACAGGACAAAGAGTGGTGGCTCGGTGGCCAGGCGCGCGCCAGCAGCCCTGTCTCTTCTCCTGCCTCCGCCGAAAGGGCAATGTCCTGGGTGAGTGACCTCCTTTCCCGCCTTTTGCTGCCTCCTCAGTGGAGAGAGAGAGAGAGAGAGAGAGAGAGAGAGAGAGAGAGAGAGATCCAGGGCCAGGTTTGCAGAGCGGAACGAAAGCCCCTGCTCTGAGCTCCATTTCTGCTGCCCATGGCAAGTCTTCCCCCGCTCCCCAGGGCCCGCAGCAGTATCAGCTCAGGCCCGCCAAGGAGGGAGGGAGGAGAAGATAAGGTTTTATTTTTAGTGTGGGTCTGAGTGATGTTGGGGGGCGAGGGGGGCAGTAGGGGGCGTAATTCCAAAGTGTGGCCTAGGGCGCAAAAAAATGTTAATCTGGGCCTGCAAGGAAGATCATAGATGTGGCAAACTCTCTTTAGGAAACAAAAAGAACTGGACTGGACAACTCGGTAATGATCAAAGACAGTCCAAGCATGCAGCAGGGGAGGGCCTATATAATTTATTAGTACAATATCATTCCGGTGACTGTATTCAGACATCACTGCTACGTAAAAGAAAAAGGGTTGGACCACCAAACAGAAGAAGAATCAAAATGCTAAGGCTCAGAAGTCTGCAGAACTATTTCACAACATGGCCATTTTGTATTCTTTCTAAGGAAACTCTTGAGATCTAAAACTGTTTTCTAAGAATCATCAAGTCAGACTACAATACACATTTCAAACCAACAAATTACCCATTAATCATAGGCTGAATGCTGGTGAATCCTGACATATTCAGGAGTCCAGACTTTATACACTCTCTCTTGTTGAATAGTGATAATTCTATTATTTATTACTCAACATGAAAAGGTTGGCATGGTTTAGAATGACTGTTAGCCTGATACATCAAAGCCTTCAAAGAACATTACACAGAAGTGGCAACTGGGCACACTGTGATCATCCCAAGTGCAACCATGGCTGCTTGAATCCTAGCCTTGTCTGCACCAATGGCACATTCCTGAAAGGCTTGACCTAGGCACCTTTACCTCTCCCCTTTTCACCCCTCACTAGACTCAAAATGTATTGACTGTTAATGTAAGTGCTAGTTATGTAGGTCTTCCTCTTACTGACTAAAGGTAGCATTGCAGGCTTTGGCCACATTGTTGTTGTGTGTCCTCAAATCATTTCTGATTTATGTCAACCCTAAGGTAAATCTATCATGGTTTTTTTTTTTTGGCAGAAATTGTTCAGAAGGGATCTGCCTTGCCATTACCTTCCCTTTAAGCTAAGTGTGACTTGCACGAGGTCACCCAATGGGTTTCCATAGCTGGATAGGACTTTCAGATGAAAAGGGTTGAAAGTTTTCCCACTCTTCATTTTAAGGCATTGACTTGCCCATTGTATACACACACCCTACTTGTTGTTGTTGTAAAGGAAGATTTAGTTCTTAAGGACATAACTGCTAAATTTTAACTGCATAGGAATGTTGTGGTGGCATCACAGGTGACCAACCAATCAATGTTTTCTGTCTTTCAGTATTACTTTTGTTTGTTTACATGAACCTGGAAAGGAAAGACATATGAAATGATGACAACATGTAAGTGGATTTCTCTACTGTAAAAAATGGTGTGTCATTATCATAGAAATATCATAGAAATATTGGGAATCCAACACATTTTAGTTGTTTCCCTTTGAGTTGCTTGCAAATGTAAACCAATCCTAGAATGAGAGATTGATCAGAACTACCCAGGAAAGCAAAGCAGGTATTTTAAAACTCCGCCTCCCTTTTTCCTTGGTCAAAGTCACATGTCAGTCTTAGAAGGAGATGATACGATCTCAAACTACACTGATACACCAAGTGAGTGGTTGATCCCAATCTTCAGAGCCATTTCAGAAGAGACTATTCTGAGCTGGGGGAAGCAGCAGAGTCCATGTCCTCCATGTTGTGGTCCTGAGGTGACACCGGCTGTCCACCTTTCACGCGTTTCCATTTCATCCTGCGGTTCTGAAACCATACTTTGACCTGCAGGAGAAGGGGGAAGAACATAGAGGGTGATTATAAGCAGTTCTTTCACATAATCACATGGCTATGATTTTGTGGGTGGCTCTCTGGAATAGAGAGCATCTGCACTGTAGATTTAATGTAGTTTGAGACCACTCTTAACTGCCATAGTTCAATGCTATGCAATTCTGGGACTTGTAACTTATGAGAAGGGAAAACTGAACCTTTTCACTAGGTATGTTGTTGAAGATAGGGATAGCTGTAGGGCACTCAATAGGACCAGCCACTGCAAATGAAGATTTAGGACAATGTTATTAATTGAAAGGGTGCTTAAAACCCCATTGGGTCTGGTACTGGGAGAAAGATGGTATAGTATTTAAACAAAAACAAATTAATACAGTAGAACAGTTTGGAATAACAGGGTTGAAAAATAGAGGGGCCAATTTATGTATCTTTCCAACAACCCACAAAAGCATAGGCAGTTGCATAAATTTTTTGTATATTTGTTTAAAAGTACAGGTGCAGATTTTAAAGTAATTGCTGTAATTGGAACATTGAATGGATTATTATTATTATTACTAATTATTATTATTATTTGTACCCTGCCACCATCTCCCCGAAAGGGACTCGGGGTGGCTTACATGAGGCCAAGCCCAGAAATACATATTAATACAACAACATAACAAACATAAAACAACATTTCAAGTAAAATAAACAATCAAATAAAATTTTAAAAAGAGCAGGCTACATGTGCAAATACAGTGATAAAAAACTAAGGATGAGATAAAATTAAAAACATATATATTTATAGGGGAGGTTTTGAGACAATGCAATGAGAGGACGCCAATTTTTTGAGATAATGACAGGGAGCATGAGAGATCATTCCCTGAAAGTGCAGTGGAAAAGCCACGTCTTGAGGTTCTCCCTAAAGCAGGGATGCTCATTGAGTAGATCACGATCTACTGGTAGATTGTGTAGGGCATCTGGTAGATCGCAGGCTAGGCGAGAGGACGGCTCAGTCCTGCCCCGGAGGCTCCTGCCGCCGCCCAGGTGCAGAAGGAGGTTGGTCTGGATGGCCCTTGGAGGTCTCCTCCTATTCTAGGAACCCATTGTTATTATTATTATCAGAGGCTGAATGGCCACCTGTGAGGAATGCTTTGATTGTGTTTTTCCCTTATGGCAGAAGGAGGTTGGACTGGATGGCCCTTGGAGGTCTCCTTCTACTCTAGGAACCTATTGTTGTTGTTGTTGTTGTTACTATTATTATTATTAGTAGTAGCAGAGGCTGAATGAATATTATCATCATTATTATTATGAATAAATTCAGGGGCTTATTATACTCACATTTAGTTGAATTCAGTCTTAAAATATATTATAATGGCTCTCACTAAATAAATTTCCAAATATTTTGCTTTTATGGTTCTCTGAGTAGTGGGTAGGTAGCTCATTTTGACTTGGTTGTTTTATAAATAGCTCGTATGCTGAAAAAGTGTGAGCACCCCTGCCCTAAAGGTTTCCAAAGTGGGGGCTAACCTAATCTCGCTAGGCAATGCGTTCCAAAGTCAAGGAGCCACAGAGGAGAAGGCTCTCTCCCTTAGCCTTAGCCCAGTTCATAAAACTATAGTGCAGATAACTTACATGCTTACTCATGCATGTTGTTCATGCACTAATCTTGGATAAGCAAATTGACAGCTCCTTTTTTGCCCTCTTTTCTAATGGTTCTTTATCTTTCAGTCAGATTTTGACTGGATAGCAGTTCAAATAAAACACTATCTTCAGGAAGTCCTTCAAATAGAGATGGGTATAAGGTAACTTGTTCCTAGATTGTCATCTCTTAAAGAAAAAGAGTTAGTATGGTGTAGTGGTTTGAGTGTTGGACCTTGATTCTGGAGACCATGGTTTAAATCCCATCTTGACCAATGGCGTGATTTTGGGCAACTCAAAATCACGCAATCACCCTCACATTCTCAGAGGAAAGCCACGGCAAACCCCTTTGGACAAATCTTGGCAAGATATCCCCATTATAGATTCACCATAGGATCATTATAAGACAGAAATGCACACAACAACAACAAAATGTTCCCTTTGCACACCAAACTTCTCTCCAGCCATGGAAAAGCGAGGGTTAATAAATACCACTTCCTCCAGCATTATTCCCCTGATCAAAATTGGACAGAAAAACACACTACTTGGTGTTTCCTTTATAGTCATTTTTTTTTAAAAAAAACTTTAAAATGGATATCCAGCTTCAAGTCTGGCTTGGGTCCCATGTGAGAGAAAAGGTGCAGTCTTTGAAACGTTCCAGCTGTTTCTATACAGAAGTATAGGTCTTTTTGTGCCAGAACCATTTATGTGCTGTTTCTTTTCAGCAGCCCATGACAACAGAAGCCAAAGAGGCAGGAGCAAAGGCAGAAATGGATTTTTCCAGTAGTAATTTAGCAGCCAACAATCACTGACAGTTTCAAGTCTGCAGTGCAGCATTCAAAAATGACATGTACACCTTCAGCCCCTGGATTAAAGCAAGGCAGAGGTTTTGAAACATGTCAGAAGCTGGGAAGGGTGACAACATTTGTTCAGTTGGCATTTATCTTCCAATGTACCAAATTTTAAACTTTCCAAAATCTTAACAGTAAGGCAAAACATAATTTGACAATGAAATTGGTACTTTGCTGCATACCTCCCAAAGTACAAATTCCAAGATTTCCAGAAATGATATTTATTTATATACCATTTATATTTCTTAATTTAGGCACCCCCAGTGGCGCAATAGGTTAAACCCTTGTGCTGGCAGGACTGAAGACTGACAGGTCGGAGGTTCGAATCTGAGGAGAGCGTGAATGAGCTCCCTCTGTCAGCTCCAGCTCCCCATGCAAGGACATGAGAGAAGCCTCCCACAAGGATGGTAAAACATCAAAACATCCTGGTGTTCACTGAGCAATGTACTTGCAGATGGCCAGTTCTCTCACACTGGAAGTGACTTGCAGTTTCTCAAGTCACTCAAGTCTCTCTCTCTCTCTCTCTCTCTCTCTCTCTCTCCCTCTCCCTCTCCCTCTCCCTCTCCCTCTCCCTCTCCCTCTCTCACGCACTCTTAATTGAAATGCAAAGAATGGAACCTTGGTAGTTAAAGAGGTTACAAAGTACTATCATTGCCTAACATGAAAAAGACACTTACCTCTGGCTTCTGTTCCCGACCTGAAGGTCAACAATATTTAGGTAGATATATAGGTCCATGAGCTCTAAAGCCCTTCCAAATGTCTTTAGCTTTCTTTGGTCTGTTTTAATAAAGGTTTGGGTTTTTCCCCCCTTATTGTCATTATATGATCAGAAACAGAAGCATTGAGTTGGAAGAGACCACAAGGGCCATTTCTGTTTTAAGACCGCCAGAGATGGAGACTCCACCTCACTCCAAGGCAGCATATTGCAATATCGAACAATACCATCAAGAAGTTCTTCCTATGTTTAGGTGGAATCTATTTTCTGTAGTTTCTATCAATTTTACTATTGCTATTCTATATGTATAGAGAGATGCGTATAATCACAGATGTCCATATTTCCCTAAAGCTGTGGGTGGATGTTCTCGAACTGGCTGGGGATTACCTTGCCACTCCCAAAAGCCTTCAGGATACCCTCCAATGTCCCACCTTGACAGGGACAGCCATTATTAATACTCTGTTGGTCCACTTTTTCAACTGTGTTTCACTCCCCATCTCCCACTTTCCTTCTTTATCCTCAGCTTATTTCCGAGTAAGGGTCAGACAAAAGCAATTTACCATACTGTGATATTACTCTTCCATCCTGATATACAGCTGTAAAATGTGGAAAGGCATATTTCAACTCTTTGTCTAAATATGATGTGAAATAGGCAAGGTGTGACACAATAATGTTTATTTGAGGGGAATCAATGAATGGGATTATAGTTATCTCACCAAGTTTGCAGTTTTAAATTTTGCCTATTTGATTATTCTCTAATGATACCTACTCATTGCATGACATTCAATTTTCTTTTTCAAAAATTTAACAAATAGTACAAATGAGGTAAAAAATGACATCTTGGGAAAACTTTTCTTCTAAATATGAGCAATTATCTATTGTTTTAATCCAGAGTGAATTCTAAAGTTGTATTTTAAATTTTTAATGTTTTTAATTGTTGAAGTGTTTTGGGGTTTATACTGTTATTATGTGGGCATCTCCATACTTAAGATTCCCCCTCTTGAGAAGAGAGGGGTAAAATCCCGAAATAAATAAAATCTCATCTTAAGATTTCTTCCTTTCTCTTAGACCAGAGTTTCTCAAACTGTGCTTGCCCAGATGTTTTGGACTTCAAGTCCTACAATTCCCAACAGCTGGTAAGCTGGCTAGGATTTCTGGGAGCTGAAGTCCAAAATACCTTGAGGAGCACAGTTTGAGAAACACTGCTTAGACCAGTGGTTCTCAACCTGTGGATCCCCAGGTGTTTTGGCCTACAACTCCCAGAAATCCCAGCCAGTTGACCAGCTGTTGAGATTTCTGGGAGTTGTAGGACCCACAGGTTGAGAACCACTGGGTTAGACCCTGATAGTAAGTTAGAACCAGGCCTGGGAAACCTAACCTTACATGAATGTGCTTTTGTTGTTGTGTGCCTTTAAGTGATTTCTGACTTATGGCAACACTAAGGCACATCTTGACAAGATTCAGCCATGGTTCTCAACCTTTGGCCCTCCAAGTATCTTTGGACTTCATCTTCCAGAATACTCTACTGTTAACCCTGCAAGCAAGGAGTTCTGGAAATTGAAATTCAATGTTTCTGAATAGTTGAAAACTATAGTTTTAGAGTCATCCAGTCTGGTGGTCATCATTACATCACAGATCGCCCCCTTTTCTAGATACTGTTGCCAAACAAGAAAGAGATCAGTTATCTCATCCAGGAGGAGAAGCCAATAACTAGGTGGAGCCTCACCTGTCTTTCCGTCAAATCCAGATTCACTGCAATCTCATATCTTCGGAGCCTCGTCAGATAGTTGTGGTGTGCAAATTCTGCCTCCAATTCCCGCAACTGGTCCTTTGTGAAGGCAGTGCGCTCCTTCCGTGCTTTGGAACTGTTGGCTTCTGCTTTTGTGGTAGAGGAAGCAGAGCTGTTGCCACCTCCACCTGTGTCCTGGTTCTCTGTAAGAGAAGGAGAATAGCAACATTCTTAGAGGAGAAGCCTTCCTTAGGGCAGTGTTTCCCAACCCTGTGACGCGGCATAGTAGTGTGCCGTGACGGATCTCCTGCTGTGCCGCGAGAAAAGCCTTCTGCCCCCCTTCCTTCTCCCACTCCTCCTGCCGAACTCCTGCTGCTTGGGGGAGGAGGAGGAAGGGCTGGGCGGTGGTGAAGAAAAAGAAGGGGCCGGGGCGCCGCCTCCTTCGGCCGCTTCCCCAGCCAGCCTCCAATCCGCCATGACTCCCACCATGACTCTCGCCCCTCGCTCACTGAAGCCACGTGGAGGAGCCCTGCCCACTGAAGCCCGTCCACCACTCATGCTTCTCCTCCTCCTCTTCCTCCGCGCGGCTTCAGCAAGCCATGGTGGAGAGCGGCGCCGGGGACAGGGGCCATGACTCCCACCCCTCGCTCGCACTGCCCCCTCAAGGCTGGAGAAGCTGTGGGAGAGCTGAAGCTGGGGGAGGGGAGGGGCATGGTGTGACCTGGCTCCGGCCCTCCCCGGCTTCAGCTCTCCCACAGCTTCTCCAGCCTTGAGGGGGCTGGGGGGAGTGGGCGTGGCATGGCGCAGCCTGGCTCCGCCCCCTCCCCTGGCTTCGGGACTCCCAGCAGCTGCTCCCAGCAGACTGCCATCCCCCAGCCGTTCTTTACTGTGTTAGCGTGTCATTTTGTGTCATTTTGGTTGGTGGTGTGCCCCCGGATTTTTTTAATGTTAAAAGTGTGCCACGGCTCAAAAAAGGTTGGGAAACACTGCCTTAGAGGAAAAGACCTGGTTTCACTGCTTGCTGTAAAATCCCAGCAAATGCCCATAATCCATAACAGGAAGAAGAGTTCAAGATTTCCCATCTCTTGGCTCAATCATTAATCAGAGTTGAGAATCTCTGTAATACTTCTGTAATTTTATGTACTTCTGTAATGTAATGGTGATAAGTTATACTGTTTAATCAACTCAATAAAAATAATAATCAGAGTTGAGATTGCAGTCAAGGAATCAGAAGACGACCAGGAAAGGTTGCTGTGAAGGAACTAGGCAAGTTCCTGGAGTGTAAAGATACAACACTGAGTACTAAAGTTGGGATGGGCCATATTCCCCATTTCTATGTTTGGTATTGGAGAAAAGTTCTGTGGATACACCAGATCACCAAAAATACAAATAAATGGGTCCTAGAACAAATCAGACCTCAACGCTCCATAGAAGGCAAGATGACTAAACTTTAGGAATATCATGAGCAGAGATGACTCATTAGAAAAGATAATAATGTGGAAGACAGGAGGAAAAGAGGAAAATCATATTTCAGATAGATAGACTTAAGTTAAAGAAGTCATAGCCCTAAATCTGAGCAACACCGTTGAGGATAGAATGTCTTGGAGGTCTCTCAGGGCCCTTCCAGACAGACCCAATAGTCCAGGCTCTGATCTCAGTTTTCTGTTTGTCCCAGATTATCTGGCATTGGGGACTCATATAATCCAGTTTAAAGCAGAAAACCTGGGATATAGGTCCTGTCTGGAAGAGCCCTCATTCATAGGACTGCCACACATGGAAGTCGGCTTGACAGCATTTAACAACAAAAAACAGTAGAAATTAAATGGAAGATTATAAGAGATTGTTAACAACAGAAAAAAGTAAATGCCAGTTGAAAAATAAGCTCTAGGATTTCACACACTTTGGGGGGGGGGGAACCACACTACTGTCTGTGCTGACACATCTGCCAGCTGAGTTTACCTGAGCTTGAAACATTTTAAAGGTTGACATGACTTTCTAAAAACCAAACTGGAAAACTTTTTTTAAAAAATTGGACTCTTCTTATCATTGTCTTGGCTTTCACAAACTCTTTTCAGTCCACGTGGACTGCACATGCAACGGTGAACATTTTATTTCAGTCCATTTTTAATAGCAAGTTTAAAAAAACCAGAAATTTTCTTCATAATCAGGACTCCTTTTGTATTATACAGTTCTAGCCGTTTAGGAGGGAGTGTTTCGAATTCTCAGCCAGAGAACTCCAATGTCTCACCAAGTACACACCCCAGCATTTTATAGGGTGTTATCATAAAAGTTAAGAGTGGAATCAGAGTGTGATGATTTTGAAAAAAAGACCATGGTTTTGAGACCTTAAAAATGAATGTAGGCTAAAGTTATTTGTCATTTATTTATTTATTTATTTGTCACGTTTCTATACCGCCCCTCTCAGCCCGAAGGCGACTCGGGACGGTTTACACAGGCAGTCTCTGCCCTCAATACAACACAGCAACAAGTCAACCCACCCCAAAAAAACATATAATAACAATTTAACAATTAAAAACATACAATTGCAGCCTCAGCGTCATGTAGAAATCAGTTCCCATCGCATCGTCGTCATTCCATATATCCAACTCAGCCTTATATTTCATCAACAAATGCCTGCTCAAATAGCCAGGTCTTGACTTTCTTGCGAAACGTCAGGAGGGAGAGGCCCGATCTGATGTCTTTAGGGAGGGTGTTCCAAAGCCGAGGAGCCACCACTGAAAAGGCCCTGTCTCTCGTCCCCGCCAGTCGTGCCTGCGAAGAAGGCGGGACCGAGAGCAGGGCCTCTCCAGATGATCCTAAACATCTCGATGGTTCATAGGGAGAAATGCATTCAGACAGGTAAGTTGGACCCGAACCGTTTAAGGCTTTAAAGGCTAAAGCCAGCACTTTGAATTGTGCCCGGTAGCAAACTGGCAGCCAGTGGAGCTGGCGCAACAGAGGAGTTGTGCGCTCTCAGAATGCCGCTCCTGTTATCAACCTGGCTGCTGTCCATTGGACTAGTTGCAGCTTCCGAACAGTCTTCAAAGACAACCCCGTACGAGAGCATTGCAGTAATCTATACGGGATGTAACCAGAGCGTGGACCACCATGGCCAAGTCAGACTTCTCAAGGTACGGGCGCAGCTGGCGCACAAGTTTTAACTTTAAAGTTAACTTCCAAATGTATGCATCCAACGGTATGCAACCTATTTTGTGAAGATGATTCAGTATCTTGAGAGCCACCATGGTGTAGTGGTTTGAATGTTGGATTATATCTCTGAGTTTGGATCCCTATTGGTTAACCTTAGGGAAGTCACGCTCCAGCAGCCTCAGAGGAAAGTAAAGTTACCCCCAAACAAACCTTCCCAGAATAAAACAAAAATAGGTTCACTTTAAGATCACCAAAAGTTGATTGTGTCTTGAAGACACACAGCAACAACAACAAGAAGTGCAATATTTTGGATTGTAGTCCAGCACTCTGGAGGATTACAAAGGATTTACTTCAGAATAAATGTATCAGTCTTTAAAGTGCCACAAAACTCTTTGTTGTGGTTGCTTTGATGACTGGACCTATTTAAAGAAGGTCAAAATACTCTGTTTTTATAATGTAAAATACTTATATGATATTTTTTTTCATGTCAGGAGTAACTTCAGAAACTGGAAGTCATTTCTGGTGTGAGAGAATTGGCCATCTGCAAGGATGTTGCCCAGGGGATGCCTGGATGTTTTACCATCCTGTGGGAGGCTTCTCTCATGTCCCCACATGAGAAGCTGGAGCTGACAGATAGGAGCTCACCCTCCTCCCTAGATTCGAACCGCCGACCTTTCAGTCAGCAGTCCTACCAGCACAAGGGTTTAGCGGAGACATAGACAAACTTCGGCCCTCCAGATGTTTTGGACTTCAACTCCCGCAATTCTTAAGTCTACTGGCTGTTAGGAATTATGGGAGTTGAAATCCAAAATACCGGGAGGGCCGAAGTTTGCCTATGCCTGGTTTAACCCATTGTGCCACCGGGGCTCCATACTTACCGGTATATGATAAACTGTAGGATTGGTGCAATAGTAAAAAATATTCCCAAAACAAGTGCAAAATCATTATACAATCGGGATTTCATAGCTACAGATTCTATATACAACTTACAAATATCTTTTTTAATCCCAAAAGAAAACTTTTATTTTGTCATTTGGTATAAGAGATGCCATTTTAACCACCTTGAGTCGCCTATGGGCTGAGAAAGGCGGTATACAAATACAGTAAATAAATAAATACATACATTTTATTACATCGTTATATTAAAGGGACATGAGCATCCATAGATTTTGATATCCATGGTGGGTTCCAGAACCAAACCCAAGTGGATACCAGGGCCTCACTGTAGTTATACAGTAATATTTAATAATATATCTTACTCTGGGCTAGGCCTTGTGGAATCACAAAGGCACGAAAGCCGATGAACATATACAGTAAACAACCACAACCAGCTCCAACATATTTGCGATCAAGGCAGCCTGTCAAAGCCAGGTGTGAAACTTAGCACTTCGTCTTCAGCTCCGCACCCTGGAATTAAGAGTTGCCAGGTGTGACCTTAGGAGCTTGCCCTTCTGTTCAAAAGTTACAGGGCTATGAATCATGATGCAGATGTGGCTTCTCCTGCCATTGATTGCCTTTTTCAATGTCTTGAGCTTCTACTTCAACTTCACAGGAAACACAGCAAGGAGAGCGATTGAGAAAAAAGGGCAACCACATAACCTGCAACTATCCCAATTTGGCAGTCCCTATTAATATTGCTGTCCCATCTTTTCCCAGTTCCTCTCGCTCCTCCCACTTTTCCTATTGTCTTAGTTAACTTCAATTGCTTCAAACTGGGAAAATGCTTGCATTTAATTAATTCAGTTGGGGGAAAGGATAGGGGCAAAATCTTGCTCTTCTCAGCATTCTCAGGCAAAAGAAAAGTCCTGTGGCCTCTCCTAGCTTCTTCTGCATTCATTGCTTTTGTCATCTTCAGCACATTCTGATGTTGCTTGGCCACGCATGCCCTGGTTTTCATCTGTGAAATGTAGGAAGGTATGTAATAAGGTTGTTTGGTCTCTTGAAGGGAAACTATGCAAGATCTCTCGGGTGTAACTTGGCAACCTTTTCTGGAATTACTACATACTAAAGATGGTCTCAATTTTAGATGGAATTGGAGACATTATTATTTTGGAAAAGTTTTCCTTTTCAGCTACATTTATTTATTTATTTGTTTATTTATTTATTTATTTGCTATGCTTCTATACCGCCTCTCTCAGCCCGAAGACGACTCGAGGCGGTGAACAAGCGGCAGCAAGTGCCCACATACAATACATCATAATAAGATAAAAACAGACATATAAAAACCATATAAATTAACAATTAAAACTACAAAATACAAATCTCAGCTCCACAATCTTAAAATCAGTTTCTGTTTCGTTGTCATACTAATCCTTGATCACGATTAATTAAAGTTCGTCTGCGAATGCTTGCTCGAACAGCCAAGTCTTGACTTTCTTACAAAATGTCAGGAGGGAGGGGGCCAATCTGATGTCACTAGGAAGGGAGTTCCAGAGCTGAGGAGCCACCACTGAGAAAGCCCTGTCTCTCGTCCCCGCCAGACGTGCCTGCGAAGCAGGCGGGGCCGAGAGCAGGGCCTCTCCAGATGATCTTAAGCATCTTGGTGGTTCATAGGGAGAGATGCGTTCGGACAGGTAAGTTGGACCAGAACCATTAAGAGCTTTAAAGGCTAAAGCCAGCACTTTGAATTGTGCCCGGTAGCAAATTGGTAGCCAGTGGAGCTGGCACAACAGAGGAGTTGTGCACTCCCTGAGTGCCGATCCTGTTATCAACCTGGCTGCAGATAATGTGGGATTTTCTGCCTTGATATTCTGGGATAGAGGGCTGTGTGCAAGAGCCCTTGGAGTGTCTCTGGGAAAGAAAGAAAAAAAAACGCTCCTGTTATCAACCTGGCAGCTGTCCGTTGGACCAATTGAAGCTTCCGAGCAGTCTTCAAAGGCAGCCCCGCGTAGAGAGCATTGCAGTAATCTATACGAGATGTAACCGGAGCATGGACTACCGTGGCCATGTCAGACTTCCCAAGGCAAGGTCCTTTTTCCCCCCTAAAAAGTATGGTAGGAATTTACATGTATGCCAGTATGATTGTGAATGTGGTTCAAATCTGGGATTGCAGGTACCTCCATTGTGTAATAAGCCACAGACGCTTAAATTGACATAGGTATATTATAAGCAGAACTTATAATATACCTACGTATATTACGGACAATCATGAAGACTAAGATTTTTTGGGGAGGCCCTGCTCTCAGTCCTGCCACTGTCACATGCACATTTGGCAGGGGTGAGAGACAGGGCCTTCTCAGTGATTGCTCCCCAGCTATGGAACTCCCTTCCTGGCAATATTAGATCAGCTCTTTCCCTCCTGTCCTTCAGAAGGATAGTGAAGACCTGGCTGTGGGACCAAGCCTTTGGGGCAGTACAATGAGCTCCCCCAGGTGGTCAGAAAGTTTGCCTCTGTTCGTCTAAAAAATGTCAAATGTATGTACTGTTCTGTATTGTGATAAATGTCACATGTTTATATGTCATATGTTGAACTGCAGGGATTGTCTGCAAAGTATGTGTACTGTAATCCGCTTGGAGTGAGAAGAGCGGAATATAAATAAAGTAAATAAAATAAAATAAATGAGTGAATAATAGAATGGTGTCCTGAGATTGTTTTAAAGCAACTGATTTTAAAGTGGATATAAGTGATTTTAATGTCTGTGTATATTTATAGTTTTATGTCTTGGCATTTAATGTTTGCTGTATATATGTTGTGCTCTGCCCTGAGTTCCCTGCAGGGTGAGAAGGGCGGAATATACCGTAAATGTTTCGAATAATAATAATAATAAATAACTTATGATCATATCTCTTATATTCATATGTTGTCTTACACTTCTTTCTAGTGGCATCTTTATCAAGAACACTACTGCAGAATAACAAATCCCAAAAATATTTAGGGGAAACCATGCTATTTTCAAAGCTATTCCAAAACAATTTCATTTCAAGGGCAAACACACCAAGCCTCTTCATTGCAATTTTGCGCCCTGGTCCCAGTAGGGCAGTCTCCAACAAGAATTGCAGTTGTCCCTCCACGTTTGCCGTTTTGATTATTCACAGAGTTGATTAAAATATTATTTCTAGGAAGCTCTAACTCTTCCCATGTGACTCTATGATTAAGTTCCTTCTCGCCATACTCAAAGACCTAAAGATTTCTTAAGGGAACATCTCTCGGGGTCTTCAACAAGTGCAATTCCATGATCATTTCCCAGCAGAAGGCAATGACAGAATCATGCTGGAAGGCCTAGAAATTCATCAAAAGGTCTTTCAGATAAATAATCCCAGCAATTTCTTAATTCAGGCATTTTCACTTTCACATGTGCCCCTGATCCCAGTGAATGTGGAGAGCTAGCTGTAGTTCATTCTCTGCATCCTGTAACTGAAAGCCTTGTTTGTTTGCGCAGGAGACAGAACAAGGCCTTTTGAGTAGTAGCTCTGAAGTCAAGGAACTTCTACTGAAAGGCCCAGTTGGTTTCCCTTACTGTTAACATTCAGAAAGTCTATTGAAAATTGTGTTTCCTTATGCCTTGAGCTAACTTTCTACCGCCTCAACTTTAGCTATGCTGCATTTAGAGCAGTGTTCCAAAACATTGGTTCTCCATATGTTTGGGACTTCAACTCCCAGAATTCCCAACTATTTGCCAAAACACCTGGAGGGCCAAAGTTTGATAATCACTACTTTCATGGATTTTGTTTATGTTCTGTTCTTCAATTATCAAAAGGAGGAAGATGATGATAATTTTAATACTGTATTGCAAATTATTCTGGTTTTATGTTAATAATAATAATAATACACTTTATTTATATTCCGCTCTTCTCACCCCGAAGGGGACTCAGAGCGGATTACAGGTACATATACTTAGCAGACAATGCCTGCTGTTTCCACATACACATATATAGATGAACAGAGGCAAACTCTGGCCACCAGGAGGAGCTGACGCACTCCTTATTTCTCAGCGTTCCCAGCGTCCCTTGTTGTTCCTTCCGCATTCCTCAGCGTTCCTGGAGTTCTTTAATGGCCTGATAATTCAGTCAAAATTCGCCTCCCCGCTTAATGTGGTACTTTTATCTCCTACTTGACAGATGCAACTGTCTTTCAGGCTGCAAAGGTCGACAGCAGGCTACACTTAAAGGCCGAGCACCCACATCGACCCGGGCAGGCCTCAAACTCGTGACTTATTGGTCAGATAGATCTTATGCAGCTGAAACTTAGCCAGCTGGGCCACATTCCCGGTGTTACAAACTGCTTTGGTGGATTCTGGACTAAAACACAAGATAAATAAACCAACAAAGGTGTTGGAGCACAGTCACATTTAACTCCACCTACCTGCATTCCCCTTTTTCCTCCGGGATAGTTTCTTCTCCATTTCCCTCACTGCATTCCCTGCTAAGATGTAGTCTTCTCCCGTGCCTATGGCTGTATCCACCACATTGGGGCTGCCACTTTCAGGTTCCCCTGTCCCTTGAGCCAATTCAGTAGGAAGCCGCCTTCGCCCCTCTAGAGCCGTGAAATGCCATGCAGGGTTCTGGAAAGAGAGATGATGCTGATCCACAAAAGCCCGCTCATCCCGGGGATGGCTTTGAGGGGCTGCAGCCAGGCAAGAGGTGGAAAAGTCCGTATAACCCCCCAAGTCTGGTTTGTGGTGGAATGAAAAGGGGGGCTGTGAGTAATGGTGAAGGCCTGCCGTGCCTCCAACCTCAGCATGGGGGTTCCTCAAGCATCCCCAGAGGGTGGCTGTAGGGTGAGAGTTTCTCATACAGCTCCCAGCGGCAGGTGGATCCATCTAGGAGTGCAGAACTTTTCTATCATAAGATACTCGCCAAATAAATTCCCGTCCCGAGGTTGATTTTGTGCAGCAGTCCAACCAACCCCAAAAAGAATCAGGTCCTTTCCAGTGAAAAGAAAACTCTCCGGCTTTTTCCTTTTGTCTGTCATGGGTTTGTTGGCTGAGGAAGTCCAGGGAAATGCTCCATGAGTATCAGCAGGAGGACTTCACTTCTGTTGCTTCTGAAGACAGCAGCTTCCTTGCTGTGAAGCGCTGAAGTCCAGAAAAGACTTTTAAAGACTTTGCTGGGGTGTGAGTGACAAGTTTAGGAAGGGAACTCTGTGTGTGTGTGTGTGGGTGTGTGTGTGTGAGAGAGAGAGAGAGAGAGAGAGAGAGAGAGGAGCAAGAGGGAGGGCTTAACCTGAACGCCGCAACCCCTCCAACCAAAGCCAAGCCTGCAACTATTAATCACCCGAAACCTTAGAGGCGCATCTAATGGGAAATGCAGATGGAGACTTTTAAAGAAACATTGTCTGTACTTTTTTTTAAAAAAAGGTAGTACACACATACACACATGGAGGGTTTAATGTTTCCTTCTCACACTCCGGAGTTATTTTTATTGCAAAGGGAGAGAGGAAACACTTTTTTATTATTTGTAAGGAAAAAAACTGTACCAGATCAAGGTGTGCAACAGGGACAAGATAAAGTCAGGAAAAACCATGCTAGAGAGGCAGAGACATTTAAACATGAAATACCTAGTTTCAGAATTAGTTTAAGCAAAGAGCAAAGTAAGCTTCAAAGCAAAAAAAAATGGAGAAGAGGGAGCAAGCACATCAAAGCTGTGAGACAGAAACCTGAGCTGTTTCAGAACCACTCATTCTGAAAAAGCACTGAACTTGTAGGGGTTTGTTGTCGAAGGCTTTCATGGCTGGAATCACTGGGTTGCTGTGAGTTTTTCGGGCTATATGACCATGTTCCAGAAGCATGCAGGCGAAACATCAGGAGAGCATGGATGTTGTCATTTGGGAGTTGTAGTTGCTGGGATTTATAGTTCACCTACAAACAAAGAGCATTCTGAGCTCCACCAATGATGGAATTGAACCAAACTTCCCACACAGAACTACCATGACCAACAGAAAATACTGGAAGGGTTTGGTGGAGTTTTGGAGTTGTAGTTTTGGAGTTGTAGTTCACTTACATCCAGACAGCACTGTGAAATCAAACAGTGATGGATCTGGACCAAATATAGCACAGGTATCCAAAATGCCCAAATGTGAACACTGGAGGAGTTTGGGGAAAATAGACCTTGACATTTGGGAGTTGTAGTTGCTTGGATTTATAGTTCACCTACAATCAAAGAGCATTCTGAACCCCACCAACGATAGAATTGGGCAAATTTCCCACACAGAACCCCCATGACCAACAACAAATACTGTGTTTTCTGTTGGTCTTTGGTGACCCCCCTGACACCCCTTCACAACCGCCCAGGAGTCCCGACCCCCACGTTGAGAAACACTCTAGGTCTAGTGTATACATTTTTAGCATTTCTTTTCCAAAATTTCTTCAATAGGACCAGGCCTTCCATTAGTTGGAATAAGACAATTGCCTCAGGTGACAAATGTTGGTGAACAGTGAAACAGCCCTCTTCACAGACATTTCTCCTGAACCCTTTGGCGAATGGAGGGAGAACTTTGTGTGCTACCAAAACCTGTCTTACCCTTCCTAATAGGCTTTCTCCTTCTAGATCTTTTCTTATGATTGAAGTAAGAATCAACTACCAGGCTGGACACCTTCCTACACATCCTGGAACAGTGGTGGGGGTACCATTTTGTCTTTGGCATTGAACATTAAAATGCCTTTGGGATGGCCATAGTATTCAAGCAAAACAGGAATGGAAAAACTAACCCTGCTACAATTCTTAAGTTATCCATTAGTCATGAATTCAACACTATAAACTTGCACTACAGTCTTTTGTTATGGCAAATTCTTGAGTTATCTTTGCCTTATGGCACTTGTATATTATTGATGGATCATTCCACAGCTAGTCGGATTGGCTATTATCATCTGTATCTGTATATCTGTATACCTTTATAAAACGGAATGTTTGTATGTGTGTATGTGTGTATGTGTGTATGCGGAGGGCGGGAGGGGCGGATATGTGGCAGCTATTTGCATAAAGTCCTTTGATTGGACAGCCTCGCCACTCCAAAATTCTAAGGCACCATTGATAGCCACTGATTAGCCAGCAACCCAGAATCCAGGCCTCTACATTCAAACAACAGGATTTCTTCCCACTGAGGGGAAAAAAGGCAGCATCCCAGAATCCAGGCCTCTACATTCAAACAACAGGATTTCTTCCCACTGAGGGGAAAAAAGCCAGCAACCCAGAATCCAGGCCTCTACATTCAAACAACAGGATCTCTTCCCACTGAGGGGAAAAAAGCCAGCAACCCAGAATCCAGGCCTCTACATTCAAACAACAGGATTTCTTCCCACTGAGGGGAAAAATGCACCATCAACATTCCCTCCCCACTTGGCTCTGTGAAAACAAAATGGATTCCTGTATTCTCCTCCCCCTCAGCTTTTAGAAAACGGCTGCCTGCCATGCACCCTTTTAAAGTTACCAATAGCAGGCCATAACATTACAGGCCCCAAAATAGAGTTTAGGGCAGGATGGCCGATGAATGATGGGATTTGCATCCCAATTCACTTCCCAGAAAACATTGTAGCCCCTACAAATCCCCTTCTCCCAGATAGGCCCAAAAGAGGCATCCATCTTCCCTCTTCAACACAGTGTCAGAGAAAGGCAGCTTCTGACAGGATCTTTAGAACAGGCACTGTCACTCTACAAGGTAAGGCCCTACTTCACTCAAAAGACACAAGAGAAAACAATAAACACCTTTCTCTAATGCCTTTTAATGCTTATATAAATAATTCTGGCCCAAAGCCCCCTCACCCAGCCTCATTGGACCTTACTGCTAATTCCATGCAGGCCTTTTCCATTTTTTTACTCCTTTCTGTTTTACACCGGTATACTTTCACAGGCCAGGGCGGATATGTGGCAGCCACTTTCACAGGCCACAGCGACCAGCGCGGTGATGGACCTGCACCAAACTTGGTACACATAACCCCCTATGACATGACCCACGTATTATGGGATTTGTAGTACTTTCCAAGACTTTGGTTCCCACAGACCACTGAGGCCACCAAAAGGACCAATACAGACCACACTCAGCACACACAGCCCCCATGACCCACTCTACGTCCTGGTGCAGTTCGGAGGAGGGTGGGCCATGGATGATGGGACTTGAAGTGCCTCTACTCACTTCCAAAGTCCGCTGCAACCCTCATCCAATCACTGATTGAGACCAAACTTGCCATACATAACCCCCATGACTGCCTTCACGTCCTGGTGAGGTTTGGGGGAGGACTGACAATGGATGATGGGATTTGTAGTACTTTTACACCCCTCTGTTCCCACAGACCACTGTGGCCCCCAACAAACACCGAGAAAGTCCACACTTGGCACACAGAGCCCCAGTGACCCACTCTACATCCTACTGAAGTTTGGAGGGGACAGAACATGGATGATGGGACTTGCAGTACCTTCCCTCACTTCCCAATCCTGCTACAAACCTAATCCAATGACTGATCAACACCAAATCTGGCACACAGAGCCCTCATGACCCACTCTACAGCCTGGTGCAGTTTACTGTGAGACGGACCACGGATGATGGGACTTGAAGTACCTTCACTCACTTCCGAAAAACAATGCATCCCTCATCCATTCACCAATACAGACCAAACTTAGCACACAGAGCCCCCATGACCCAATCTACATCCTACTACACTTTGGGGGGGACGGGACACACAGAGATGATGGGACTTGCACTACCTTCAGTAATTTCATGATACCACTGCAACTCCCAATAATGATGGATCAAGACTAAACTTGGCACACAGAGTCCCCATGACCCACTCTACATCCTGCTGCACTTCTCAAATGACCCGGGCAGGGCCGGGTCCCCAAGCTAGTATTTTATAAAGCATACCTTGTTTACAGTTCTCAAGGCCTGAGAAAGCACACAAAGATTTTGAGGTTCAGGTGCTTCCTCATCCAGAACTTATTTATTTCCATCATTTTTACCCAGCTCTTCTCAACCCCCGAGGGGGGACTCAGTGCAGCCTAACAAAAGGCAACAATTCGATGCCAACAAATATAAATACAATATAAAAGCATAAACATTCAAGATTAAATACAATTAACATTATCACATAATACACATTCATTTAAGTTAAAAACAAAGTTCCGTCCGTCACATAAGCATTGGGCCATAACCATCAACTTACCAATTACGATTCCTAACCAAAGTGCTGTATTGTGCTAATGTGTAAAAGCCTGGTCCCAGAGCCACGATTTCACTTTTTTCCTGAATGCCAGGAATGCCAGGGTTGATCGTATGTTGCTCAGAAGCGCATTCCACAGATGGGGAGCCACCACCGAGAAGACCCTCTCTCTCGTCCCCACCAACCGCATTTGAGAAGTTGGCGGGAGCGAGAGCAGGGCCTCCCCGGTTGATCTTAAATTACAAGGTGGGACGTAGCGGCAGATGCATTCGGACAAGTAAGCTGGGCCAGAACCGTATAGAGCTTTAAAGGTCAAAACCAGCACTTTGAATTGAGCTCGGAAGTGGACAGGCAGCCAGTGGAGCTGACCCAACAGGGGGGTGGTATGCTCCCTGTATGTAGCTCCAGTTAGTAATCTGGCTGCCACCCGTTGGACTAGCTGCAATTTCCGAACTGTCTTCAAAGGCAGCCCCACGTAGAGTGTGTTGCAGTAATCTATTCAGGATGTGACCAGAGCGTGGATGACCGTAGCCAGATCAGACTTCCCAAGGTACGGGCGCAGCTGGCGCATGAGTCTTAACTGTGCAAAAGCTCCCCTGGCCACCACTGAGACCTGAGGTTCCAGGCTCAGCGATGAGTCCAGGATCACTCCCAAGCTGCAAACCTCCGTCTTCAGGGGGAGTGTAACCCCATTCAACACAGATTTTTTTACTGCATTTTCCACAATTCACAAGCCATCGTGGTCAATGAGAACAGGAACCCAGAAAAGTAACTTTTTCAATTTTCTTCATAGCATATCTAGAAAGTACTGCTTCACTTGTATGCAGTCTTGTTTTCAATTATGAAGATGGAAATATTTGTTACATTAATGTCAAGAATTGTTAACTATTTGAAGATGAATAACGTAGTGGATCTGTTTTATAAACAAACTTTTTGGCAATCTTCGCTGCTTCTCTTTGCCACAAAGTTTCTTGTTTCAGAATAATTGGCTACATTTTATTGTTTATTGTAATTATGTAAAATTTCCTTACCAGCTATATCCAGATGAGTTGGACTCAAAAGGTTTAGGAACAAGTGTTATTTTGACCAATCCATGACCTGGACAGAGGAACTTGTATGCATTCTTCCCCAGTTTCTGACGCCTGAAAAAAAATTCAGCACTATGAATTCCACCTGACACTCTGTTGGTATTTTATGCACATATTGTGCTTTGCATGCAAGCTGTATATTTCTCACCATGGCATAATGTCCACATTTATACACACTCGCATAAACAGTTCTATAAATCTTAAGCACTTCCACAAATGCAAATGTTGCTCTTCTAGTTGCATGTCCCTGGATAGTGCACAACTGCTTATCGGTTGTGGAAACAGCAAGCACACATTCAACATGTTGCAAATATTGATATTCAGCAGAAGGGTGATGTAGTACAACCCCACACTACAACTCCAGCAACTACAACTCCCAAATGTCAAGTCTATTTTCCCTCAAAGTCCTCAACGAGGAGCTATTAGTTAGTTTAGTATAGATTAAGGCAGTGTTTCTCAGCCTTCCCAATGTCATGACCCCTCAATACAGTTCCTCATGTTGTGGTGACTCCAACCATAACATTATTTTTGTTGCTACTTCATAACTGAATTTTTGCTACCGTTATGAATTGTAATGGAAATATCTGATGTGCAGGATGTATTTTCATTCACTGAACCAAATTTGGCACAAATACTTGATACACCCAAATTTGAATACTGGTGGTGTTGGAGTGGGGGTTGAATTTGCCATTTGGGAGTTGCTGGGCTTTATAGATCACCTACAATCAAGGGGCATTCTAAACTCCACCAATGATGGGATTGAACCAAACTTGGCGCACATAACTTTGATGACCAATAGAAAATACTGGAAGGGTTTGGTGGACACTGACCTTGAGTTCTGGAGTTGTAGTTCACCTACATCCAGAGAGCACTATGGACTCAAACAATGATAGATCTGGACTATACTTGACATGAATACCCAATATGCCCAAATGTGAACACTGGCAAAGTTTGAGGAAAATAGACTTGACATTTGGGAGTTGCAGTTGCTGGGATTTATAGTTAACCTACAATCAAAGGGCATTCCTGAACTCCACCAAAAATGGACTTGAACCAAACTTGGCACACAGAACTCCGATGACCAACAGAAAATACTGGAAGAGTTTGATGGGCATCAACCTTGAGTTCTGGAGTTGTAGTTCACCTACATCCAGAGAGCACTGTGGACTCAAACAATGATAGATCTGAACCATACTTGACATGAATACTCAATATGACCAAATGTGAACACTGGTGGAGTTGGGGAAAATAGACTTGACGTTTGAGAGTTGTAGATGCTGGGATTTATAGTTCACCTACAATCAAAGAGCATTCTGAATTCCAGCAATGATAGAATTGGGCCAAACTTCCCACACAGAACCCCCATTATTTTCAGAAAACACTGTGTTTACTGATGGTCTTTGCCGACCCCGCTGACACCTCCTCACAACCCGCCCCAGGGGTCCCAACCCCCAGGTTGAGAAATGCTGGACTCAGGGTTTCCCTTCCTCCATGTCTCCTACATGGCAATTGGGAATGTATCTATTTCTTCTCTCCACTGTTTCTGCTCTCATTCTGATTGGTTGTGTAGAATGGATACTTTTCTACTCCAATCCTTTTAAAAATCTGACTTCTACTTCTTACATCTGAGAATGTGCTGTGTGCTTTGAGATCTCTGTGTGTATATGTCAGAGAGATGTAGTAATTGGTGTTTTCCCCTCTCTTTGCAACCTTAGAACTATGGTACTATGCATTTTACGTGTTTTTAACTCTGTTATAAATCTGTGTATTTATTTGCTTAATTGCTTTAACTGTTTAGTTGATGGAATAAGTTTTTTTGACTGTATTTTACATGGCATTGAATTTTGCCACAGATGAATGAGAAAGGCGGGATAGAAATAGGGCAAATAAATAAATAAATAAATAAATTAGATGATATTGGTGTTAGAGTAGCTCAGAGCCAGTTCTTTACTATTAAGAAATGCAGTTATTGTTTATTATTATCAATAAACCTTTTGTGATTTATTTAGTATTGGACTCTGCATCTTTACCTATTTAAGCTCTTAATTATTACAGCCACAACCAATGGCACTTCATGCTCTGCTTGCTAATCAGCTGATGCTCAACTTTTAAGTATCCTGTTTCATTTTTGGATGCTCTGCTATATTTTAGGGCAGTTTTCCCTAACGGTAGGAAGAAGCCTGGTTTACATATTCTTTGAAGCTTTAGAAAATGGTAGCATTTGGATTTACGTTTGTTTTCTTCTTCCTCCTTATCCTCCTTTTCCCCTCGTCCTCCTCTTCTTATTCTTTTTCTCTTCCTCTTTAGCTTCTTCTGTCTTTCTGTCTGTTTTGGGGAAGTTTATAGGGCTTGGGGGTTAATAAAGCAAACTGTTCCTGAGAGATAAAGTAGCTCCTGCTTGTATCGATACCCCCCCCCCCAACCACCTTAACTTGATTACAAAATAACATCTGAGAAGAAATATAGGCCTATGACTTTTACCATCATTATTTTTATTTTCCTGCACGATTTTTGCCTGATGAAGAAGCCAGAGAAGGCTAGAGCACACATGGTATAATTTGTGCTCTCTAGTTTATTTATTATTTATTTCCAACATTTCTATCCCGCTCTTCTCTACTCCCGAGGGGGAACTCAGAGCGGCCTAACAAAAGGCACAATTTGATGCCAACATAATAAAATACAATATAAAACCAAAAACATACAGCATTAAAATACATTAAAATACAATTAACATTAATACAGCATACACATTCTCTTAAGTTAAAACAGTATTTTGTCCATAACAGGAACATTGATCATATCCATCAACATGCCATTACAAATCCAGTCCAAAGCGCTGCATTGTGCTAATGTGCAAACGCCTGGTCCCACAGCCAAGACTTCACTTTTTTCCTGAATGCCAGAAGTGTTGGGGTTGATCGTATGTCGCTTGGAAGCACATTCCAAAGACGGGGAGCCGCCACCGAGAAGGCCCTCTTCTCATCCCCACCAACCGCGTTTGAGAAGTTGGCAAGAGCGAGAGCAGGGCCTCCCCGGATGATCTTAAATTATGAGGTGGGACGTAGAGGCTGATGAGTTCGGACAAGTAAGTTGGGCCAGAACCGTATAGAGCTTTATAGGTCAAAACCAGCATTTTGAATTGAGTTCGGAATTGAACAGGCAGCCAGTGGAGCTGACACAACAGGGGAAGGGTATGCTCCCTGTATGTAGCTCCAGTTAGTAATCTGGCTGCCGCCCATTGGACTAATTGTAATTTCTGAACTGTCTTCAAAGGCAGCCCCACGTAGAGTGCGTTGCAGTAATCTATTCGAGATGTGACCAGAGCGTGGACATCAGCTGCAGCAGTTCTTAGAAGACACAGCTGGATTTGATCCCTTCCAGTCCGGCTTCCGTATTGGGCACGGGACGGAGACCGTGCTTGTCGCCATTACAGACCAACTTCGCCGCCAGTTGGACCAGGGTGGATCGGCACTGCTTGTCTTGTTAGATCTGACAGCAGCGTTTGATACAGTAGACCATGCATTGTTGACCCACCGCCTATCCGCTTCCGGAGTCAGGGGACTGCCCTTAAATGGGTGGCCTCCTTTCTCCGGGATCGGGACAGCGTGTGGAGGGGGCGGATGGTCTCCAGGCGGCTCCCACTTAACTGTGGGGTCCCAGGGGCCATTCTCTCCCCCCTTATTATTCAACGTTTATATGCGCCCTGGCCCAGCTGGCCCGCGACTTTGGTCTGGAGTGTTATCAGTACGCTGATGACACCCAGCTTCTGCTGCGAATGGACGGCAGGCCGGATACCGTACCCGATTGCTTCCATCTGTGCCTCGAAGCCGTGACTGGTTGGCTGCGGGCCAGCCGGCTGAAGGTGAATCCGTCGAAGACGGAGATCCTATGGCCTGGTCGGCCTGGCCGGGATGAGTGCCGGTTGCCTACTCTGGACGGCGAGCAATTAACGCACGTCGTCAATTGTTAAGAGCTTGGGTGTTCAGTTCGACTCCCTGCTGACCATGGAGACCCAGGTCTCCGCGGTCAGCAGGGTGGCGTTCTACCACCTACGCCAGGCTAGGCGACTGGCCCCTACCTGTCCAGGAATGACCTGGCTACGGTGATCCAAGCGACGGTCATCTCGAGACTAGACTACTGTAACGCCCACGTTGGCCTTCCCTTGGCGACGATTCGGAAACTCAAGCTAGTGCAGAATGCCGCTGCTCGCCTGCTGGCAGGAGTGCCGGTGAGGCAGCACATTACGCCCATCCTCCAGCAACTGCACTGGCTGCCAATTGAGTACCGAATCACCTTCAAGGTGCTGGTGTTGACCTTTAAGGCCTTGTACGGTCTAGGGCCTGCGTACCTCTTGGACCGCCATGCCCCATACGATCCCCGAGATCACTCCGCTCAGCAGAGCAAAACCTGCTGGAGATTCCACCGATCCGCCTCTGCCGCCTATCATCAACTAGGCAGCGCTCCTTCTCAGTAGCAGCTCCAACGGCCTGGAATGCCCTGCCGGAGGAGGCTAGAGCCATACGGGAGCTCGCCCCTTCCGCAGGGCCTGTAAGACCTTCCTTTCAAGCAGGCCTTCGGTTGACATATAACGCCTCTTGCTTTCAATCGATTTATGACTCTGTGTTACCGTTTTTGTCACTTAGTGTAATTTTAACAATGTTTTAATGATGTTTTTAGTATCATTTTTGTTATTTTTATGGTTATAGCATTGTTTTATTTTGTTCGTGAGTCGGCATGAGTGTTGCCTGCCGATCACTATGTATGTCTTGTAACCCGCCACGAGCCCTCGGGAAGAGGCGGAATACAAATGCAAATAATAAATAAATAAATAAATAAATAAAACCATAGTTGGCTTCATAAAGGTATCACTGTTTTGTGGATTTTGGGTTTTGTTATATTTTGCAAGCCAACACACCCTTGAATATATTTCCTGAACTTTAAGAGAGGCAACTACAATGTAAATAAATTGTTAAATGATACAAAGTGGCAAACTCTGATCAGTTATGACAAAATTTCCTTTCCTTTCCTTTTTACAAGAGACATTTTACATTCAGTGAATGTATTAGATAACTATTTTATTGAATCCTTGATCATAACCATTACCCAAATCAGAAACATTCATTAAAGCATTCATAAACCCTTGAACTCATCATCTTGAAATATAAGCCCTGAGCTGAATACATAAATCTTGAAGTAAAACTCAAGACAGACATCATATGGCTGCACTATTTCAATAAATGTATGACACATTTTGACTGAAGCTTTAGTCCCAGACATGGATGGCAATGCTACTGTTCAGACCTATAAAATCTGACACAATGATTAAAAGCTAGAGCTACTGAGCATGGACAGAATACAAGGTTACTTTTTGGCCTTTCAGATGTTTCAGCAGTGTGATGTATCACCCAAAACTTCAATGCAAGTCTAAACTGCATCTGCAGGACAATAGTTTCTGATCGGAGGAATTAATAGAATCACTCCATTCCAATTTGGTCAAACCTCACCTGGAATATTGTGTCCATTTTGGGCATGGCAGTTCAAGAAAAATATTGTCTATCCAGAGGAAAGCAATCCAGATGGTAAAAGGCATAGAGACCAAGCCTTTTGGGTCAATTTAGGGAGCTGAGGTTTAGGATGGAAAAGACAAAACTAGATGCTGAGATAATAGCCATGGTTAAATATCTGAAGATACCAATATCCCACCCAATATCGTGGTGACCTCTCTGACCTCTGGGTCCTCAATCGATAGAAGAACCATCTTTACCTGAAACTGAATGAAAATAAATGGGTTGTGAGCAGCCTGTTTTCTTTCTCTGCTGGGATGCCCAAACCAAATGGCTCCCCTTGGTGAGACACCGATAGTTGATTTATGAGCCTGCGCCTGTTATGTCAACACAGGATAGAAGGGGAGGTCAGAGGAGAGGTGGGGCTGCGCACCGAGCAAAATCACTAACAAAGAATGAAAAGTGGCCTGACTAAGCCCCTTTTGCTCGCCACCCAAATGGGATTAATCAGGCGGAAAGAAACCAGAAAGTTTGTTGTCTGATCTTAGTCCCCGTGGAGGATCTTCTACAGCAGAGACCTTTTCCAAACAGACACAAAAGTCAAACCTTAGAGTAGGTTTGCCAACTAGGCAGCAAACACACTGCAGAGTGTTTTTGTAACTGCAGTCACCGCTCAGTATGCAAAAATCAGCCTTTCATAGCATTGAGGAGAGAATTTAGGCAAGAATTGGCTTACTTGAGGGTAGCTCTATACTGTAGGATCAACGCAGTTTGGCATGACTTTAACTGCCATGACTGAACGCCATGAAATCATGGGATTTGAAGTTTAGTGAGGCATTAACATTCATTGGCCGAGAAGGCTAAAGACCTTGAAGAACTATAACTCCCATGATTCTATAGCACTGAGTCATTGGCAGTTAAGATACTGTCAAATTGACTCAGATTCACAACTTGGGAGTGATCCTGGATTCATTGCTAAGCCTAGAATCCCAGGTCGTGGCGGTAGCCAGGGGAGCTTTTGCACAGTTAAAACTTGTGTGCCAGCTGCACCCATATCTTGGGAAGTCTGATCTGGCCACGGTGGTCCACTGTCTTGTTACATCCCAAATAGATTACTGCAATGCACTCTACATGGGGTTGCCTTTGAAGACAAAAAAAGGAAACTCCAACTAGTCCAATGGGCAGCAGCCAGATTACTTACTGGAGTGACATAAAGGGAGCAAACCACCCCCTGTTGTGCCAGCTACACTGGCTGTCGGTCCACTTCTGAGCACAATTAAAAGTGCTGGTCTTGGCCTATAAAGCCCTATATGGTTCTGGCCCATCTTACCTGTCCAAATGTATTTCCCTCTATGTTCTGCCTCAGAGTCTAAGATTGTCCGGGGAGGCCCTGCTCTTGATCCTGCCTTCTTCGCAAACATGTTTGGTGGGGATGAGAGACAGGGCCTTCTCAGTGGTGGCCCCCTGCCTGTGGAATACACTCTGCAGCAAAATTAGGTCAACTCCATCCCTCTTCTCCTTTAGGAAGAAGCTCAAAACATGTTTTTGGGACCAGGCACTCAGGCAACAGGTTTGACAGTAACTACAATGCTTTTGAGATTTGACTATGGACAGGCTTTGGACTGGGTCATTGGCATTGAATCAAACTCGGATATGGCTATATGGTTAATAATAATTATTTTAAATGGATTTTAGTCTAATGTTTATACCTATTGTGCAATGTTGTATTGTAATGTGTCTTGTATGTTGTCGGCATCAAATTGCTGCCATTATAAGCCACCCTGAGTCCCCCCTCAGGGGTTGAGAAGGATGGGGTACAAATGTTTGAAATAAATAATAATATTAATTCTACAGTATAGCTCAGACATGGGCAAACTTCGGCCCTCCAGGTGCTTTGGACTTCAACTCCCAGAATTCCTAACAGACAGGATGTTAGGATTTCTGGGAGTTGAAGTCCAAAACACCTGGAGGGCCAAAGTTTGTCTATGCCTGGTATAGAGCAGCTGGCAAGAAATATTCTCACTTATAGCTTAGCTCCAAATACAGATGCACCATGCTGTGAGGATTCACAGCATGGTGCATCTGTATTTGGAGCTATGCTATAGCTAGCCCAACAACACCCCTGGAGATAAATTTGATCCTCTGCAGCACCCTCCGCATGGCCATTATGAGGATGATGGAGAGTACAGACATTGGAAAAGCCTCTGGCTATGTCCCTAGGTACAAAATGATGACACCATCTTCTCTAACCCCTGCAAAAAAAAAACTATAGGGAAAGTCAGCAGATGATGTAACCATTTCACATAGACTGAAGCTTTTCTGATACCTCCCCCTCTGCTCTCTACTAGCCATGGAATGATCATGGAGAGATTTCCAGTGATTCAGTGATACATCCAGTAATTCTGGTCAGTGACCATAATAAAGTTGTTGTTGTTGTTGTTGTTGTTGGACGAAAGAGAGATGGGAAAGCATTATATCTTTGGCAATGACCTAAAATTTGGAGAAGAAAGGATTTCTGTCTTTGAAAATGACCTAAAAATGATGCACAGAGACACAAAGTGGGCATATACTTGAGTAAGTTGAATTTACATTTGTTAAAAGCCAGCATGATATCATGGTTTGAATGCTGGGCTGCAGCTTCGGAGCCCAGGGTTCAAATCCTTGCTTGGCCATTTTTTTTCGTGTCAGGAGCGACTTGAGAAACTGCAAGTCACTTCTGGTGTGAAAGAATTGGCCATCTGCAAGGACGTTGCCCTGGAGACACTCAGATGTTTTGATGTTTTGCCATCCTCATGTCCCTGCATGTAGAGCCGGAGCTGACAGAGGGAGTTCATCCGCACTCTCCCTGGATTCGAACCTGCGACCTGTCGGTCTTCAGTCTTGCCGGCACAAGAGTTTAACCCCACTGTGCCACCGGAGGCTCCTTGCTTGGCCATGAAACCCAAAGATTAATCTTGAGCAAGTCACACATTCCTGGCTTCAGAGGTAGGCAAAGGAAGTACTGAATAAGAGGAATGTGTTCGCTTGGCACTGAAAGTAAGTGTAAACAAGGAGCTCAGTAAGCGCTTCACTTCAAATAAATACATTGGCAAACCTGGGCAGTAACAGGCCATCAAGAAAGGGAAAGATATAGGTGATTTTCCCAATTCCAAGCTCAACTGTGATTTGCATTGGTGTGTGCACTTCTTTAATTGAAAGTCTCCCAGAGCCACACTAAAATGTCTCAACCAACATGCAAATGCACTAACCCTTCTTTCTCCTCACAGCTTTCCAAAGGAGAAGGATGGATTTCCTAATAATGTAAAATGCTGAATTGTCCCCGTTTTACTGCAATATATACCCAGACAATACTGGAGCAATTAAGCCCCATTAGCTTTACAAATGACCTACGCCTGGTTTACTAAATCTGCTTTGGCGTTCTGAATCAATCAACACATCTGAGAGTTGGTTGCCATTCACCAGCACTCTCTTTTTTGTAATTTTGTTTGTAGGCTAAAGTCAAAGAAGAGGGAATCTGTTCCTTACTAACACCTTTTCACACTCTGCTATTATTTTTCCCCAGGGTGATAGGATAGTACACGTTCTTCGGCAATGGGAACTGGTGACCCGTTCCTTGACCCCACTTTTTCTACAGCTGCTGTTGTCACACATGTACTCTGTGGGGAAGGTGTTTTCCTTTTGCACCACCCTGGAGAGGTGCTGGTGGTAACAGAGGAGGGGGAGGGCTGCCTCCATCCCTTCCCTCTTAGTCCTCAAAAGCCATTTGTCATGAAAAGATAGAGACCTTTAACCTTCTAAAAGTCACCATCTCCCAACCCACCTCACGACATCTGGGAGCCATTATTTTGATCAAGCATGAAAGCCACCAGTGGCTGTTTGTTCACATAATACAAGTGTGTTTGCCTCAGCCTGTATGGCCATTGGCGAAATGCATCTTTTGAAACTCTGTACGAAATACCTTGAATGAAAGCACCAGGCAGATACTGTCTGATCTAGGAAACCAGCCAGGGTCAGCTCTGGTTAGTAGTTGGATGGGAGACTGCAAAGGAATACCAGGTGCTGTTGGTTATATTTCAGAAGAAGAACCTCGCAAAACTGCTTCTGAGTATTCCTTACCCAAGAAAACCTTATGAAATTCATTGGGTTATCATAACCAACAGGTAACTTGAAGGCAGATAAGATAAACATGTGTGTTTATGTGTGTGTGTGTGTGTGTGTACATAGCAAAAGAGAGAGAAAGAGAGAGAATGTGCACACACACATACACATAAATATACAACCAACAACACCTGGTGGTGCAGCGGGTTAAACCACTGACCTGCTGAATTTGTTGACCAAAAGGTTGGTGGTTTGAATCTAGGAAGCAGGGTGAGGTCCTGCTGTTTGCCCCAGCTTCTGCTAACCTAGTAGTTCAAAAACATGCAAATGTGAGTAGATCAATAGGTACTGCTTCTGAGGGAAGGTAATGCGGCTCCATGCAGTCATGCTGGCCACATGACCTTGGAAGTGTCTATGGACAATGCTGGCTCTTCAGCTTAGAAATGGAGATAAGCACTACCTCCCAGAGTCAGACGCGACTAGACTTAATGTCAGGGGAAACCTTTACCTTTACTACACACATTACAGTTTGCTTCTTTATCATCTTTTGCCTTTTAGACTGGGCTAGGTTTGGGAAAGTCTCTCACTTTCTTGCTCACTCAGAAGAACTGTTTTGAAAGCCTCAAATCTGAACTACTGTGATTTGTAAATTTGGGTAAATTCCTCCAAGGCTGAATCAAAACTAACTCCATTTGAGAGTAGCCAGATTCAATAGATTTAGCTTTTCCCAGCTTGGAAAGATCCTACTATGTCTGCCTACCATATAGACATTTCCTACGTCTATTCTATTCCTATGTCTATTTCCTATATTCCATTGTCTGTTTCCTATGTCTATGTCTATTGCACTGAACTCTGTGGGACTCCCCAGAGCCATACTAGTATTAGGGCAAAATGTAAGAGCAGAGGTGGGAGATAGTTTGAAATACAACTCCCTAAAGAATACATCTGAGGAAGTGAACTGTAATCCCTGAAAGCTCATACTAAAATAAATCTTGGTGGTAAATGATGGTACAGTGCAGGAGATATGTTCAAGGGCTTTGCATGGATAGGATATACAAAAAAGGGTAATCATGAAAACTCTTAAATGAATAACTTCCATTGGGAGCATTTCACTAGCGGACCTAAGAAATGCCTAGAGCAGTCATCCCTCCAGGTGTTTTGGACTTCAACTCCCACAATTCCAAACAGCTGGTAGGAAGTGGGAATTGAAGTCCAAAACACCTGGAGTGCTGAAGTTTGCCCATACCTGGCCTAGAGAGAAATTTATCTGCATTTCTAGGTCTTCCAGTACACCTCTATTGTTAAAATCATTAAGAATTATTCAAAGAATTCAAAGAAGTGAAAATTTCAGAAGATAACACTGATTACTTCTGTGGCTGTTTAAAAATGTGGAACCTAGATGAGTTTATATTAAAATATAGACTGGATTTCTCCAGCCTAAGCCTAAATATCAGGCACAATCAATGGTAGTCCTCAATCTCAATGGAGCAGTGAATCTGCCCCTGGATGTATTGCAAGGTTTAAAGGAGAATTGCATTCAGTACCTTGGATAGCTCCATTAATGTTCTGACAAAGGATACTTCTACATTGTAGAACTAATGCAGTTTGGGATTTGTAGTTTGGCAAGGCAGCAGCACTCTTTGGCAAAGACACCTAAAAACCTTGTAAAACTACAACTTCTGTGATTCTATAGGCGGCATGGGCAAACTTTGGACCTCCAGGACTACAACAGCCACAATTCCTAACAGTCTCAGGCCCCTTCCTTTCCCCCCTCAGTTGCTTAAGTGGCTGAGGGGGGGGAAAAAGAAAAGGGTCTGAGGCTGTTAGGAGTCCAAAACATTGAAGTCTAAAATGTCCGGTGGGCCAAAGTTTGCCCCATGCCTGTTCTATAGCATTGAGCCATGGCAGTTTAAAGTGGTGTCAAACTGCACAAACTCTGCAGCTTCACCCTAAATCTCAGATTGGATTTACTAACCCATTAATAGAGGAGCCATGAACACAATTGTGATATTCCAACATATCCCAGTGTTTCCCAACCGCTGTTCCATGGCACACTACTGTTCCGTGACGGATCATCTGGTGTGCCGCGGAAATGTCTTTTCACCCCCCTTTCTACCCCCTCCTGCCTGCTGCTGCTGCTTGGGGGAGGAGGGGGGGGAAGGGCCGGGTGGCGAAGAAGAATAAGTGGCTGGGGAGCCACCTCCTTCGGCTGTTTCCCCTCCGCGCCAGCCAGCCGGCCCATCCCAGCTGTCAGAAGAAAAGCTCCCCGCAGGGCCCAGGCCCTGCCTGGGAGCCGAGTTTGGCTGTCTTGTGTCTTCCGCTTGTGAGGGAGAGCCTGGGGAAACGAAGGAAATCTCGGGCCCTGGCTGCTTCCAAAGTGCGCTTTGGAAGCAGCCAGGGGCCGAGATCCATCTTCTCCATTTCCTTGCAGGGAGCCTTTCTCCCAGTTCGTGGCCCCACCAAGCCCAGCGGAGCCGCAAACCGGGAGAACGGCTCCCTGCAGGGCCACGCCTCTCCCTCCTCCCCCTCCTCTTCGGTGCGCGCGAAACCGCTCTCGGCCTCCCTCCAGCTCCCTGTCTATTTTCTCCAAACTCCATCTGTGTTCACATTTGGGCATATTGAGTATTCATGCCAAGTTTGGTCCTGATCCAACATTGTTTGAGTCCAGAGTGCTCTCTGGATGTAGGTGAACTACAACTCCAAAACTCAAGGTCAATTAACTATATGTATTACTGTGTTAGTGTCATTTTGTGTCATTTTGGTTGGTGATGTGCCCCAGGATTATTGTAAATGTAAAAAGTGTACCGCGGTTCAAAAAAGGTTGGGAAACACTGACATATCCAACCATAACATATATTTTCTTTTTCTCTTCTACACCTCCTTCCCATCCTTTGTCTTTTCTGTCTTTTGCCTTTCTTTTTGCATTCTCCCCTTGGGTCTAAAGTGAAGGATCTTTGAAGGCAAAATAATGTTCATTGCTTTTTCTCAAACTCTTTCTCCAGCATTCAAATGGGATCAAATGATCTCCCTCTCCACCACTCCATCCATCCCGCAATCTCTCTTTGGCTCTTTTCAGTTTTCTGACCTCATATTTCTATGTGCTGCTAAGTTAATGACAATATGTCTTGTCGCACAGAATGACTATTTCCGGCACTAAAGAAATGGCTTGGCTTTGTATTGCTATCTCTTAGGCAGGCCACCCATCTCCCCAAAGTCACAGATGCAAGGAACATGGAAATGCAGTTTAGGTAAAGTGGACTTTATTTGAAAACAAAAAGGAAAGATAGAGAAAAAAGTCAATCTCTAACAACGAATGATTAACAGAGCTTGAAGTTCAACCATTCTCAAAAATGGTGGTACTGGCTGGGAGATTCTGTGAATAGTCATCCAAAATAAGCATCCTTCCCTGTCCACCCCAATTTCCAATAGCAATATATATAAGATAACCATTTCCTAGCCTTGAATGCAAAGACTGTGACTTGCAAAACAGGACATATACCCACCCTAGATAATGTGTATGTTTGAGTATGTATGGCAGCATTTCTCAACCTAGTGGTCGGGACCACTGTGGGGGAGTTGTGAGAAGGTGTCAGAGGGGTTGCCAAAGACCATCAGAAAACACAATATTTTCTGTTGGTCATGGAGGTTCTGCGTAAGAAGTTTGGCCCAATTCTATCATTGGTGAGGTTCAGAATTTTCTTTGATTGTAGGTGAACTATAAATCTCAGCACTTACAACTCCCAAGTGTCAAGATCTATTTTCCCCAAACTCCACCAGTGTTCACATTTGGGCATATTGAGTGTTTGTGCAAAGTTTGGTCCAGATCCATCATTGTTTGAGTCCACAGTGCTCTCTGGATGTAAGTGAACTACAGCTCCTAAACTCAAGGTCAGTGTCCACCAAACCCTTCCAGTATTTTTTGTTGGTCATGGGAGTTCTGTGTGCCAAATTTGGTTCAATTCCATTGTCGGTGGAGTTCAGAATGCTCTTTGATTGTAGGTGAACTATAAATCCCAGCAGCTACAACTCCCAAATGACAAAATCAATCCTCCCCCCAACTCCACCAGTATTTGAATTTGGGTGTTTTGGGTATTTGTGCCCTATTTGGTCCAGTGAATGAAAATACATCTTGCATATCAGATATCTGCATTACGATTCATAACAGTAGCAAAATTACAGTTATGAAGTAGCAACAAAAATAATTTTATGGTTGGGGGTCACCATAACATGAGGAACTGTCTTAAGGGGTTGCGGCATTAGGAAAGTTGAGAACCACTGATGTATAGTCTTGGGTGGCCATGTGTCCTATTCTGAAAAAGATAACCTTTACTTTCAAAGCTGGGAAATGAATGAGCCTTTATATGTTGCTGCATTTCAGAAGAAAAGTGGGATGCACATATCCAAGCAACATCAGGGTGGTCAAGATGACAAACAGTAATTAATAAAGAAGATACAAACGAATGCCAAAGTTTGGCTTGGTCTGAGCCCACAGGGAAGGGAAAGATTCTGCACCTTGAGTGCAAACTACACAATGTTGAGTGCAAACTACACAATGTTTCAAAATGATAGACCCAATTTCAAAGAAGGATATTTCACAATGGAACATGTTACAGTTTCACAAAAAGCTACAAACAGTTAAATGAGTTATCAATTTATCAAGTTATACTCACCACTTTGCTACTATAATTGGAAAAGATCCAACTGTATGCTGATTGTTTTAGCCTAAAGTTAGGTAAAAGTTTTCCTCTGACATTAACTCGTCATGTCCGACTCTGGGGGTTGGTGCTCATCTCCATTTCTAAGCTGAAGAGCCGGCATTGTCCATAGACACCTTCAAGGTCATGTGGCCGGCATGACTGCAAGAAGCACTGCTACCTTCCTGCTGGAGCGGTACCTATTGATCTTCTCACATTTGCTGCTAGGTTGACTAACAATGGACAGCTGGGGCTAGAAGCTGGGGCTAACAGGGGACCACTCCCTGATTCGAACCTAATAAGCTCAATATTAACAAATATGAATGTCTGAGGCTAGGGGTTGCTTGTGCACTGGGAGAGGCAATTCACAGTAATCTTTGAAACTCTATGCCTCAACCTTTCAAGTGGTAAGAGTTTCATAAGCTCATGGTTGTAGAGATATTGTGATTGTTAAATCGGTCCAACTATGTGACTAATGTTGCTGTCCTTGAGAAAGCAGGGATCACCAGCATTGAGGCCATGCTATTGAGAACACAGCTGCACTGGGCAGGGCACGTCTCTAGGATGGAGGACCACTGCCTCCCAAAGATACTACTCTATGGTGAACACACCATGGGTCAGCGCAAGAGAGGCGCCCCCCAAAAGAGATATAAGGATTCCCTGAAACAACATCTCAGGCTTGGACAGATTGATCACCAACAATGGTCCACCCTGGCCTCACATCGGGAGGCATGGAGACGCACTATCCACAATGCTGCGGCCTCTTTTGAGAAGGCATGCCAAATGGGTCTCGAAGAGAAACGACAACGCAGAAAGAACTGCAACTTGGAAACAACATCACCCAAGGAGACTTTCTGCTGTGCTTTCTGCAACCAAACTTGCCTATCACAGATTGGCCTTTTTAGTCATCAACATGCTTGTAAAAAAGTGTGGGATGAGTCCTTCCTAAGAATCTTCGTTCGCGAAGTAATGCCGAGAGAGTAAATTGGGTCCATTTTGAAAACCCCTCTATTTTTGTGCTTTGAACTTTGGCAGTAATTGGTGTAAGCTTATGACAAAGGGAGAAATTAGTACAAAGAGAGAAACTGGGACATTTGAAGAAGAGCTGAACACATGCACAGACAGAAGACTGCCAAATCAGGATGTAAATCCATGTCCTCATTCGGATTCCTTTTGTATGAGTGGGAAACCTCCTTGTCCTTCTTGGTGATACATCCGTGGAAATTTGGCAAAGGCGCATAAATCAGAACAGAACACAGGTTGAGGTGGGAGGTGTTGACCACAGAAGCTGCCCTTTTCAGATTTTCAGGTGTGAGTCATAAGAAAATTGGCTCATGGAACAGACATCTCCTCCCCGCCCCCTGACTCTACATCTCCCTATTGGTTTTCCACCATAAGTTGTTCCTACATTGACTCCGACTCCTCCCACCAGGAAGTGGGATTTATTTCAGGGCTCATTTTCGTCTGACTTCACCTCCCAGCTGTTGGACCATATAATGGTTTTTGTCTGCAAGCTGCTCTTTCCTGGCTTATTCTGCTGCTATCAGGTTTCAAATGCGCTTTAATATGAAGTGACTCTGTCTTCCTGCTATTTTGTCATGCAGAGAGACATTTTTGAAGGCATTGAGACGTTGGTGAATCAGGAGACCAGAAACGGAGTCATCTGTATCTCCAACAGTCTTTAGAAAGGGAAGCTCACAAGAACATATCCGAATCCATGCCCTCCCAACCTTTCACAGGTGAAAACTGGGACACATGTGGCAAAGGTGAAAGTATAGACAAGATGGCAAAAAGTATTAAATGGGGGGGGGGGGGACACAAGTTAGATGGAGCCTAGGAGAGTCTACAGCGGTTAGCTTTTACCTGATGCTACTGGGAAGAGTGTTTATTTATATTTATTTATTTATTTAAATTTTTTGTACCCCGGCCTTCTCATCTCTATCGAGGGACTCAGACCGGCATAACAGCAAAAATTCAATGCTATAAATTTAAAAACAACTACAACAACATATTAAAATACATAAAAACTCAACATAAAACCACATTGCCATTAAAACAATTCCACTCAATCTGTAAATGTGGTCATACATTCAGACAATAGCCAATCTTAGCCTATTTTGGGAAGGCTTGGCTCCACATCCAGGTCTTCACCAGCCTCCTAAAGCAGTGTTTTTCAACCTTTTTTGAGCCACATTTTTTTACATTTACAAAATTCTGGGGCACATCACCCACCAAAACGACACAAAATGACACTCTAACACAGTAATACATATAGTTAATATGTTTTAAATGTATTTATACACTCAGTGTGAAACCTGGACCTGTTTCGATGAACACAACATAGATATCCTGGCAGGAATGGCAGAAAGACACAAACTTCCCACACAGAACTCCCATAACCAAGAGAAAATACTATAAGAGTTTGGTGGGCATTGACCTTGCGTTTTGGAGTTGTAGTTCACCTATATCCAGAGAGCACTGTGAACTCAAACAATGTTGGATCAGGACCAAACTTGGCATGAATACTCAATATGCCCAAATGTGAACACAGATGGAGTTTGGGGGAAATAGACCTTGACATTTGGGGGTTACAGTTTCTGGGATTTATAGTTAACACACAATCAAAGAGCATCCTGAAGTCTTGCAACAATGGAATTGAGTCAAACTTGGCATGTTGAACTCTCATTACCAACAGAAAGTACTGAAAGGGTTTGCTTGGGAATTGACCTTGAGTTTGGAAGTTGTAGTTCACCTAAACCCAGAGAGCACTGTGGACTCACCCAGAGAGCACTGTGGACTGTTTTAGGCATGGGAAAACTTCGGCCCTCTGGGTGCTTTGGACTTCAACTCCCACCATTCCTAACAGCCTGAGGCCCTTTCCTGCTTAAGTGGCTGAGGGGGGGGGGAGGAAAAGAGCCCAAGGCTGCTAGGAATGGTGGGAGTTGGAGTCCAAAACACCTGGAAGGTCCAAGTTTGCCCATCCCAGCTTTCGACAGAGACCTCTTCCTCCCCCTTCCCCTTCGCGCCCTTTCTTCCCCCTCCTGCCGAACACTCACTTTTTCTTCTACACTGCCGATTCTGCCGCCATTTTGATCCGAGGGGGCAGCGTGAGCATGTTCAGGGGGGGAGGTAGGGAGGAAGATGTGACCCATGCGGGCGCTACTGCACAGACTCGCTCCAGAGCAAAGTGAGGCAAAGCAAGCAGAGTGAGCCTGGGAAGAAGGGAGCCCGAGTGGAGAAGAAAAAGTGTTTGGCAGAAGGGGGAAGAAAGGGTATTGGAGGTTCCAATTTCCCACAGCACACCTGATGATCGCTCACGGCACACTAGTTGGAAAACACTGTCCTAAAGGACAACAGAGAGGGGGCAGATCTAGCATCACTTGGGAGAGAGTTCCACAGCCGAGGGGTGACGACAGAGAAGGCCCTGTCTCTCGTCCCCACCAGCCGCACTTGTGAAGCCGGCGGGACCGAGAGCAGGGGCTCTCCGGAGGATCTTAATGTTCTAGATGGTTCATAGGGGAGAATCCGTTCAGACAGGTAAACTGGGCCAGAACCGTATAGGATTTGGTAGGTTAAAACCAGCACTTTGAATTGTGCCCGGAAGCTAATTGGCAGCCAGTGGAACTGGCGCCGCAAGGGAGTTGTATGCTCCCTGTGCCCCACTCCTGTTAGTAACCTGGCTGCCGAACGTTGGAGTAATTGCAGCTTCTGAGCAGTCTTCAGAGGCAACCCCATGTAGAGAGCATTGCAGTAGTCTATTCGGGATGTAACCAGAGCATGGACCACCGTGGCCAAGTCAGACTTCCCAAGGCACTTCCCTTTTCTGTCATTTAAGTTAATTAAGTGCAAACTACTTTTGTACTTTCAATTCAGTTTACAGCAACCAAAGAAAGCTGAGGTCTAAGGGGTGGAGTAGGAAGAGAAGAAAACAGGGACATTTAAAAATCAGCTGAAAAAGTGGGACAGCAGAAGTAAGAGCAGTTGAAGGGTATGTTGATGCTGCCACCTATCAAAACTAAACCCATCCCAATAACCTCTTCTTATTCTTCTTACTCCTTTCTTGCTGTGTTTCTCCTAAGTCAGTGTTTTTCAACTTGGGGGTTGGGACCCGGAGGGGTGTGTGTGTGTGAGGAGGTTTCAGAGGGGTCGCCAAAGGTGATCAGAAAACACATACTTATTTAGAACATTTGTATCCCGTCCTATTCTCGACCTCCAAAGAGGGAGCTTGGGGACCTCTTTGTCAGAGAAGGCCACCTGTCCTTTTCTTCCCTTTTGGAAACAGAGGATGAATCCTCCCACCAAAAACCTTTTTCTGCCTGCCTCTCAGTCAAGGAGAGGACTGTTTCTGAGACTCCAAGCAGGGAGGGGAGAGCAGGTGTGCTCGGCACATGACAGCATTGTGTGCATGTATGTGCAAGTGAGGGAGAGCGTGTGAGACTGGAGGAAGGCTCACACCAGTGAGTCCCTTCAAGGCATGGGGGTTCTGTGTGGGAAGTTTGGCCCAATTCTATTGTTGGTGAGGTTCAGAATGCTCTTTGATTGTAGGTGAACTATAAATCCCAGCAACTACAACTCCCAAACGCCAATATCTGTTTCCCCCAAAATCCACCAGTGTTCACATTTGGGCATAATGAGTATTCGTGCCAAGTTTGGTCCAGATCCATCATTGTTTGAGTCCACAGTTCTCTCTGGATGTAAGTGAACTACAACTCCAAAACTCAAGGTCAATGTGCCAAGTTTGGTTCAATTCCATCATTGGTGAAGTTCAGAATGTTATTTGATTGTAGGTTAACTATAAATCCCAGCAACTGCAACTCCCAAATGACAAAATCACTACACCTGCCCACCCAACCCACCAGTATTCAAATTTGGGCGTATCGGGTATTTGGGCATAATGAGTATTCATGCCAAGTTTGGTCCAGATCCATCATTGTTTGAGTCCACAATGCTCTCTGGATGTAGGTGAACTTCAAGTCCAAAACTCAAGGTCAATGCCCACCAAACTCTTATAGTATTTTCTCTTGGTTATGGGAGTTCTGTGTGGGAAGTTTGTGTCTTTCTGCCATTCCTGCCCGGATATCTATGTTGTGTTCATCAAAACAGGTCCAGGTTTCACACTGAGTGTATAAATACATTTAAAAACATATTAACTATATGTATTACTGTGTTAGAGTGTCATTTTGTGTTCCAGTGAATGAAAATACATCTTGCATATCAGATATTTACATTATGATTCATAACAGTAGCAAAATTACAGTTATTAAGTAGCAATGAATATAATGTTATGGTTGGGGGTCACCACAAAATGAGGAACTGTATTAAGGGATCAGGGCATTAGGAAAGTTGAGAAACACTGCCCTATGCCCTTCTGCATACCCATCTGTCAAAGCCCAGTGTGGGGGCACATCCTGTCACCTTGTAATATATGTGGCAGCCCTGCACAGTGATTTCCTTAAATGAATCAGGGAAGCAACATTTTGAGCCTGACGGGCCACCTGGCTTTTCACCCTCCTCCAGAAATTTCTCCAAAAGAGCTGCAGAGGGCCAGATTCAAAGAGCAACCCATTCAAAAAGCCATTTGTATACTTCAATGAGACCTAAGTAAAATATGGAAAATACAAGAATGATAGGTGATGGGTCCCCCTCCCCAACTCCTTTTCTCCCCATCCTTTTATTACAATAATAATTGAAACAGATTGGAACATTTGCTAAAAATACATTAGAGAAAGAGTCCATTATCCTGGCAGAGAAGGCAACACCAAATCCAGATATTTTTACGCCCCGGTGTTAACTTGATTCATGAGGTGTGTGGGTCACTTTCATTAAAGCCATCACTTCAGAGACATCATTTGTGCAACGAGAGCTTTAGATTATTATTCCCTGTGTTTCTGAGGCAGAAAGGGAATGGAGGAAGATGGACATAATGAAATGTCTAATGGGAAGCTATGAAGATAATTGATGGGACTGCCTCTCACATAAACCCCCAATTGCTTTGGCCTCCAACCTCCGCTGCAAACTCTTCAGGGAGAGCATCCAAAGAGCAAAAGGGAGACTTTGGAGGCACTAAAGAGCACCCCAATGAACTCCGCTATAATTTTTGAATTCCCCTAATGCAATGTAAAATGGGATAGGTATTATTCTTAGTCATGGTTCAGATGCATGAAAGGGAGATCTAATTCAGCAACCTGTTTTCTAGGATGGCCGACCAGGTACTTATATGTTGGGTTTCATCCTTGGACTGTACCATCCTGTGGGAGCCTTCTCTCATGTCCCCACTTGAGAAGCTGGAGCTGACAGATGGGAGCTCATCCCGCTCCCCAGATTCGAACTGCCAACTATTTGGTCAGCAGTCCTTCCGGCACAAGGGTACAACCCATTGCGCCACCGGGTGATCCTGGGAAAATCATGCAGAAACCCCTGCGATAGGGTCATCATAAGTTGGAAATAACTTAAAGGCGCACAACAACAACAATCACCTTCCAGGTATTCACTCTCTGGAGCTCAGTCCCCACCTTCCACATCATTGGCTATGTTGACCGGGGCTCATGGGAATGACAGTTTGCATTTGAAAAGGAGAGCACATTTTAAAATGGCTAGCCTCACTTCCTGAGAGGTTTGTGGATTAAGAAGTGGGAGACATTCAAAGATCAGGTGGAAGAGCCATAAAGGCATGATCGGAACAGATGGTGTGCCTTTTAACATCCCAGACTAATTGATCCTTGGAGGCCTCCTTTTAAAAAGATCTCAAGTCGTGGGTTGGGAAAAATTTGGAGTTGCCATTGAATTTCGCCTACTATGAAACCTGAGAAGATTTTGGATGTTCCAGTTTGGATGAGCATCCAAGCAATTTCAAGGGGGTGTTAAAAATTCTAACAAGGGGGAAATAGCTGGGGGAAACATCTGCAAAGGAAGAAAGTAATTTGGTTTGATGTTCAGTGACTGAAGAGAATAATTTCACATTTTCAATACAGTCAATAAATTAGCATTTATGTCACAGTAAATTTGATCAGCTGAAATCCCACAGTGGGTACTATAGATATAATACGTATCTATTAGGGTTGGATATCTCCAATTTAAATACTTTGAAACCCGCTAATAATTCGTATTTGAAATTATTTTGACGCTATATCTACCCTCGGTGTCCAACCCGGAAGTGAATTTCAAAACCGAACCCGGGATCGCCATTTTTTGTAAAGGTCACGTTATTAGGTCATTTTTCCCCTCCTCAGTTCTCAACTCGCGAGACGAGACTGGAGGGCAGCAGCACCCTCCTTTCTCCTCTCACCAGCTGAGGCGGGCACTTTGGAAGCTGCCCACACACCTCCCTTCCTTTCCCCGCTGCCTCTGAGATGGCAGTGAAAGGAAGGGGGGGTGTATGCAAGGCATCCACACACCTCCCTTCCTTTCCCTGCTGCCTCTGAGATGGCGGGGAAAGGAAGGGGTGTGTGTGCATGCAAGGCATCCACACACCTCCCTTCCTTTCCCCGCTGCCTCTGAGATGGCGGGGAAAGGAAGGGGTGTGTGTGCATGCAAGGCATCCACACACCTCCCTTCCTTTCCCCGCTGCCTCTGAGATGGCGGGGAAAGGAAGGGAGGTGTGTGCATGCAAGGCATCCACACACCTCCCTTCCTTTCCCTGCTGCCTCTGAGATGATGGGGAAAGGAAGGGGGTGTGTGCATGCAAGGCATCCACACACCTCCCTTCCTTTCCCCGCTGCCTCTGAGGTGGCGGGGAAAGGAAAGGGTGTGTGTGCATGCAAGGCATCCACACACCTCTCTTCCTTTCACTGCTGCCTCTGAGGTGGTGGGGAAAGGAAAGGGTGTGTGTAGATGCCTTGCATCCACACCCCCTTCCTTTCACCGCCACCTTAGAGGCATCCCGGGTTAAATTTAATCTGCGATGCTTCTGAGCTGGGGGGGAGGGAGGGAAGAGTGCAGGACTTTCCCTCCATTCTTCCCTCCCAGTTGGCGTAATGAATAATAACAAAAATTCGTTATTAATTACATTTCAATTACGAAATTTACTTTAAAAATTTTGGAATAATTTCTATAACGTCCCAGCAAAGGAAATCCCCACGAGTTTAGAATCAAATTTTTATGGCTCAACCACCCCTACTAGCTATGATAGTTTCCAACACCACCCCATCCCTGTCATAGCTGCAACCCCTGAATGCAGCCATGTTTTGGCTAATGAAGAGCAGGGGGAAGGGAACTGCGTTCAGCTATTTTCCTGTAAGGTGGTTTCACAGTGTCAGTTTATCCTCTAACCGTCCCAGTTTGTCGCAGACAATTGGAAATTCCATAAACTATTTGAAATAAGTGCACCATAACCTTATTGAAAAGGTAAAAATGATGTCACATCCATTTGACAAATGTGAATCTCCATGAACATAGAGACCACCTTTTGAAAACCACTAATCAAGAAAAGCATGACCTTGTTCGAAGTCAACCTTTTGAACCAGTGATATTCACTAGCATTTATGTACGTAATAGCACACAGGTAACTCAGCTGTTAAACGGAAGAACCATGTCTTTAAACTGCCAAGGATAAAGACATGCCACTACAAAAATATATTTGGTTAGCAAATGATAGTTGTTTCTTTGAAGCTGCAGTTTGCAGTTGCCCAAAATATATGTTGTTGTTGTTTATTCATTCCGTCGCTTCCGACTCTTCGTGACCTCATGGACCAAGCACACCAGAGCTCCCTGTCAGCCATGGCCACTTCCAGTTCCTTCAAAGTCAAGCCAATCATTTCAAGGATATCATCTATCCACCTTGCCCTTGGTTGGCCCCTCTTCCTTTTTCCTTCCATTTCCCCAGCATCATTGTCTTCTCCAAGCTTTCCTGTCTTCTCATTATGTGGCCAAAGTACTTCATCTTTGCCTCTAATATCCTTCCCTCCAGTGAGCAGCCGGGCTTTATTTCTTGGAGTATGGACTGGTTGGATCTTCTCGCGGTGCAAGGCACTCTCAGAATTTTCCTCCAGCACCATAGTTCAAAAACTTCTATCTTCCTTCACCCAGACTTCCTTATGGTACAGCTCTCCCATTCAAAAGTGTTCAGATTTCTTTATTGATTAGACAGTTTTGACCATATCAAATCATACAAAACATACACACTTACCCATACATACATACATACATACATACAATAAATGCCAATGTGATTACAAAGCATACCGACCTATCGACCTGCCAATCCTACTCCTATCTGTAAAGCTTTTTGTTTAAAGAATTACATGATTAAAATTAATTGATTAATTCCTTTGAATAGAATTTGAGTGGGGGCAAGGGTGAGTAGAACTAGTAAACATATCCATGTTAAATGGCAGTAAAGTCACAGCTCTCTGCGTCCATCTTCTCGTGGATGGCCCGTGCTTTTGGCGTTAAAAATGTCAGTTTTAAAATAGAATTTTTATTTGAACCCTGTAGGAGAATGTGCAGTTTCTCCTTATTCTCTAGGTGAGTATAGTTCTCTAGAAGAGGCTCTAAATCAGTGGTTCCCAAACCTAATAAATAAATAAATGAATAAATAAATAAAATCAGTGGTTCCTAAACCTTTTTGGCCTACCGCCCCCTTCCAGAAAAAAAAAAAAAAATTACTCACTGCCCCTAGAAATTATTTTTAAATTTTTTTTAATAGCAATTAAACAGAAAGATATATGTATTAATATTTCTACCTTTTTCGTAAAATATAATAAAGTTGTAGATTAGAAACATTGACGTTTGAATGTCTTTTGAATGAAACTATTTATTGACCTTAGAATAGAAAAGTAATACAAAAAAAGTTAAAACATTCGAAATCATCTTAATGAGAAGGATGAACCTGGCATGCTGCTACCAATCTAGTAATCCTCGGCTCTATTTTTGTCAGCAGTAATCTCAAATCATCGCGATTGACTATTTTGCAATCGGTTTCTTTTTTGTTAATAAATTGCTTACTGCATCGAATCCACGTTCCACTAAATAAGACTGTTGAAAAGGACCCATCCTGCCCATTGACGCTCTTTGTCAGACCCTTTGGTTGTGACCTGTCTGGCATGGGAGGCCCTACCAGTTGGAAGGAAACCCCAAAGGTATTATTATTATTATCCCTTGCTTGGCGAGAGGAGGAGGAGGGAAGAAGAGAGAGAGAGACACACACACAGAGATGGATGGTAGCCTGTCACCTGGCTCACGCCACCGCCCCCACCGCCCCCTTGCAAGGGTTCAGTGCCCCCCAAATTCTCCTGGGCCTTCCAGCGCCCCCTAGATCACCCAACCGCCCACTAGGCAGGGGCGGTCTTACATATACGCAAACTACACGGCTGCGTAGGGCGCCATCTTGGATGGGGGCGCGGCCGTGGCCGCACCGCCGCTGCGTCAGCTTAAGCGCCTAGCAGCTTTTGGGCATGCGTGGAGATTTTCGCGCATGCCCAGTGGCTCCGGAGCTCAACTTGAGCTCAGGAGCCACTGCGCATGCGCGAAAACCTTCGTGCATGCCCAGAAGTTCCTGCAGGCGCTGAAGCCTGTTAAGCCTTCGGCTTCGGTGCCTGCAGCAGCTTCTGGGCATGCGCGGAGATTTTCGCGCACGCCCAGTGGCTCCTGAGCTCAACCTGAACTTCGGAGCCACTGCGCATGCACGAAAACCTTCACGCATGCCCAGAAGCTCCTGCAGGCGCTGAAACCTGTTAAGCCTTCAGCTTCAGCGCCTGCAGAAGATTTTCGCGCATGCCCAGTGGCTCTGAAGCTCAACTTGAGCTCTGGAGCCACTGCGCATGCACGGAAATTTTCTGGTGGAGCGCAGCGTGCACAGAATTGGCCTCACCCTTTAAACCAAAGATTTGTCTGCCAGGGCCTAGCAAGCTTGGACGGTGGCAGCGAGGTCCTCAGGTCGTAGGTTTGATTAGCGTTTCCTTCTCTTAGATGGTTGACCTTACAGGGTTAGACGAGCACCATCTGCCCGGCTTTGAAATTAGAGTTTTCCTTCTCTTAGGATGGTTGCCAAAAGGCTAGAGAGCCCATCCTGCCCATTGACGCTCTTTGTCAGACCCTTTGGTTGTGACCTGTCTAGCATGGGAGGCCCTACCGGTGACTATTATGCCACCGCCAGCATAGCTTGTTGGGCCCAGCTTCTGCCAACCTAGCAGTTCGAAAACATGCAAATATGAGTAGATCAATAGGCACCTCTCCAGCGGGAAAAAATGACACGCCATGCAGTCTTGCTGGCCACATGACCTTGGAGGTGTCTATGGACAATGCAGGCTCTTCGGCTTGAAAAATGGAGATGAGCACCAACCCCCAGAGTCGGCTACGACTGGACAATGTCAGGGGAATACCTTTACCTTTACCTTAATCTTCTTTTAAAATAACATCTCAGGTTAACTAACACACTTCCTGTATATATTCAGTAAACTAGTCCATAGTCCAATGTCTTTAAGCATGTAGATATAATCCAAACTGTATATCTGTACTCACTGAAGTCTGAAAGGAGACAAACTGCATCCACCTCCATTGAGGTCTAAAAGCAAACCGTATAACAAAAATGGAGTCCTGTGTCTGAAGCCTTTTCCACACCAAAGAGGTACAGTCGAACTGGCAAACCAAAATGTACATACAATATAGGTTAACAATTATACACATTTACAAACACTTAGTGGAGGCTTGGAAGGTTGCTATTTCCAACATAGACCACCCCATTTACTCCTCTGCCATCCCACTTTTTCCACTTTTAAGATGCCCCAATTTCTTTTTTCCTCCTTCTTCCTCTCTTTTGTCCTCAGCTAATTTCAGTTGCTGCAAACTGGGTTCAAAGTGCAAAGTACTCAATTAACACTGCAGGAAAGAGGAGGAGGCATTCTTCTTGCCTTTCGCAGAAGGTTCAGACAAAAGCAAACAGCTGCAGGGTTGTTGCAGGGATCTCAGGCTGTATGGCCATATTCTAGAAGCAGCCTCTCCTGATATCTCACTTGCATCTGTGGCAAGCATCCTCAGAGGTTGCAGGCAAAAGGTCAGGAGAGAATGCTTCTAGAACATACTGTCAATCATATAGCGCATTGTTATGTGTGAGCTTCAAAATTCCCTGGATTCAAATGGTAGAGGTTATCTCTCTGATCGCAAGACCAAAATTGAAAACTGGATTTACCTTCTTTAAACTGTATCTCTTCCAGGAAAGTTTTTCATGCAAAACCTTTTCATGGCTTGGGAACACTGATGGAAACTGGCACCATTCCTACCAACCTGGGAATGCTTACTTGAAGGCCTGGAAATAATCAAAAAAATAGATATTAACATAACAAAAATGAGACAAAGGAGAAGTCTTTTCTCCCTGACTTCAACTGGGGATGGGGTGAGGAATGGAAACCTTGCCTATTGTTCTGGAATTTCTGTATGTAATGGCATCCAACTGAAAAGCTATCATTTTCACAAGGGAATTGATCCTATTTAAGAAATACCTGGACACAGGGCCGTAGCCAGGATTTTGATTCAGGAGGGGCTGAGTTTGTTTCGGGGGCTGGCTTGGGTCTGAGTGAGAGAGGGTCTACCCTAGCAAACCTTTTGTATCATTATCCCAAAACCCCTATGCATATGGGACCTATTGAGCATGGTGATCAGATCATGATATGAATACACATAACAGTTTAAATAATGTACCAGTAAGGCCTTCTCGCAGACCACCCTGAGAATTTCGGGGAGGGGGGGCTGAAGCGCCCCCCCCCCAAGGCCCCCTCCTGGCTACATGCCTGTCTGGACAGTAAAGTTAAGAGACGGCCGGGAGGGGGGGGGTGTCAAAAGGCAGCTTGTGTAATTTCTTACGAGATGCGGGTTCATGAAATCCTTCACAGATAATTATCCTTTCCAGATAATCATTTTATTTATTTATTTATTTATTCATTCATGCTTATAGACCGCCACTCCCCGTAGGCTCGGGGCGGTTTACAAACAGGCATAGAACAAACACAGTATACAAGTAAAACAACTCAATTATCTAGCACTAACACAACATATAATACTAACTACAACAAATAAGGCTAAAGTCAGCGGCCTTAAGTGAGGCCTATCTCATCAGTGATTGAATTAAACTGGGAACCATATTCAAATTCACTGACTGGACCATGCTATGATTGAACCTTGCTGGGAGCCATAATCAGATTCAGTCTGGGGTCAATCAGAATGATAATATGTTCAATTTGCAATAGGTATAACTAAGCATAGTAATAATATTAATATTAATAATAATAATAATAATTTATTTGTATTCTGCCCTATCTCCCCAAGGGGACTCAGGACAGATTCCAGCATACACAAACACAAAGGTAGTAATGTAATTACTAGAAACAATGAAACACAGATAAAGGTAAAGGCTTCTCCTTCTGGCTCGGGTTGGTGCTCATCTCCAATTCTTAGCCAAAGAGCCTGCGTTGTCCGTAGACACGTCCAAGTTCATGTGGCTGGCATGACTGCATGGAGCACCATTTTACCTTCCTGCCGAGGCGGTACTTATTGATCTACTCAGTACTCACATGTTTTTGAACTGCTAGGTTAGCAGAAGCTGGACATAACAAAGGGAGCTCCTCCCTGTCCCGTGGATTTGAACCGCTGACCTTTTGGTCAGCAAGTTCAGCAGTTCAGTGGTTTAGCCCATTGCGCCATCATGACTGAGAATGAGAAAATTATGTTCCTACCCAGGCAGTTCAAGATGCGTGGCCTCAGAGAAAATGAAAAACCCCACAAACTCTTCTCCCTGGCCCAACATGGCCCCAATCATGTTGGTGTCAGGCAGAGGCATAATGTCGAATTAATCCTAGGGAACCAGTGTGGTATAGTTGTTTGAGTGTTTGTCTATGACTTTGGAGACTAGGGTTCAATTCCCCACTTGGAATGTGATCTTGGACAAGTAACACACCCTCAGCCTCGATCAAGAGGTATAATATTCAGAGCCAGACACAATATTTTGGCATATGAAAAAATAATAATACTAAAGTCTCCATGCTATTGTTGTTCCAGTTTTCATGTGTGATTGTGAAAGTTGGACAGTGAAGAAATCTGATAGGAAGAAAATAAATTCATTTGAGATGTAGTACTAGAGAAAACTTGTACAGGTATCAGGGGCTGGTAAAAAGACAAATAAATGGACCCTAGAGCAACTCAATGTTGAACTCTACCTAGAAGCCAAGATGACTAAACTGAGTCTCTCGTACTTAGGATATATCTTGAGAAGACACGTGTCACTAAAACTGACAATGATGCTTGGTAATAGAGAAGACATTGTACTTGGTATGGAGAAGGCACCAAAGACTGCATTCTAGAAGCATTCTCTCCTGATGTTTCGCCTGCATCTGTGGCAAGCATCCTCACAGGTTGTGAGGTTTATTGGAAACTAGGACATCTGGAAACTTCTAGTTGATTAGTGTGATGGTATCTGCTACAGATGCAGGTGAAACATCAGGAGAGAATGCTTCTAGAACATGGCAATACAGACCAAAAAACCTACAACAACCCAGCAATTCTGGTAATGAATGCCTTCGACAGTGCATTCCCAACTTCAGTTTGGAGTCCTTGTGCTTCTGGTCTCTAGATGGAGCTCTTCTACTGCTGTTGAGAAATCTTTCTTTGAGTGTTTCAAGATGTGAATACAGTTTTGTGAGTTTGATGATTTGCTCCTGTCCAGAATTACTTGATTCTCGCAGAGTTGCTCAGTCACAATATCTCAGGATGCCAATAAAGAGGTCTCACCTACCGTCTCAAACTCTACACACACACACACACAATTTTCTCATATATCGGTACTTTACAGGCTGGGTATCGTCATCACTGGTCAATTTTCCTTTCAGAGCAGATGTGAGGAAACTTTTTCCCTTTAAATATTTTGGACTGTAAAAATCCCAGAGGCCCTTGATAGATGGAACTGATGTGAGTCGGCATCCAAATTATCTGGAGCAGTGATTTTCAACCTTTTTTGAGCCGCAGCAAATTTTTTACATTTACAAAATCCTGGGGCACCAACCAAAAAACACAAATGACACAAAGTAACTGACTGTACTCTAACACAGTAATCTTGGGACTGCCTGTATGTTTTCAGGACCCCTCTTGTTCGTAACTTGGGGACTGCCTGTATGTTTTCAGGACCTCCCTTGTTTGTATCTTGGGGACTGCCTGTATGTTTTCAGGACCCCTCTTGTTTGTAACTTGGGGACTGCCTGTATGTTTTGGAGGCCACTTTGTGTTCCCCTCAGAGCGCCGCCTCCTCTTGCTTCCAGCTCCAAGGCCAAGAGAGCGGGCCTAGGCGGGGCCCTGTTTTCCTTCCTCCCTTTCCCTGCCTGTCTTCCTTCCTGAGGAGAAGGGGGAGAAGCAAGAGAGAGGAAAGATGGAGGGGCCAGGCGCCAACGGGATGCAGTGAAGGGAGCCAACGGGGCGGCGAGGCTGAGCGGACGAAGAGGAGGCCACGCTGAGGGAAAGAGAAGAAGGAAGGAAGGAAGGAATTAAAATCACTACTGACCAAGAGGTCATGAGTTCGAAGCCACCCTGGGTTGGAGTGAGCTTCCAGCCATTTGTCTAGCTTGCTGTTGATCTTTGCAACCTGAAAGACAGTTGCATCTGTGAAGTAGGAAATTTAGGTACTGCTTATGAGGGGAGGCTACTTTAACTAATTTACAATGCCAGCAGCACGCAAAAGAATGAAGAAGCACTCCATCAGTGTCACAAGCGACAGCTCCCCCGGTGGCCAGAATTCAAAAAGCATACCCTCATGAAGCTGGAAATGTTGTGTGTCTATGGCATTGAATGTTTGCCATGTATATGTGCATTGTGATCTGCTCTGAGTCCCCTGCAGGTGAGAAGGGCGGAATATAAATACTGTAAATAAATAAATAAATAATACTGTAACCTGCTCTGAGTCCCCACCGGGAATATATAACAAAATATAAATAAAGTGTATTATTATTATACTGACACAAAAACACAGTATGACACAGCAAACGAGATATATATGCTGGATTTCGAATCACAAAATCAGAAGTCGAACACTTTTCAAATATTTAGGACTGTGTGATATATTATCAAATGATGTGCGCAGATCCAAGTAAGGTGGCCTTTTGAAATTGACAGATCATAATTTTGTCAATGTTTATTGTTTTCAAATGCAGGCTGAGATCTTTTTGCACGGTACCCAATGTGCCGATTACCACTGGGACCACCTGTACTTGTTTATGGCAGAACCTTTGCATTAAGTGTATTATTATAAGATTATTATTATTTTTACTATTATTTAGATAAGAGACCTTAATCTGAAATATAGTTGTAGGCTATTTACTTACCCAAGCAGAGCATGGGATTTACCTGCCTAATTAGGGCAGTTAGACCTCAGGGAGCAGGGTGAGCTCCCATCTGTCAGCTCCAGTTTCCCATGTGGGGACATGAGTAAAGCATCCCACAGGATGGTAAAATATCTGGACGTCCCCTGGGCAATCTCCTTGCCAATTCTCTCACATCAGAAGCGACTTGCAGTTTCTCAAGTTGCACCTGACATGAGAAAAAAAGGGCATGAAAGAGTTATGTTTGGGGGTACAACCCCCAATATCTCCTAGCAGCATGGCAACAGGCAAAAGACTAAATCCTTGCCTCATATTTTTTAAGCTTTTGAAAAAATATCAGATCAGAAATATTTGGAAACACAACTCCACGAATCCCTGGTGCAATTGGGTTCAATGCAAACAGATAGCCTCAAGCAAGGTGAACCCAGCAGTTGCAATCACTGTAAAAACCTTTGAATATTAATATATCAGAACCTGGAACATTTCCCTTTTCTATTACCATTCCCAGAATCCCTCAGCCTTGTCATGCCCATTAGGTGTCATCAAGTTGGCTAGAGGTCTCTGGTCATAACAACATGGGCAGGAATGTTCCCATTTCGAGGAAAATTAGTTTGATACAAAAAATAAGGTCGGATTGCTCAGCTAAATGTTTTTATGCAATAGGGCAAGGCACAATTCTAGGAACTGTTCTGGCCTGTTGTCATCTTGGGTCATGGGGGATAGAGCCTTGGTGGCCAAGGGGAGGTGTTTAATCATGTCCATTTGGTTGCCCCACTCTACATGACTGGCCAATGAGATACTCTTCCTGTGATTGCACATGTGCAAAGGCAGTCTGGAGAGTCGCTTCACATTGGTTGCAAATCCTGCTCGCAAGCCACAAATGGCGGGCCGGAGCAGACAAACCTATAATTTTTGGCTTGACAAGCGCATGGTTAGTGAAGAGGTGTCTATTTCCAGCCATGTCGTGGGCCTGGTGGGTGACCACAAGCAAAAAAAAATCAGATGCTGCAGAAGAACATGAAGTTGGCTTTCAGGACCATGGGTTGTACACACTGCCTGGGCAAAAGCAAACCAAGCAAACATTTGGGAGGAAGAAAATTGGGAAGTAACGTTCAGCAAATCCTGGCTGCATTTCAGACCTAGATAAGTTACTTGAGAGACTAAAATTCATTGATTAGTCAGCATAAATAGTGTTCGCTGAGAGATTATGGGAGTTTTAGTACAAAATAATAACAATAACAACAGCATTTTATTTATATACCACTCTCCCCTAGGGGACTCTGGGCAATTTCCACACATGCAACGACACAGTAAAAATATACAAAATATTCAAAACAAAAACACAAAATTATTTACACAAAACAAATACAGTTAAAACCAAGTTCAAATACTATTCTATAATCTGGAATGAGTTGCTAAGGACCGAGATAGTAGAGTGGGTCTAAACCTTCTAAGAGGGCTGGGCCCAGTATAGTGCAGAAGAACTGTAGAATAAATGCAGTTTCATATCACTTTAACTGCCATGGTTCAATGCGATGGAGTGATGGAAGTTGTTTACAAAGTCTTTAGCCTTCTCTGCCAAACAGCGCTAGTGCCTCCCCAACCTCAACTCACACAATTCTATATGCTCATTTGGTGAAAAACAAGTGTTCACCTGGCCTGTATTGTTCATTTCTACTTCATACGTTCCAACATTTCACAAATGATCAAAGGGAGATATGTGGTAAAGCATCAACAGAATGAGGTCAAGATGACAGATGGTGCTAATGAGGAAGAATCTATCGCAGGAGAGACTGTCAATTTGCTTTTGCTTGAGTCTACAGGGAAAGCTAAGAATATGCCCCCTCCTCTCCACTTCTCTGATTGAATTGACTATGAACTACTTTTTCACTTTGAACCTAATCTGAAAAAAAGAGGAAAGTGGGAGTAAGTGAAAGGAACTGGGATATTTTTATGGCATTTGAAAGAGTGGGATGGTATAGGATCAATAGGAACTGTGCCTGCCAAATTGAAACAGTTGCAGGGAATTTTACATCACCAACTGGGGACCCTCCAAATGTATTAGACCAGTGGTTATCAACCTTTGTAATGCCATGACCCCTTAATAGAGTTCCTCATGTTGCGGTGACCTCCAACCATATTTTCATTGCTACTTCATAACTGTAATTTTGCGACTGTCATGAATCGTAATGTAAATATCTCATATGCAGGATGTGTTTTCATTCACTGGACCAAATTTGGCACATATACCTGATACGCCAAAATTTGAATACTGGTGGTGTTGGGGGGAGGGGTTGATTTTGTCATTTGGGAGTTGTAGTTGCTGGGATTTATAGTTTACCTACAATCAAAGAGCATTCTGAACTCCACCAATGATGGAATTCAACCAAACTTGGCGCATAGAGCTCCCACGACCAACAGAAAATCCTGGAATACTGGTGGGGTTGGGGGGTTGATTTTGTCATCTGGGGGTTGTAGTTGCTGGGATTTATAATTCACCTACAATCAAAGAGCATTCTGAACCCCACAAACAATAGAATTAGGTCAAACTTCCCACACAGAACCCCCATGACCAACAGAAAATACTGTTTTCTGGTGGTCTTTGGTGACCCCTCTGACATTCCCAGGTTGTCCCAACCCCCAGGTTGAGAAACGCTGTATTAGACCACCATCCCCCTCAACCCCTGCCACAAAAAAGCCATGTTCACAGGGAATGATGGAGGTTGTAGCAGAACACATCTAGAGGGTGCTTTGTTGGAGGAGGCTCTGACTTGAATGACAGTGCCTCTTCAAGATCAGTCTTCCAGATTGTCCTTAGACCCTTTGCTGTGGTTATGAGAGTGAAACTGAGACTTATCTGTACAGTAGATACTTGGTATGTGCTGGGGTTTGGTTCCAGGACCCTTCCTGGATTCCAAAAGCTGTGGATGGTCAAGTCCCATTACATACAATGGCATAAAATGATGGCAAAAAAATCAAACTTTGTATTGTGGATCCAGAATATTGCACTTTCCTTCAGCTACACTTAATAATTCATTGCACTACTTGAGCCTAGACCCAGTCTGATTCTGTTTTTCAGCCATGATATCATTTTAATGTTGTTGTTCTGATTGTGTTGTGTCTTTATTCAATTGCTTTTAATGCTGTTGTTTTTATATGTGATTTTGGGCTTGTCTCTATGTATGCCACCCTCTCCCCTTGGGGAGATGGTGGCAGGTATATAAAAATAAAGTTGTTGTTGTTGTTAGAAACACAACAAAACAAATCCACAGCAGACAAGATCACTCTGTTGGCTGTTGTATTGGATCACACATCGGACACTTCCCAAGTGTCTAGGACTGTGTGGTGTATCAGCGAATATTGCGTGCAGATCCCAGTAAGGTGGCCTTCTGCAGCTGGCAGATGGCAAGTTTGTCAGCGCCAATTGTGTTTAAGTGCAGGCCAAGGTCTTGAGACACTGCACCCAGTGTGCCGATCACCTTTGAAACCACCTCTACTGGCTTGTGGCAGAGACTTTGCAGTTCAATCTTTAAATCCTCATATTGATAGATTGGTTGGTTGTTGTTGTTGCTGTTGTTGTTTTTTCGAGCTGTGGTTGGTTGAATACATAGGTGCAGAATCTGTGGGTGCAGAGAGGCAAATGTGCCCAAAGAACACATTGGACTGCAAAATCAAGGCTTTTCTCTCATCTTCTCTTTTTCCTTCCTCCCACCGTAGCCTGGTAGAGAACTCCCTTCTTGATGTCAAATATGTCCATCCACCTTCAATCCCACTTCCTAAACCTTAAACCCCGAACCTTCCCAAGGGAAATGCTGATGCCACAAAGGAAGTGGGGAGAAATCATGAGCCATCAAAGGACAATATTTAATCAGGCTACCCCTGACACTGTGTGGTTCTTCTCTCAATAGACACACTCCCCTTTCCTGTTCTTGTGGAATAGGATTGGCTTTGCATTCTCAGCGGGATCCCAGTGGTATCCTGAGAACCGCAGTCTAAAGCTTTTTAGTCTGATTGAGAGCTTAGACTGGCCCACAGAGTAACTCCACAAATGCAAAGCTTGATGATTTATGGGCACATGATATAAACTACATCATAGACCATGGGGCCTCAAAAAACATTTTTCAATTCTGTTAGAATAATGCATATTGTTTTGAGTAATGTGATAGGACCTCTTAAATCAGACGCAGCTGAAAACTACAGCATTTCTTAATGTAGCCCTACCCAAATGATAGGCGAAATTCCCAATATGAAGGAAAGACTGGGGTGGCGTAAAGAGTTCCTGGCATTCAAAAAGTTTTGTTATGGATCGGTTTTCTCCCATCTTGGAGATTACAGATGTGTCCAACTACATTTCCCTTCACCTTGAGGACATGCTGGAAGGGGATGATGGAGTCTGAAGTCCTTTGAGTGAACTGTCAAGTGCCAGACTTGGCCAAGCTGCCGTGGACGTTGGTCTCTCGGGGAATGCCCGAATGCGCAGCATGTCTGTATTTAATCGCAACCAAAATAGTTTCCCCCAATCGCAATGTATAGGTTATATTATATACTGTCAAACCAAGAAGACTATAAGCAATCACCTCGTATTTATTACAAGCAGACAGAATTCTAATTATGCCAATTCTTGTCGCCAAACACCTCCTAGAAATGGGTCTGGAAATGAAGGGATTGGTTTGTACTAGTAATTATGGTCTACCATTAAATTACTTCCCCCCCCTCCCCCCACCATTTCGTCCAGGTTAAATTGTCCGTGGCTGGGTTTATATTTATATTTATCCATCTAGGAGCACGCAATCCAAACAACAGGAGACTGGGTGGAGTGCCAAGTAGGGCTGCAATTAAAGTTAGGACAGGTTTGTGGGTTGTTGTTCTTCTTGTTTTTTGAAGAGGGGTTAATGCTACCAGCTCTTTTTGCAGGTGAAAGCTTCAAACACGAGGGGGAAGGAATACCAAAAGAGGCACAGCCTCTGAACATGTGCAGAGTAAATTCCTACTGGGTAACCATATCTTCCCCACATAGCTATAAGATTGGTTGTGAGGTTTGAATAGGCACATAGGGCCCTTCCACACAGCTACATAAAATCCACATTGAACTGGATTATATGACAGTATAGACTCATATAACCCAATTCAAAGCAGATATTGTGGATAATCTGCCATTTTTAATTATTCGTGTCAGAAGCGACTTGAGAAACTGCAAGTTGTTCCTGGTGTGAGAGAATTGGCTGTCTGCAAAGATGTTGCCCAGAGGATGCCTGGATGTTTTGATATTTACCATCCTTGTGGGAGGCTACTAGCGCTGTCTTCGCACAATCCTAAATATACACTAGACAGACTATGTGACTAATGTTGCTGTCCTTGAGCAAGCAGGGATCACCAGCATTGAAGCCATGCTATTGAAAACACAACTGCGCTGGGCAGGACACGTCTCTAGGATGGAGGACGACCGCCTCCCAAAGATGCTACTCTATGGTGAACTCGCCACGGGTCAGCGCAAGAGAGGCGCCCCCAAAAAGAGATATAAGGATTCCCTGAAACAACATCTCAGGCTCGGCCAGATTGATCACCAACAATGGTCCACCCTGGCCTCACATCGGGAGGCATGGAGACGCACTATCCACAATGCTGCAGCCTCTTTCAAGAAGACACGCCAAAGAGGTCTCAAAGATAAACGACAACGCAGAAAGAACCGCTACTTGGAAACAACATCACCCAAGGAGACTTTCTGCTGTGCTTTCTGCAACTGGACTTGCCTATCTCAGATTGGCCTTTTTAGTCGTCAACGTGCTTATAAAAAGCGTGGGATGAGTCCTTCCTAAAGAATCTTCTTTCGCGAAGTAATGCCAAGAGAGAGGGAGGCTACTCTCATGTCCCTGCATGGGAAGCCAGGGCTGACAGAGGGAGCTCATCCATGCTCTTCCCAGATTTAAACCTCCAACCTGTCAGTCTTTACTCCTGCTGGCACAAGGGTTTAATCCATTGTGCCACCGGGGGCTCCATAATCAGCCTTGATATTCTGGGTTATTGGGCTGTCTGGAAGGACCCATAGGAAAACCATTGGAGCTGATGGGAGACCTTGCGCACATCCACACTTAATGCAAAGAGTCCACAGCTCTGTGGTGGCCATACAATTAATTGAGCTTGCAATGTTACCTTAATGTGGCCTTGAATTGCGTTAACCACCATGACAAGGAAAATAGGAGGGGACAGCAAGGGTTCAGTGCTGCTGGGTGGTGAGGGTACAGACTGGTCCTGGAATAAGTGTAGATCAGTATAGACACATCAGCAAAACATCAGGTTTTGGAAAGCTATTTTACATTGATTTTCAGGCCCCTTCCACACAGCTATATGAAATCCACATTGAACTGGATTAAATGACAGTGTGGCCAATGCTGTCCATACACCATAGAGATTACCGCTTTTACAGTGGTTCTCCTATTAACATATCTTCCAACATTTCACAGATTAAAATCAGGACATCACTTTGAACTCGGGGCCCTTCCACATAGCCCTAAATCTCAGAATATCAAGGCAGAAAATCCCCCAATATCTGCTTTGAACTGGGTTATCTAACTTTCTACCTTGATATTCTGGAATATATGACTGTGTGGAAGGACCCTCAGTTTGCAGGAATTGAAATAAGCTGAGGAGGAAGGGAGGACATGAGGGAGGAGAAAGAAACTGGGACATTTTGAAAGCATGAAAACGCTGGGTGAGGTCATCCGGAGTTTTGGAGTACGGTGCCATCTCTAGGCAGATGACACCCTACTCCACTACTCTTTTCCACCAGATTCCAAGGAAGCCCCTCTGTTACTGGACCAGTGCCTGGCCACTGTGACGGTCTGGATGAGGAGGAACAAGCTGAGGATCAATCCTGATAAGACAGAGGTCCTTCAGGTCAGTTGTTTGTCTGACCGGGGCATTGGGTGGCAACCTGTGTTGAACGGGGTTACACTCCCCCTGAAGTCACAGGTCCACAGTTTGGGGGTCCTCCTGGATTCAGCGCTGACACTTGATGCTTAGGTGTCGGTTGTGGCCTTCACACAGTTAAAACTCGTGCGCCAACTGCAACCATACCTCGTGACATCTGACTTGACCAGTGTCTTCGCCTTGGTTACCTCTAGACTGGATTACTGCAATGCACTCTACGTGGGGCTACCCTTGAAGATGGCCCAGAAACTTCAACTTGTCCAGCTATCAGCAGCTAGATCAATAACTGGGGCAAGTTACAGGGAGCGGTCAACCCCCCTGTTTAAAGAACTGCACTGGTTGCCATTTATTTTCTAGTCCCAATTCAAAGTTCAGGTGATCACTTATAAAGCCCGAAACAGTTCGGGACCCGCCAACCTTCGTGACCGGATCTCCCTCCATGAACCAGCTCAAACCCTCCGCTCTTCAGGGGAGGCCCTCCTGTCGCCCCTGCCAGTCTCACAGACTTGTTTGGTGGGCACAAGGGAGAGGGCCTTCTTCTCTGTTCCCCCCCCCCGGACTGGAATTTCTTGCCCTGAGAGATGAGGAAAGCCCCCACTTTTGAGACCTTTAAGAAACACCTGAAAACCTGGCTTTTCCGCTGTGCCTTTGGAGAGTAATTATTTAATTTCTAGCATTGCTCTCCTCGATGCTTCCATTCTTGGAGTCTATCCCCTCCACAAAGGATGCTATTCCGCTTATCTCACCCTGAGTGTTTAACACTTTATATGTGTACCTGCGGCCCACCCTGTCCTTATGATTTTGACATCTAGTTGTATATTGTTTTTTATTTATATGTATGTATTTTTATTGTGTTATTGCTGATGTTTTTGATTTTATTTTATTGTAATTTGTTGTTTGGGCCTGGCCTCATGCGAGCCGCCCCGAGTCACCATTGGGGAGATGGGGATGGGGTACAAATAAAGATTATTATTATTATTATTATTATTATTTAAAGATGGGAGGATAGAGGATTAATTGGGACTGCCCTTGCAAAACTAGGACAGTTGGAATATATGTTTTCATCAGTTCTGATGAAAACTATCACTATTAGGCAAGGGATGTAGAAGAGCACGAAAACATGAAAGGAATAACCAGTAAAATATATAAGATAATAATGGAAATAAAGGAAGGAAAAACAAAAAATAATACCCTTAAGGAGGTTTGGGACGAAGATTTAGGGTTAAAAATAAAGGAAACAGAGTGGCAACAATTATGGAGACAAAGGCATTTAAAAAAATTATCAATAAGGGTTAAAGAAAATTATTATAAGTTAATATGGAAATGGAACCTTACACCAGTAAGAATGGCAAACATAAATAAAAACTACTCGAAAAATTGCTGGAGAAACAGGAACATATATACATATGTGGTGGCAATGTAAATATATAAGTAAATTTTGGGAGAAAGTATTTAGAGAAATAGAAGATATAATGAATATTAAAATTGAAAGAACTCCTAGTATAGCCTTATTATCATTATATAATATTAAACAATTGGGGGGTGTAATGATGTTGATTATTTGTGTGTAAATGTTGTGTGACATGTGTTAAAATGTATGTTGTTTTGAATGTTCTATGGTTTGTTTCTGTGGGTGAAACAGAAGGGAGGCATGGCAGAAGCTTAGAAGAGCTGTCGCCATGGCAACTAGGGCTAGAGGCTAGTAGAATGTTCAGGTTTGAATTCTACAGTTGGAAAAGAGCGGGAAGCCAACTGCCAAATGAGAGGGGAGGAGTTATGTTCTAGTTTAGAGTGTCCTAAGGACTGAAAGAGAACGGTCCAGTGTTAGTGTGTGTCTTAAGGTCTGCTAGTGAGCAGTCCAGTTAAAGGGTATAGAGACCCTAGTTAAAGTTGCAGGGGTTTATAGAGGTTTAGTGGAAACCCTATAATAGGTCCCCATTGTGTTATGTAACAGAAAAAGTTGTGCCTCTAAGGAAGTTTGAAACCAACCAAGATTGTACCCATTTGTGTCAAAATAAATTGTTTGCATCTTAAAAGGAAAACACCTCTCCTGATTCTTTTATTGGTGGTGGCCCTCAAAGTCAGTGGTCAGCCGGATAAATGGTGGCAGCGTGGTCAAGTGGTCACTGAGAAGTTTTAAAACTCCAGTCAGTTAAATGGTGAAGGGTGAGACAGTACCCTGCCAATAAACGTGAAGTTGCTGAGGTAACTTCGAGGTTTCCTTGATTGGAGGTCAGCAGTGTGGACATAGAAAGATTGTCCAGTCTGAGGCCGGTCAAGAAGTGGAGTGGTCACATATTGGCGGCAGCGGTGGGATCTTTAAGAGAGGGTCCACCCTGTCCAGCCGGTTGATTTGAACATAGCTTCACCGCATATTGGCGGCAGAGCGGTGGGATCGTGTAAGAAAACTGATCCAGTGCGAAAGCAAGGCTACCAGAGGAATTTGTTTAATTTCTCAGTTTACTGACCAAAGTCGTGTGGTAGTAGGAACTTTAATAGTTTAGTTTAAAGTTCTGAGGTAAAAGTTCGGCAAAATGACCACCAGGAGACAAACGAGGGCTTTGGAGGAAGCAGGGCAGCCTGAGGTTCTGCAGGAAGGAGAAGACTCTGAAATTTCAGAATCAGAGTCAAGTAAAATGTCTGGAGAATACCGGTTTAGGCTTGAGGTGATGAAACTTGAGATGCAAAGGGAAGAGAAAGAAAAGGAGAGAGAGATGCGAAGAGAAAGAGAAGAAAAAGGAGAGAGATGCAAAGAGAAAGAGAAGAGAAGGAAAGAGAAGAGAGAGAAAAGGAGAGAGAGTTGCAAAGAGAAATAGCCAGGTTGGAGTCTGAGAGGGGGAATGCCTCTCAGCGTGCCAGGCCAGTTCAAGAGGTGCAGGCAGAAGGTTCTATAGACCAACTCCTGAGGAGATTCCCCGAAGTATGTAAAAGGGGATAGTGTGGAGAAATTTTTGGTTTCTTTTGAAAGATGTTGCTATGATTTTGAAATTGAAGAGGAGAGATGGATGACATATTTACGACCACAGATCTGCGGACAGTTGCTGGAGATTTATAGCGATATGGCAGAACAGGACCACAAGGTTTACCAGAAGTTTAAACAACAGGTCCAACAGAAGCTTCAGTTGACGCCCAGAACATTACAGAGTTAAGTTCAGGTCCTTGAAAAGGAGAAACCGAAAGTTTCTGTCAGCTAGCATCAAAGCAAAGCCAGTATTTCGATAGTTGGTTAAAAGGTGCTCAAATTACCAGTTTTCAGCAACTTAAGGATCTGATGATCCTGGAACAGTTTTATCAAAATGTTCCCTCAGAGTATAAATGGTTAGTTCAAGAAAGGAATCCTGAAACACCCAGTCAAGCAGCTCTTATGGTGGATATATAAGATGGTGACATTGAGAGAAGGAGTTTGTAAGGCTGAAGGCTACAAACCAGTGGAGAAACATTGTTTCAAGAAACCATACAAAGTGTTGCCACAGTATCAAGAGGCTAAAAATGCTGCAGGAGAGTACGCTCGTTACAGAAGGCCTGAGGAGAAAAATTACCTCAGAGATGGCTCCCTCAGTAGTGGAAATCGTCCAAGCTTTGATATGGCTAAGAGAATGTGTTTTTCATGCGGCAAGTTTGGACATATGAAAGCACAATGTTATCTACATAGCAAGGAAAAATCTTCCTTATGTATAACTCCAATATTAGAAAAGAGTTTTGAGAAGGGGCTTGAGTCTAATAAAGGAAAGAGTTCTTGAACAATGCAAGTACATAATCCCTTAGAAAAACAATGCCTTTTTGTTATGTTGGACACAGATAGAGATGACTACTTTGAACCACTTCAAGTAGGTCAAAACGAAATATTAGGATGGAGAGACACCGGATCGGAGGTCTGTGTGATTCGCCCTGAACATGTGCCAGAGGCATTCAGAAAACCTGTGTCTCAGCTTAGACTAAAAGGAGTAGGGGCAGTGTTGTGCGACGTTGTGTCTTTGCCAATCCAATATAAGAATTGGAAAGGATTTTGGGATTTTGCAATATATGAGGACATTCCTTTTGATTGTCTGCTGGGGAATGATATTGTAAGGAAGATCAAGTATTTAACAAGAGATGATGAGTTAACTGAAGGTCCAGTTAAACAGCAAGATGTTTCTTGTTTACCAGTTGATATTATCCCTGAAGAAAATCCTGAGACAAGTTCAAATATAATAGAGTTAGTGAAAACAGGAGCAGGAGAAGAGGATATTGCTAATGAGCAAAAGGCAGATGAAACACTGAGATCTTTATTTACTGCGGCTCAGGATGAGACGAAAGTCTTATCAAAAGAAAATCCTTCAAGATTTGTAGTTAAAGGACGAGTGTTGTATAGAGAGACCATGTGTGTAAAGTCTCCAGGAGGAACTAGTTCTTGTACACAAATAGTTGTGCCCCAAGCTTATAGGGAACAACTTATGAATTTGGCACACGCAAGCACACAAGGTGGCCATATGGGAATTCGACGCACCACACAGCGCATCACCAGAAATTTCTTTTGGCCCAATATGTATCAGCACATTAAAGAGTTTTGTCAATCGTGTGATACATGTCAGCGTGTCGGAACAGGAAAAGACAAGACCAAGGTTCCCCTAATTCCTATGCACTAATTGGAGAACCATTTTATCGTGTGGGGATCTATATTGTGGGACCCTTACCAAAGGCAAGTCGTAGAGGACGTCGGTATATCCTTACTTTGATGGACTATGCCACGAGGTACCCAGAAGCAGTGGCGTTGACTAATATTGATACAACCACAGTAGCGAACGCCTTGTTGTCTATATGGGGAAGAACAGGATATCCCAAAGAACTGATTTCAGATTTGGGAACCCAGTTTACGTCAAGACTGATGGAAAGACTGTTGGAGATGTGTGAATTAAACATCTGACATCGTCTGCTTACCATCCACAAACTAATGGTCTTGTGGAAAACCTAAATAAGACCTTAGTAAGAATGATCAAGGCGTACACTCAACAACATCCAGCCGATTGGGATGAGAAACTACAGCAACTCCTGTTTGCATGCAGAGAGACTCCACAAGGCAGTACAGGATACAGCCCTTTCGAGTTACTCTTTGGAAGGAAGGCGAGAGGTCCGCTGGATCTAGTGAGAGAGCACTGGGAGACTTCCTCAGTTGCAGAGCCAGTTCCAGTGAGTCGGTATCTACAGAGTTTACGGGAGACGATGGAGATGGCAAGAGTTATCGCTCAAGACAACCTTGCAGCAGCACAGCAGAAACAGAAGACCTGGTATGATCAATCAGCCCGAGAGAGATCCTTCGACGTTGGTGATAAAGTACTATATTTGATCCCGGAAAGAGTCAACAAACTTCAATTGAAATGGACAGGACCATGGACAGTTGTTAAGCGTGCCAGCAGAGTTAACTACTTGATACAAGAATTACAATCAGGACTGGAAAAACTGGTGCATGTTAACTCGCTTAAACCTTATGTTGAAAGATCAGTAGATGTATGTATAATAGTTAATGAAGGTGTAAATAGATCATTTCATTTCTGGGAAGGGAATAGGAAGGCTGACAAGAGTGTGAGTCAGGTAAAGCTTGATGAAGGGCTGACTTGCAAACAGCAGGAGCAACTTAGAGAACTGCTCCATAAGTATAAAAATTTGTTTTCCGGATAAACCGGGAAGAGAAGAAGGGGTGCAACATCAAATTATAACAGGAGACGCCTTACCCATTGCGTCTACTCCCTATCGAGTCACAGGGAAACTCGTGGAGTGTGTTGATAGAGAAGTTCAGGAAATGCTGGATATGGGGATTATAGAACCATCCAGTAGTCCTTGGGCATCACCCGTCGTGTTAGTTCAAAAACCAGACAACACAATAAGGTTTTGTGTTGATTATAGACGGTTAAACGAGGTGACACAAACCGATACATACCCTATGCCAAGGTTAGACGACCTGTTAGAGAAAATGGGGAGAGCCAATTACATCGGTGGCCTAGATCTCACCAAGGGTTTTTGGCAGATGCCAATGGATCCCAGAGACCGGGAGAAAACGGCCTTAAGAACACATAAAGGGTTACATCAGTTCAATGTCTTACCATTTGGACTTAAAAACATCCCAGCCACTTTGCAACGTTTAGTAGATAAGTTACTCGGGGTATGAGTAACTTCTGTGTGGCATACATGGACGACATAGGTGTATTTAGCAATACCTGGGAAGAACACCTACAACATCTAGACCAGGTGCTGTTTCGACTGAAAGAAGCAGGGTTAACAGTAAAAGCACCCAAGTGTCGCTTAGGGAATCGAATGTCCAAGTACCTAGGACACATGGTGGGAAGTGGTATGATTGGTCCAGAACCTACTAAGGTGGAGGCGATACACAAGTGGCCGATACCCAAAACCAAAAAGCAGGTTCGGTCCTTTTGGGATTAGCCAGTTATTATCGGTTTATCCCAAATTTTAGCGAATTGGCGACTCCATTGACAGGCTTAACCAAGAAGGCATGTCCAAATGTTGTAGTGTGGACACCACAATGTCAGGAGTCAATGGACAAGTTAAAACAGACCATAACATCACAGTCAGTGTTGAAATCTCCAGATTTTGATCGTCCATTTATATTAACGTTAGACTCTTCAGTAACAGGTTTGGGAGCGGTTTTAAGTCAAGCTGACGAGGATGGGGAAAAGCATCCTGTAATGTTTTTAAGTAAAAAGCTATTGCCGAGAAAGTAGTCTTTCTACCATCGAGAAAGAATGTCTCGCCATAGTGTGGTCGATTCAAAACTGAGACCATATCTGTGGGGCAGGAAGTTTGTTTTGCAGACGGATCATGCGCCATTAAAATGGCTGAGTAATGTTAAGGGTACTAACAACAAACTCTTAAGATGGAGTTTACTCTTGCAAGACTACGATTTTAAGGTAGTGCATGTGAAAGGCAAATCGAATGTAGTAGCTGACTCTTTATCGAGTGTTACTTAAATTCTGATTACAGAATGGATATGGTTTGTATATAGTTGTGTAAGTATAAATGTATATGTGAAATGTATAAGATTATATAATGTCTTGTTAATTATATTATTTTTAATTCACTCTGGACAGAGAGAATTAAAAATAATTTCGGAGGAAGGAAGGTAATGTAATGATGTTGATTATTTGTGTGTAAATGTTGTGTGACATGTGTTAAAATGTATGTTGTTTTGAATGTTCTATGGTTTGTTTCTGTGGGTGAAACAGAAGGGAGGCATGGCAGAAGCTTAGAAGAGCTGTCGCCATGGCAACCAGGGCTAGAGGCTAGTAGAATGTTCAGGTTTGAATTCTACAGTTGGAAAAGAGCGGAAGCCAACTGCCAAAATGAGAGGGGGAGGAGTTATGTTCTAGTTTAGAGTGTCCTAAGGACTGAAAGAGAACGGTCCAGTGTTAGTGTGTGTCTTAAGGTCTGCTAGGGGTATAGAGACCCTAGTTAAAGTTGCAGGGGTTTATAGAGGTTTAGTGGAAACCCTATAATAGGTCCCCATTGTGTTATGTAACAGAAAAAAGTTGTGCCTCTAAGGAAGTTTGAAACCAACCAAGATTGTACCCATTTGTGTCAAAATAAATTGTTTGCATCTTAACAGGAAAACACCTCTCCTGATTCTTTTATTGGTGGTGGCCCTCAAAGTCAGTGGTCAGCCGGATAAATGGTGGCAGCGTGGTCAAGTGGTCACTGAGAAGTTTTAAAACTCCAGTCAGTTAAATGGTGAAGGGGTGAGACAGTACCCTGCCAATAAACGTGAAGTTGCTGAGGTAACTTCGAGGTTTCCTTGGATTGGAGGTCAGCAGTGTGGACATAGAAAGATTGTCCAGTCTGAGGCCGGTCAAGAAGTGGAGTGGTCACATATTGGCGGCAGCGGTGGGATCTTTAAGAGAGGGTCCACCCTGTCCAGCCGGTTGATTTGAACGTAGCTTCACCGCAGAATAGTTCAAAGTCTATTCATAATTCAAGGCATGTTCTGTGTAATTCCCACACACATCGAGAAAAAAAATTCTTGTGCAGAAATGGGCTGCATATTCTGTGCAGAACAGATTGCAAAGAATGAAATGCCATTTTCAGTGGAAAATAGTGTTCAATGTATTGTCAAAGGCTTTCATGGCTGGAATCAGTGGATTGTTGTAGGTTTTTCAGACTGTATGGCCATGCTCTAGAACAGGGGTGGGCAATTATTTTTTCCAAGGGGCCACACGAGAGCCAAAAAATATTATGGAGGGCCGCACCTAAAGGCTGAACTACATTCTAATCTACATTATTTATTTATTTATTTACTATATTTACTATATATTACACATCATTAATATTAACATATTAATATATCAAGAAATATTCATATATTATTAGAATTAATATCATAATTATTATATTATAGTGTATATATAGACATTATAATATATTGAAATTATAATATAATATAACATTATTATATTATATTATTTATTATATTATTATATATTATCATAAAATTATTATAAAATAATAATAAAAACCACTTAAAATAAAATAAAATGAAATTCTAGTAGACAAGGTGTGAACCAAGATAGAGGCTGACATCCTCAAGAGTGGAAAGATCCCAAGATGGAATGGCCCAATGGCCCCAGCCCAAGGGATGGCAAAGCGGACCCAGCCACAGCAGAGCAGAGCAGCAGGCGATCGGAGGCTGCAGGCCTCTGCCCGCTTTCGCCCCCAGCTGTTCCCCAGCTGATCACGCTGCTATGGAGTGCCTACCATCCCTGGATGCGATCCGGGCCTGCAAGGGGAGCACTCAGCGATCTGAGGCAGCTTATTCAACCTGGCGATTCGGAAGACGATCAAGTCTTCTGGGTCGCCAGGGCGATCAGCTCCTGCAGGTTACCAAGTGCTGCCGCTGCAGGCCCGGATCACATCCAGGGATGGTAGGCACTCCAAAGCCGCCGCTCCTCTGACCTGTCTGCCGACACAAGTCCCACAAAGCCCGTGATGGGATGGTGGCAGCGGCACACCTTCCTCTTGGCCCCATCCCCGACGACCTTCTCCCCGGGCTGGACAGAATTGGCTGCCGGGCCGGATCTGGCCCGCGGGCCATAGGCTGCCCACCCCTGCTCTAGAAGCATTCTCTCCTGATATTTCACCTGCATCTTTGGCAGGCATCCTTAGAGGTTGTGACCTCCAAGGATCGGGTGAGCTCCCATTGTTAGCCCAAGCTTCTGTCAACCTAGCAGTTCGAAAACATGCAAATATGAGTAGATCAATAGGTACCACTCCAGCGGGAAGGTAATAGCACCCCATCCATTCATGCCAGCCACAGGACCAAGGAGGCATCTACGGGCAATGCCGGCTCTTTTGGTTAGAAATGGAGATGAGCACCACCCCCAGAGTCGGACTCAACTAGACTTAATATCAGGGGAAACCTTTACCTTTACTTTACCTATACATACATGCATATATACATAGGTAGAGGTGGAGGTGGGTTGTGGCTGAGGTAAATACAGGTGGATTTGTGTAGTAGTGGCACTTTTTGTAATGGGGTTAGATTTGTGCAAAATAGCACTATTTATTTCTGTTTTATATTTTTCTTTTCTTTTTCTTATTTGTGTCTTGCTGTGCTTTGTGGCGCTGTTTGATGTTTCCTGTATTGTGAGTTATGAATGTCATTATGTATTTAATTTATTTGTTAAAAATGCCTTTTAAACAATATTTCTGACCCCGTTTCATATATTTCCATCTTAAGTTCCTTGCCACACATACAGTTTTGTCTCATGCACATATGCATGTACCAGATAATGCTTTGGAAAATGCATGTGTATACACGGGAAAATATTACATCCAGCCAGTCTGCCTAGTGGCCAAAGAGGGTTTTTGAAGATTGTATTCCTAAAAGTAACTCATCTATACTTAAGGCTGCTAGGACATTGTAGTCTCCATCTGTCAGGGGTACATGCAGATCTTATTCATAACCCTGATGGTGTCCGAAACACTTCTGAAGCAGCCACAACCTCTAATTATTGTGTTGATTAAGGCTCCTCTCCCCGGCCCCTTGTTGTTGTTGTTATTGTTGATCTTATTGTCATTGCAGTCATTTGCCTTGTTTGGATGGAGCCAGCTTGAAATAGCAACAGGAAACCATGACCGTATTACATGTACTAAAAGCCTTCTTGGGGTTTGCAAAGTGATAAGTGAAACCACAACAAATTAATGTCATACATCCCAGATGCAGCCACTTAGGAGCTGCTATCATTCTTTCAGCCCACAGTGTGTGGACTGGACGGCCTCCTCCCTACTCACCCCACAATTTGACCAATTTTTAGACCTTTTTTGTTTGAGGCTTGTTATAACACAAAAATGCTTCTCTTCCAGACTCTCTCTCATGTTCTGCTATGATGAATTCAGACCTGGTCTGCCTAATAGTGATAGTTTTTTTTTCCTTTAATTTTTTCCTCTTTTTTTGTAATTCTTTTTCTTTTTCTTCTATTTGTTTTTTTTAATAAAAAAAATACAATGTCTATTTACAGCAGATTCATGTTGTTCATTACTAACTACAATACAATACTTAAATCTTTCGCATCTGCCATTATTTTTCTTATACATTTTTGTATCCCTCACCACTGTGCTCCCCTCCCCCCTTCCCAAGCCATAGCTTTTACATATCATTTGTCCAAAATTTCATTTCTTCTTTTGGAGGTAGCTTGCCTTCTTTCTTTTTTAGTCCTTTTTCGATGAATTTTCTCCATACCTCATCAAAATCACTTTGTTTTCATATACCTCTTTTTACTTTTAATATACATGTTAACTTTGCCAATTTCCACACTTCCTTGTACCATTCCTCTATTTGTACATTTATTTCTTTTTTTCCAATTCCTTGCTATAAGCAATCTTGCTACTGTTAATAGGTTTGTTACTATATTATATTACATTTTATCCTACTATATTTTATTTCATTCTGTTTTATTTTTTATTGGTGCAATATATATTGATATGACTGATGGTCTCTCAATAAAGATTCATTCATTCATTCACAGGAAGGTAACATATCCGGGCATCCCCTGGGCAATGTTACAGATGGCCAATTCTCTCACACCAGGAGCAACTTACAGTTTCTCAAGTCACTTCTGACATGAAGAAAATGAATTCAACATGGATAGCTTAGGAAAAGTAAACACCAAAATGATCTGATTTTTTTTGAGGCAAGAATCCTGAAGGAACTTTGAAAAAGGCAACATATATGAAATTTAGAAGATTTTCACATTCCTCTGTGTAGGGAATGTGCAGGGAAGCGCATGTGGAAGAAGCATGACAATAGTGAGATAGGTCTGCACACTTTATTTGTGTGGCCTCACTTGGTTTGAGCTACAGCCCAGACAACTGTATTTCTCTCCTTACTTGTTGATGTTATGTGCCTTGAAGTTGCTTCTGACTTATGATGACCCTAAGGCGAATCTTTCACAGGTTTTATTGGCATTTGCTCAGAGGGGAGCCATCTTCGCCCTTCCTTGAGGCTGAGAGAGTGCGGCTTCTCCAAGATTTCCCAGTGGTTTTCCATACAAAGGGAAAATTCTAACTCTGGTCCCCAGAGTTGTAATCCATCACTCAAACCACTATACCATGCTGGTTCCCTCCCTACATGCTTACTAATGACATCCTCAGCAATGCTCAGGCTACAGCTACTTTGGGTGGCAGCTAATAATGCCAGCAGGTGTACTAATAAATGGAAGTGGTGAATCCGTATTGGGCATTATTTAGTCCAGTGTCTGGGACTCTGCATTGCAGGGTTCCAGATACTGGAAAGATCCTTTAAAGTTTGCACTAAAACTCAGAACTTAGGCCCCTTCTACACTGCCATATAAAATCCAGATTATCTGCTTTGAACTGGATTATATGGCAGTGTAGACTGATATACTCCAGTTCAAAGCAGATAATGTGGACTATCTGCTTTGATAATCTAGATTATATAACAGTATAGAAGGGGGCAAGGAATGGATTTACCACACTGCTGATATGGAAGCTACTTATCACAGCTGAAAACCTCAAACTTAGCTGAGTTACTTTATCTCTGGATATATTTAGTTCGGTTACCTCAGAAAGCTTAGACTAAAATGGAGAGTGAACTCATTGCTCTACTGCTAGAATAGCCACCAGGTGACCCTGGTTGCAACACCCAGTTGGAATGGAATTGCATGTAGCCAAGACCTGAACATTGGATCATGACTCTAAAGACCAGAGTTCAAATCCCTGCACAGTCTCATCCCTTCTGAGAAAATATTGCCAAGAAAGCCCCGTGATGGGGTTACCATAAATCAGAAATGACTTGAAGGCACACAATAACAGAAGGCTGGGAGTCTCCAGTGGCTTGCAAGCCCTGGCTAATAGAGATATTTTATGGGAGCTGTCCAATGTGCTAAGCCTACTTTGAGTTTAAAGTTAAGTACGTTTGATAGCACTTTCAAAATCTGGAATAAAAGCCAGTTTCGGATTCATTACTGACATGCAAAATTCAAGATATCCCTGTTTGGAAAGGAATTAACTTGTAAAACTATATGAATGGGATCCCTACGAAGAAGGATGGGAAAAGACAGAGGGAGGGATCACATTATTTTACCCCATAGGGCAGCACATACAAATTATGAATTCCGGGAAACAGCTATGCATATGAAACAAAAGGGGTAATTCAAGCAATTGAAAGATCTAGCCAGCATGAAAAGAGAATGTGCCCTCACTAGACTGCTATTAAAGACACAAAAGCAAGGCTTCAGGGGAAAGCTGACCACCTTTTTTCTCACTTATAGAGCAGTGTTTCTCAACCCTCCTAATGCCACGACACCTTAATACAGTTCCTCATGTTGTGGTAACCCTCAACCATAAAATTATTTTCATTGCTACTTCACAACTGTAATTTTGCTACTGTTATGAATTGTAATGTAAATATCTGATATGCAGGATGTATTTTCATTCAATAAACCAAATATGCCCAAATCTGAATACTGGGGGGGATTGGCGGCAGTTTGGGTGGGGGGAGGTGGTTGATTTGTCATTTGGATGTTGTAGTTGCTAGGATTTATAGTTCACTTTCAATCAAAGAGCATTATCAACTCCACCAATGATGGAATTGAACCAAACTTGGCACACAGAACTCCCATGACCAACAGAAAATTCCAGAAGGGTTTGGTGGGCATTGACCTTTAGTTTTGGGGTTGTACTTCATCTACATCCAGAGAGGACTCAAACAATAATGGATCTGGACCAACCTTGGCACAAATACTCAATATGCCCAAATGTGAACACTGGTGGCGTTTGGGGGAAATAGAGCTTGACATTTGGGAGTTGTGGTTGCTGGGATTTATAGTTCACCTACAATCAAAGAGCATTCTGAACCCCACCAACAATAGAATTGGACCAAACTTCCCACACAGAACCCTCATGACCAATAGAAAATACTTTGTTTTCTGACTGTCTTTGGTGACCCCCTCTGACACCTCCCCCCCCCCCCCCCAGGGGTCCTGAGCTCCAGGTTGAGAAATGCTGTTATAGAGTATAAGGGTAACATCTTTATTACATTCATGACTCGTGTATGTTTTATCTGGTTTTACTGTTTATGTGTAAATCGCCTGGAGCATCTTGATGGAGGGCGATTAATAAGAAATAAATTTATGATGATGATGATGATGACATTATGGTCTCCCTAAGTGGCACAAGAATGATTTTCTGTTTTTGTGCTGTGCTTTATGCTCTGTTGTGGACGTTCAAAGAATGACAAAGTGTATTCAAGAAAAATGAGTTTTCTATCACAGGCCAGCTGCTTATAGCATCTAGATGTCTTTAAGAAGAACCTTCATCAGTTATTTTTGAACAATAGGGAAGTAAAACCCAACTTTCAAAAGACTGCAGTGAAAAATTATAACTATCTTTGAAACAGGAACCAATTAGTTTTTTTAAGTAAAGTGAGTTTCCCCATTCTGACTCTCTTTGTGTCACTGGAAGCCACAGGAGCAGGGATTGCTAGGAATCACTTCCCGCCAAGAATAGTGCTCAGGATATCTCCCACCATCTAATCTTGGCTGTGCATTTGTGCGTGCTGTCAAGCCCCTGGCAGTGTCCCACATCCTGTCTTCTAAGAGGATCTTCCAGGTCTGAAATCCATCTTGGCCAACGCTTCCTCACAGCCTCCCTGTTACATTTGGCTGGAGAACTACTGTTTTCCATACATGCCGTCTTGCGAGGCCTGTTTGTGAGGTCCCTTTCTCTCTCTCTCCTTTCACAAAGCCGCTCCAAATGTGTTTTAGTAGAATCCGTGTTGTCCCCCCGGGCCACCCACTGCCTCCACCCCACCTCAATGTTCTCTTCCACTGGCTTCCAATTCAGTTCCGTCTCTCAAAACCAATCCCTTTTGGAAAAGGGTGTGCATTCTCAATCTGCTAACAATTTAGACATGGTATCAGCAAGTCCCTTGTCTTCCAAAGAGCAAGAGATGAAGAGACATAGGGCAAGTCTACACTGACACTATAATCCAGTTTAGGAGGAACCAGTTTCACAGCATGAATGATTAAATTGACAGGTTTGGAACTGATTTGTGTCCAGGTGGGTGATTACATTGAACACAGAAAATGGCCTCAAACCACTATGCCGTTGTTATTGTTGTTTTCAATTTCTGAGGCAGATGTATATCACTGCTCCATAGGCATATGAGGCAAAAAAGGAAAAGTAGCAGGTAAGATTTGAAATAATCCATTACCTTCTCTAGGGAATCAGTTATTTTTGGGCAGTGCCTCCCCTGTTCTGGAGTATATAATGTGTTTCATCAGGGTGGGTGTCTACAGTATGCTGCAATTTTTGCGGAGCCAAATTAACCTTGGATCTGAAATTCATTAGTATCTGCTGCAGTACATTATTTGAATGAACCTGGCCTTTTAAAATGCACTTTATACTCTTAAATGGATGTTGCAGTGTGTCTTATGTGGCCATAGTGGGTTCAAGTGTCAGTGTAGAGGGGGCTATAAAGGGGGTTCTTTCTTGGCCTCCTGTTCTTTATTCCATATGAGATTTGATGTTAGCAGCAGCCTATTATCCAAATACTCCCAAGACTCCCAACACACAACTTTTATACCAATACACACCCGTGACAAACCCCCCTCCCGCCTTTCCCATGGGAGTCGCTCTGTTCCCAGATCCCAGCCAGTCAGGTGTCCATTGTTTAGGCTACGTCGGCTCCCGGATCCCGCCGGCCAATTTCAGGGCCGCGGGCATCGGCATCTGACATGATATGCACGATGTATTTTCATTCACTGGACCAAATTTGGCACAAATACCTAATACGCCCAGATTTAAATACTGGAGGGGTTGGAGGTGGGGGTTATTGATTTTGCCATTTGGGAGTTGTAATTGCTGGGATTTATAGTGAACCTACAATCAAAGAGCATTCTGACCTCCACCAATGATAGAATTGAACCAAACTTGGCACACAGAACTCCCATGACCAACAGAAAATACTGGAAGGGTTTGGTGGGCATTGAACTTGAGCGTTGGAGTTGTACTTCACCTACGTCCAGAGAGCACTGTGGACTTGAACAATGATGGATCTGGACCAACCTTGGCACAAATACTCAATATGCCCAAATGTGAACACTGGTGGCATTTGGGGAAAATAGAGCTTGACATTTGGGAGTTGTGGTTGTTGGGATTTATAGTTCACCTACAATCAAAGAGTATTCTGAACCCCACCAGGGATAGAATTGGGCCAAACTTCCCACACAGAACCTCCATGTCTTGAAGGGATTCATGGTGTTGTAGTTGAGCAAACTGAGCCTGTAGTTGCTACAGGTAGTAACTCGGAGGAGGATTCTGTGTTGGACATGTCACTGGAAGAGGGAGGTTTGGGCAGAATGACTGCAGCTGGGAGGAAAAGGGCTGCAAGTGCTGAGAGTTTGGAAGAGGCAGAGCACAGGAGAAAGGTCCGACAAATACTTAGGGAGCCTACCAGTGATGATACTTTTGAGGGGTTTGATGTAGAGTTACCTTCATAAGGGAGTGATACCGAGCTGGACTCAGCACTGGTGCAAGATGTCAGGGATGTGATAAGTGCTGAGTCAGCGAAAGCTCCTTTTTGGCTTTTCGAGTGACCTTGCTTGGCCTAGTGGGGATGTTGAATCGGACTGGGGTCCTTTAACTGCTCAGCAAAGGTGGGAAGATTGGAGGAACACACCCAGGGCTGCAGCTGAGGGAATGGGGCAGAGTTGGGTGGGGAGTCTGATGACTCTGATTTGTAAGGGTATTAAAGTAAGGCCTGGGGATTTGGGACTCTGCGGTCGGCCAAGGTGTTGCTGGTGGGTTGCTGGTTCTTGTATTTGGTGCTCTTGTTTCTTGTATCGCAGTTCCTGATTTCCCAGCAAGCTGTGAGTATTGGGCTGTTTTCCATGCTGGGTTCTGGGAGAGCTGCCATGGCAGCTCTAGCTGAAAATGTTGTATGTTGGGGTTTGGGGTTTTAATGTGTGTTTTTATGTTTAGTGACTACCGCGTTTCGTTTGGTCTTTTCCTGTGTTGCTGTGAGTGTCTGTCAATTATTTGGTATCGTATATGGGTGGAGGGGAGTTGCTGTGGGATGCGGGGGCTTTGATGTGTTTGTTTGTATACTTAGCTCCTGGACTTGGAGAAGCACTCTTCCTTTCCTTTTTGGACGGGTCTTCACATTGCAACGGACTTCAAGCCGGAAGAAAGCCAAGGACTTCGAAGACGGACGTCTTCATTGTTTTTGTTTACAGGGCTTTTGTTTTATGTGGGTTCCTTTTATGCCGGACTGTGGCTGTGTTTTGGTTAAAAATAAACTGTAAAAACTTTTGCTAGCTTGGCGTGTCTTTGAGCCATCTGTGGGGGTTTCGACACATGGCACAAGTCTCCCTTCAGCCTCTCACACTTTCCCTGACCCGCGCATGTGTACCATGGTGCCATGCACCAAGCATGCCTGCTCTCCCCTCCCTGCTTGGAGTCTCAGAAACAGCTTTCTCCTTGGCTGAGAGGCCAGCCAGTCACAGCGGAGAAAGGCGTTTGGTGGGAGGATTTGCCATCTGTTTCAAAAAGGAAGAGAAGGACAGGCGGAGAGATCTTCAGTCTTCTCTACCAAAGTGGTTTCTAAGACCATCAAAATATATGTTTCTGATGGTCTTTAGTGACCCCTCAGAAATCCTCTTGTGACACCCTCCCCCCCCCCCCTTTCCCTGGGTCCTGATTGAGAAATGCTGGTCTAAATGTTTTGGATCACAATTATCATAATCCATTATGGATTTGCTGGGGAGAACTGAAGCCAGACATCTGGGGAGCCAAAGTTTTCATTTTCCTGAAAATAGAAGGTTGTCCTCTAGAAAGTGGTACATATGGAATATATGAACCAGTCCATATAAACAGCATGAGTTTTGCATATAGCCAGCCACAAATCTATCCATCAATTTCCACCTCATTCTATGGACTTGTTTCTGTCATTCACATAGATTTTGATATGTAGCTAGCTATCATACTTCTTTTATGTATTGTTGTTGTTGTTACTATTCTGCTTTCTTTTTAAAGTTGAGGCGCAAAGTACGTATACCTTAGTTGTAGATATACACCTTAGTGATTGAAAATAAGTCAGGTATGGAGATTGTTAAGAAATTTAAGTATTTAGGTATTATTTTAACAAATAACAATGGCCAGTTGATAAAAAAACAACTACGAGAGCCTTTGGAAAGAAATAAAAAATGATTTAACAAAATGGAGAAACTTTAAGTTATCGTTACTGGGCAGGATTTCTACTATTAAAATGAAGACTTTCCCACGTATTAATTTTCTTTTTCAAATGTTACCCGTGCTAAAAAATTACCAAATTCTGAAGAAATGTTAAGCAGATCTAGCTAAATTTATTTGGCTAGGCAAGAAACCTAGGATAAAGCAGAAATACTTACAGGACAGGACAGACCAGGGGTTTTTTGGACTTCCTAATTTGATCAAATATTACGAGGCAAATTGCCTAGAAGGAATGAGAAACTGGGCACTACTTAAAAATAGAGAAATGCTAAACCTGGAAGGTCCAAGCAACAAATTTGGGTGGCATGGCTATTTAATATACAATAAAACAATACAGGACTCAAACTTTAAAAACCATATTATTAGGTTAGCCTCTCTGAATGTATGGACGAAATTTAAAAAAATAGTATATCCCAAGATACCGCTCTGGACTTCACCCCTGGAGGCTTTCCAAATAAAAAGAATTGAAGCTGATAATTGGCCAACATATGCAGACCTATTAAAGAAAGAAGGGCAGACCTTCTCACTAAAAAGCCAAGAAGAACTAACTAAATGGAACTTGAATTGGTTCCAATATAATCAAATTATAAGAAGGTATAAGGAAGATAAAAAAAAACAGGCTGGATGTTGCAACCGCCAATGGGAGAGAAAGTCTGGCTAAATACAGAAATAAAAGTGGTTAGTAAAATATATAATTTTCTCCTACATGTAGACCAGGAGAAAGAGCCCAATAAGGATTATATGAAAAAATGGTCTGCAAATTTGGGCTTTAATATTTCAAGAGAGGACTGGGAAAATGTTTGGAGGATAAAACAGAAATATAATTACGCATACTGTCTAAAAGAAAACATCTACAAGATGATGTATAGGTGGTATATTACACCCCACCAACTCGCCAAAATAAATAAAAACAGTTGTGCTACATGTTGGAAATGCCAAGAAGAAAAGGGGACTTTCTATCATCAATGGTGGACGTGTAAAGCCGCCAAGTCCTTTTGGAATATGATCCACAACAATGTGCGTTCCATCCTCCAAAACAATTGGGGGGAAAAACCTGAACTCTACTTACTAAATATCTCGGGACAAATGAAAAGCAAAGCAAATGACAAATTGTTAACATATCTTATTATTGCAGCCAGAATTACCTATGCCAAACTTTGGAAATCCATCGAAACCCCAAAAGAAGAAGACTGGATTTTAAAAGTACTTGAAATCGCAGAAATGGATAAACTTACCTGTTGGCTCAGATATAACTCTAACAACATATATGAAGAAACCTGGACGCCCTTTGTAAATTTTGTCAAGGAGAAAACCAACATAAACCTGAAAGGCTTTAGATTGTAAACTAAGAACTATTCCCTATCAAGAAGAAAATCTCCAAGTTATTTTTACCAATTATAAGAGATGTGAAGTCAACGTCCTACTCAATCTGGAATGGGAGACCAGATGGTCTTTTTCCTTTTCTCTCCCTTTGTTTCTTTCTTCCAACCGCACTATCCTATTGTACCCCCTCCCACCCCTCCCCCTTTCCCTCCTTACCCCCTTCTCTTTTCTAACTGTCTCCTGCCCCTTTTTTCTTTTTTTTCCCCTTCCCTACTAGTGTATGTACTATGTGGTTTTATCTTGTGCGCTCTTTTATGTTGTGTTTGTATTTCAAATAAAAAAATTTTTTAAAAAAAGATATACACCTTAGTTACGAAAGTAAATGTGCTCCTGAACAGTGTTTCTTTGACAGAAAAAATGATACTAGAGGTAAAAATGACATAGAAAAAAAGGAATTGGTTTCCAAACCACAAACAATGAAGAATTCAATGTTTTTCAGCAAACTTTTGTTTCAAAACTAACAATACGCCCATGAAACAATGAGGTGAGATAAGTCTTGCATTAGCAGACAAAACATTTTGAAACTTCTAGAGACCACCTCGAAGACTGTTTCCAAAAGACATCCAAAGTTTGTTTTTTCACGTAACAACAATGGCAAACATTTAGAGGTTTGTTACTCATATAATATGTGCATTTTTCTGTGTTTTGATATTTCTACACTTCTCACATACATGTTTAATATATTATATACGGCTTCAATTATTTGTCCTAGGAATTTTCATTGACTGTGGTCTTGTGTAATAGGATAATACGGGGGGAAATGATGCCACAATTCAATGAACATTGTTAGTAAGAAGAAAACCCATCTCTGCTGGTGAATCTGTAGTAATGTATGTGGAAAAGATGGCAAGAAGAAAGAGTCAAAATCCAACAGAAAGTCAATTCCATAAATATGTGCCACCACTTATTTCCTCATATTTCTACTTTGGGATTGGAAAAGGCTACACCAAAACATTAATTTTTTTCAAAAATAAAAGAATCCAAAATTGTACACGTCAGAAAGCGGATGGGCCAGTTGCTGGTAGCTGTGTTTTCCTATTCCCTGCATCCTCATCTAAAATAAAGCATCATGTATAGCTTGCCAAAATCCTGTATATTTGCTAGCCCAACAATTTAGCATGTATTTCCTGTGTGGTACAGATGCTTCATGGGCCACAGGAGTTGAGGTTGTATGCCTGTGTGGTCACCACAGCTTAATTTAAACAAAGTTCTGGTTACTTCAAAACCTGACTCCAGTATAAGATCAGCCTTTGAATGTAACTAGTATTTTTAAAAGAGGAAATAGAGAGTATTCCCGAACATGTACAGAGTGCTGCAAACCAAAGTAACTGCAAACAGATGTTATACCCTGAGGCGAGTGGGATGTGGCTCCAGAACTCCTTTTCAGTACCAGAACATGGTCCTGACAATGTGACAAGACAATAAAGGGGACAGATAAATTATTCACATTGCAAAATATAGCACTTCAACACCACTTTAACTGCCATAGCTCAATGCTATGAAATCACAAGAGCTGTAGTTTTACAATGTCTTCGGTCTTCTCTGCCAAAGAGGGCTGGTGCATCTCCAGGTTACAAATCCTAGGATCTCACAGTTAATATAATAGTAATAATAACTTTATTTGTCATCTGTCCCATCTCCCCACAAGGGACTCAGGGCGGCTCACAACAAAAATAGCAGCTATTTTATGTCAGACATACATATTCAATAACTAAGTAATATAACATAAGTAAACAAGATAAATAATAACAATGTGTCCAGTTATGGCCACCACAATTCAAGAAGGATATTGACAAGCTAGAACATGTCCAAAGAAGGACAACCAAAATGACCAAAGGTTTGGAAAGCAAGTCCTATGAGGAATGGATTAAGGAGTTGGGTATGTTTAGCTTACAGTAAAGAAAGCTGAAGAAGACATGAGAGCTATTTTGTATATTTGGAACTAGCCATCCCCTGCCACACGTTGCTGTGGCCCAGTCTGTGTATATGTGTTTTGTGTGTATGTATGTGTGTGTGTGTGTGAGCGAGAGAGAGAGAGCGTTAGTCATGGTTAGGTCCAGTTGGAATCTTCGTAATCAGAATTAAAATTGGAATAAATCCCTTTTTGAAGCGATATCGAAGCGATTTGGGAACCCGGAAATATCCTTGCCATTTAAAAGCTGTCACCATCTTTTTTCCAATTCAGGAAGTGAATTGAAAATGAAATCCATTGTCTGTCCTCCCCCAAACCTCACCAGGATGTAAAGGGGGTTATGTGTGCCAAATTTGGTCCAGATCTGTCACCCGTGCTGGTCACAGTGGTCTGTGAAAGTGGGAGCCAATCAGAAAGTTGCCACATCTCCACATCTCCACATACATACATACATACATGCATGCATGCATACATACAAATACTGTGATATATATATATATATATATATATATATATATATATATATATATATGGATGGTAACTTGTTGGCCTGATAGGTGTATTGTGTCCAAATGTGGTGTCAATTCGTCCAGTGGTTTTTGAGTTATGTTAATCCCACAAAAGAACATTACATTTTTATTTATATAGATGGTATCTCATTGAGGAAGAGACAAGCTTGTTTTCTGCTGCTAGAGCAGAATTCAAAGTGCAGGGAAAGCGATTTTAGCTAAACTTCCTGGTGGTAAGAGCTGTCTAGCAGTGGAATACCCTGGAATGTGGTGGAGTCTCTTCTCTAGTGGTTTCTAAACAGAAGCTGGATGGCATCTGTAGGGAGTGTTTTGATTGTGTGTTCTTGAACAGCAGGGGGTTGGACTGGATGGTGCTTGTGGTATCTACCAACTCTGTGATTCTATCGTATCATTGTATAACGCTTCTGGCTCTGAGTAGTATGCACTTTTATCTGGACTGAGAGGTCACCTAGTGGACTTCAGTGGCAGAGCAAGGAATCAAACATTGGTCTCTATGGCAGGGGTTTGGATGAGACAGCCCCTGTGGTCTCTTCCTATGATTCTGATTCTAGGCACAGAGCCCCTCCAGTTTCCAATTCTATGCCCTCTTCTTTTGGGATGGTAACTCCAAAAGCCACTTTAACTATCATGGTTATAGTTATAGTAGGATACAAGGAAGCATGCCCTTGCCATGCCTTTTGTCCCAAAGCACATCTATTGAGAATAGGCTCTGCAATCCCAAGAGTGCCTTCTATCTCTCCTTGGAAAGCTACAATGCAATTGAGAAGAATAGGTTTCTTTCCAAACCACACAGCCAGCTGAAGCACTGGAATAAAGCACTGTGTGTGTGCCTCCACACACGTGCGAGTGCTGGTGCAAACCAAGCCAGCGAGTTCAAACAGATTTCTGTGAAAAAGACAACTATTTGCCTATTGTTGATACACAGCCTGAAGTGGCCACATCCTCTGTGATTCTAGCCGCAGGCACGAGGAGTCATTATAAATTTCTTCCTGTGGGCTAACAAGTAGAGAAGAGGCCTGGTTGTGGTCAACAGGGTTTTTTTGCCTCTAGTACGCAAATGGAAAGCGTTCCTGAGGACAAGACAGCACAGTCTTGAGTAATAATTGCTAGGGAATAACAATACACAGCGATGGGCCAAATTCATTGGTTTTGTTATAGCGTGCCCCAGGTTTTGTTTGGAAGACAAAAACAAAGGCCTCAGGCCGTAACCCAGATGGGATGTAATATAATCACCACCACACTTATTGAAACTAGGCTGGTCTGGCTCTTGTCGGCGTCTGGCTTCGTGACCACACAGGAATTACATAGAAATTACCTTAAGTTGCATGCTGAGGGTTGTGCATTGTAAGAGGATAAATATGACATTCAAAGTTTAGTACAGCTGGCCCTCCACATTTGCGGCTTCCACTCTTTCGGATTTGGCTATTCGTGGATTTGATTCATATGTTCTCTCCAGGAATCTCTTGACCCTCCAGCAGATCTTTATGGTCAGCCATGCTGAAGGATCTAGGGTGGAACTGCACTGTTGAATTCATGCACGTTGACATCAACTGAATTGTCATGGCTCGGTGCTATGGAATCCTGGGAGTTGGATTTTGGTGAGGCATCAGAGTTCTTTTCCAGGAAAGGCTAAAGTCCTTCTAAAACGACAGCTTCCATGGTTCCACAGCATAACAGCATTGAGCTGGATGATATCAGTCTACACTGCTTATATCAGTGTTTCTCAACCAGTGTGCCGTGAGCGATCATCAGGTGTGCCGTGGGAAATTGGAATTGGAAGGGGGGAGGGAGAGTCTAGTGTGTTGAAGTATAAAAACCCTAAGAAGTCTACCTCGATAAAGGCACAAAATTACACACACACACCCCCCACCCGCTGTCTACTTGGTCTCTCCCTCTCCATACATTGGGAAGGCCCACCTCCCTTTCCCCAAGGAGAGACCTCCTCTTGCCTCCTGGGGGTTCTGTGTGGGAAGTTTGGCCCAGTTCTATCATTGGTGGGGTTCAGAATGCTCTTTGATTGTAGGGAACTATAAATCCCAGCAACTAAAACTCCCAAATGTCAAGGTCTATTTCCCCTGAACTCCATCTGCGTTCATATTTGGGCATATTGAGTATTCATGCCAAGTTTGGTCCTGATCCAACATTGTTTGAGTCCACAGTGCTCTCTGGATATAGGTGAACTACAACTCCAAAACTCAAGGTCAATGCCCACCAAACTCTTATAGCATTTTCTCTTGGTTATGTGAGTTCTATGTGGGAAGTTTGTGTCTTTCTGCCATTCCTGCCAGGATATCTATGTTATGTTCATCAAAACAGGCCCAGGTTTCACACTGAGTGTATAAATACATTTAAAAGCATATTAACTATATGTATTACTGTGTTAGAGTGTCATTTTGTGTCATTTTGGTTGGTGGTGTGCCCCAGGATTTTGCAAATGTAAAAAGTGTGCCGCGGCTCAAAAAAGGTTGGGAAACACTGACCTGGTGTGCCGCAGAAAAACCTCTCTTCCCCCCTTTCTTCCCCCTCCTGCCAAAGTCCTGCTGCTGCTGCTTGGAGGAGGAGGAGGAGGAAGAGGAGGGGGAAGGGCCAGGTGGCGAAGAAGAAGAAGGGGCCGGGTTGCCGCCTCCTTTAGCCGTTTCCCCAGCCAGCCTCCAATCGAGGGAGAGCGGGGAACGGAAGCGAGGCGCGCAGTCCGAGGCAGGCCCACCGGCTTCTTCTTTCAAACCACAGGAAAGAAGGAAGGAAGGCAGGCAACCACAGACTGAGTGAGTGCTTTCCCTTCTGGTGTGGATGAGGGAGAGAGCCATTCAGGAAGGGAACCACCTGGGGGTTCTGTGTGGGATGTTTGGCCCAGTTCTATCATTGGTGGGGTTCAGAATGCTCTTTGATTGTAGGGGAACTATCAATCCAGCAACTACAACTCCCAAATGTCAAGGTCTATTTTTCCCAAACTCCATCTGTGTTCACATTTGGGCATATTGAGTATTCATGCCAAGTTTGGTCCTGATCCAACATTGTTTGAGTCCACAGTGCTCTCTGGATATAGGTGAACTACAACTCCAAAACTCAAGGTCAATTCCCAAACAAACCCTTTCAGTACTTTCAGTCTTTCTGACATTCCTGCCAGGATATCTATGTTGTGTTCATTGAAACAGGCCCAGGTTTCACACTGAGTGTATAAATACATTTAAAAACATATTAACTATATGTATTACTGTGTTAGAGTGTCATTTTGTGTCATTTTGGTTGGTGGTGTGCCCCAGGATTTTGTAAATGTAAAAAGTGTGCCGCAGCTCAAAAAAGGTTGGGAAACACTGGCTTATATGATGCAGTTCAATGCAGTAGATGGGGTTAAAGATTGACTTCACCTGTCTACCTCTGTCTCCTCTCCTGGATACTTTGAGGTTCTCACCAGTCTGCTGACATGTATCCCATTAAAGCTTTTGTGGAGATGCTGATTGGGCTATAAGAAAAACAACACCAATGACACTAATGATGTAAACACTGGAAGCGGAAGGAATGTTGACTTAAAAAGATGAAAAAGGGAGAGAACAAGAGGAGCAAAGTAAGATCAGGGAGATAATGACAAAATATTACAAGGATTTATATAAGGAGGAGGGGTAGCACAAGGGAACTTAAATATCAGAGAAAAAAATTGCAGAGGAAGACAGAGAGTTGTTAAATCAACCAATAACACAAGAGGAAATATTAAACGTAATTAAAGGGTTAAAGGGGCTAAGTCTCCAGGGCCAGATGGATTCCCAGCGGAATATTATAAAGCATATATTGAAGAATTGGTACCACATCTAACAGAGTTGTTTAATGAAATATACATTAAGCAAAAGTCCCACAAACATGGAAAGTTTCAGAAATTATCACCATACCAAAAAAGGGAAGAGATCTAACACAACCAGGGTCATATAGACCTATCAGTCTATGTAACCAGGATTATAAAATATTCACAAAAATTTTAGCAAAAAGATTGGAAACGATAATGCCAAAAATAATTAAAGAAGATCAATATGGATTTGTAAAGGGAAGAAAAATCGGGATCAATAAAAAAATGTGGTAATTGCAATGAATCAGGCAAATTTGAATAAGGGAAAAATTGGAATACTCAAATTGGATGTCTATAAAGCTTTTGATAAGGTTAACCATAAATATCTGTTTAATGTATGCCAACAATTGAATATGGGGGAAAAATTTTGTAAAACATTGCAGCAACTGTATAGTAATTGTAAGGCAAGAGTAAGAGTGAACAACAGAAGGACAGGAGAGATACCTATTCTAAATGGCACAAAACAAGGGTGTCCATTATCCCCCACTTTATTTGTAATAGCAATAGAGATACTAGCCGAAAGTATCAGAAATAGCACCAAGTGGACAGGGTATAAAATAGAAAAGGAGGGAGGAAGAAAAGAAGAAATAAAGCTGAACCTGTTTGCAGATGATGCAATGATTATTACCAACCAACCATTAATTATGATAAAAGATATGATAAAAATATATTAAAAAAAATAAAAATAAAAAAATAAAAAAAATAAAAAGTTAAAGCATAGTGATCAATCACAAAAACAATATGTTTGGAGAAGAATGGACAACGGATGATGGGATTTGCAATAATTTCGACCAATTCAGCTCTGACTTCCACAGCCAAGACCCCATGAATGACAGACCTGGATCAAACTTGGCACACAGAACTCCCATGACCAACAGAAATACTAGAGTTTTGGGAGGAATTGACAGTGATTTATGGGAGATGTAGTTCACCTACTATTGGAGAGCACTCTGAACCCAAATAATCCTGGATCTGGACCAAATTTGGCACAAATACTCAATATGCCCAAATTTGAATACTGGTGGGGTTGAGGGGATTAATTTTGTCATTTGGGAGTTGTAGCTGCTGGGATTTATAGTTCACCTATAATGAAAGAGCATTTTGAACTCCCAACAGCAACGGAATTGAACTAAACTTGAGCAATAGAGAATACTGGACCTTGGAAATTGGGAGCTGCTTGCATTTTCCTTCGTGCCAAAGCCATCTCCCAGGAGGCACCTGCAAATGCTGCAGCGATTCAGGGGACGTTTGCAGATGCAGAGGCTTTTCTTTTCCACGGGACCAACTGGCAGGCACACACTCGCAAGTGTGCGACAGTCTCAGCCTGCCAGTTGGAATCCCTGGACAGGCATTGCTTGGAAACCACAGCACGCGTGCCCTTCCTCTCCTCAACTCCACCCACGGCGCAGTATTGCCCCTTCCTTCCAAGGGACCCATTGGATTGGAAGGGGCGATACAGAACTGCGCTGTGGGTGGAGTTGAGGAGAGGAAGGGGGTACGCGCTGCGGTTTCCAAGCAACGCCTGTCCAGGGATTCCAACTGGCAGGCTGAGACTGTCGCGCACTTGCGAGTTTCACACTGCATCAGTAAGTTTCATTTTGAGCCCTCGGTGGCACAATGGGTTAAACCCTTGTGCTGGCAGGACTGCTGACCAAAAGGTCGTCAGTTCGAATTTGAGGAGGAGGCTGAGCTTCCATCTGTCAGCTCCAGCTTCTCATGCTGGGACATGAGAGAAGCCTCCTACAGGATGGTAAAACATCCAGGCATCTCCTGTGTAACGTCCTTGCAGATGGACAATTCTCTCATACCAGAAGTGACTTGCAGCTTCTCAAGTCACTCCTGACATTTTCAAAAAAGTTTCATTTGTGTTTCCAGCACTTCCCTGTCATCTATGAATGCCTTCCAGCCCTACCTTCTAGTTTTCTACTAGCTCTAAAACATCCCCACGCAGAAACTGCTGGGTGTTTCTGAATGGATTACATTTCATTACAGACTTCTTTTCCACCATTTCTGTTGCTTTTTATTCTTAACCACTGACTTCATCATGCTGTAGCTGCCAGTTTTAAGCCCACACACTTTGTGCTTTTGTTTTAATTCGGAAAGTGCAGTTTTTCTCGCCTGCAGAAATGGAGGCTGGATTTACACTGCCATACAATGTGGTTTTGAACGGTATTATAGGGATCAGTGTGGACCCGTATAATGCAGCTCAATGCAGGTAAACTGCACGATAGATCTACACTGGCCAGCTGGAGAAAGAAAGAAAACTGGGTTCTCTATAACACTATAGTTATAGAACAGGCACAGGCAAACTTCAGCTCTCCAGGTGTTTTGGATTTCAACTCCCACAATTCCTAACAGTCTATCAGCGGTTAGGAATTGTGGAAGTTGAAATCCAAAACACCTGGAGGGCCGAAGTTTGCCCATGATTGTTATATAGCATGGCAGATGATCCACATTAATGCATGATAACATTAGATGGATTCCTGAGATTTGTAGTTTAGGGCGGGGGGGGGGGGGGTATTTAGAATGGCTAGAACACTGTAGTGTTCTACCAAAATACAAAGTCAATTGTTCATCCAAGTTTCTATAGATGGTTATCATAGAATCATAATGCAGTAATAATTTAGTGTGGAAGGTTCCCGCTTGGTGCAATAACAGACCCTTAATCACACTAGTTTAACATGTGAACATGTTTATTCTCATACTTGGAAACTAATTTCTATTGTCCAATAAATCTATTTTATCTGGAATATATCTTCCAACAGTCCTGATTTGGCAAAGACGGTACCAAATAATCCTTTTATGGAACTTTTTTAGCTGCTTGTTTCTTTTCCAACCCTTTCTTTTCCAACCCTTTGTTCTCTGTTAACTTTAGACCTTTAGACAGCTATGGCAGCATCCTATGGAATCCTGGAGTTTGTACCTTATGGAGAGAAATTTAGAATGTAGAGCTTGAGAATTACAACGTTATCACATTAGGCTGAGGATTCTCCACACATCATGGCGAATCCATGGAGGTCCCGGCAGGGGGCGTGGATAAACCGTTACTCCATGCCCTGCATTGCATGACTTACCTCAACCCCTATCCCATAGGGGGAAGCATTGCCATCCATCTTTTCCCCATTGCTCCTAAGATAACATGGGAAGCTTCTTATGTGGCCATGGTGGTGGCATGAGCTGTTTCTCTTTCACCACAAAGCCAGGACAGAAGTTGAGGCACATTATGGGAAGCGCTCCATGGTGAACGCGAAGAAGAAGTGTCATAGTGAGAGGAACCAGTAAGAAAACTACCCCTCCCAAAAAAAAGGAGGAGAAGCCAGAAAGCAGCCTACTGTGTTTGCTTTTTGTAATCTGCCTAGAGATAGCTGAACCAGGAATGTAATACTATCTTGTTGCACGTGAACTCTGTGTGCTGAAAGATATAGGGCCAATCAGGTTGTGCATGATCAGGGAATGCATCCAACCCTTGGAGCACAGAGGTGATAAGGAGAGTGAGGTAATTGTGTATAAAAAAGGTTTTATTTACTGCGCAACAGGCGTGGCAGTCTTTTGCTCTTTGACCTGAATGGTCAGACTGTCCATCTCAAGCTGATCAGCTTGAAATAAAAAGTCTTGTTTTGGATTTATCAATTTAGTTGGATCTCCTCTGACCTTGTGGGCTCCGCGACCCTAAACCCGTGTTCTCTTACAATAGGGCTCAATTGCTGTTTATGGATGGAACACTGTTTTTAACATAAATGAATGCATAGGATATGTTAATGTAATTGTATTTTAATGTATTTTATTGTTAAATGTTGGGGTTTTATACTGTGTTTTACTGTGTAGGCATCAAATTGTGCCTTTTTTGGAAGCCGCTCTGAGTCCCCCCCTGGGGGTTGAGAAGAGCGGGGTAAAATGCCAGAAATAATAAATAATAGGACAGGTAAATCATCCCGTCTGATGAGGTCGCAATAATTGCTCACGGAACTACAAATCCCACGATTCCACTGGATGTGCCATCCTGTCACAGTGGAATATAGACCGCAACAACAACATTACATTCATATATCACTTCTCCCAATCCTAGAAACGTATGAGCTGTTTCTTGTTAGCCAATTGTTCATCACATGCTCAGGAATGCTCTACTCTTGCTTCTGATCATTCAAGGTTGAGCTGTAAAGAAATTACTGGACTAAAATCAACATATCGTTATAACAACCTGTCCTGAATCTCTATGGCCAACTTTGATAAAAATTAGAGCCTTGAGTTGCCAGCCACCACTACCTCCTACCAACCAAATAGAACTATGCCTGGCTTATTTCACTACTGCCATATGTTTAGAAGGAAGCAAAGGTTGCATAACTGCCAAGGTTGATTGAGAAAAATGTGTTCTGCCAGATTATAACTTGAAATACCAGACATTAAAACAAAACACTGATATTCCACTTGATCCATGTGAGGAAGAAAACCAGAAGTGCAAATCTTGATCATGTGAACAATGGAGATGTGCCCACTGGGGGCCATTCTTTAGTCTCACATAATGGCAGGCATGTAGCCAGGGGGGGCTAAGGGGGCTTCAGCCCCCCGAAATTCTCAGGGTGGTCCGCGAAAAGGCCTGACTGGTACATTATTTAAACTGTTATGTTTATTCATATCATGATCTGATCACCATGCTCAGTATATCCCACATTCATGGGGTTATTGGGATAACAATACAAAAGTTTGCTAGGGTAGACCCTCTTCCACCCAGTCTCAGCCCCCCGAACCAAAATCAGCCCCGAACCAAAATCCTGGCTACAGCCCTGCATAATGGCTAGGAAACCTCAGAGCCTGAGATCAACCTGAACTAGCATGGCCTTTACTATTTGAAACTGCTCTTTTTTTGTTCATTTCTCAAATCATTTTGAAAGTATATTTCAATTTGATTTTAAAGTTTTAATCTATCTTTCTACATTAATGCAGTGTGACACCTGTTGAACTGCTATGGCTCAATGCTACAGTATATAATCATGAGAGTTGCACTTTTACAAGATCATTAGTTTTCTCTGTCAAAGAATTCTGGTGCCTCTCCAAACTATAACTCCCATAATTATAGCATGAAGCCAAGGCAGTTCAAGTGGTGTCAATCTGCATTAATTCTATGGTGTAAGTACATCTGGATCTCTTTGAGGTTTCTACCTCCAACAAAGGTAAAACGTTTCAGGTAGGAATCGCATTTGACATATTTTTCAGGGGAGAAAATGATGGTCTTTGGATCAGAGCCCTGCATTTTTTCAAGATGCCCCCCCCCCCCCCCGATGTAACCATAGAGCAATGGTTCCCCAACTTTTTCTTTTAATTTACCAGGGAGCACTTTGACCAGGGACCACTCTCCAACATTAGTACCAAAAGGGTTACTAATCAGTTTTTGGTTAACTTTAGATTCGTTTTGGTTCTTTGGAGTGCTGACTCAGAAAATTGCATTGGATAGACCACATCAACTCTAATTTCAGATACTGAACATATGCCATCCAGTAGTCACCATCTGCTCACCCTTAGAAAACCATATTTAATCAGCCCTGGCATTATAAGAGGGTTTCACGAGACCAGTAGCTCCCATTGCAATGGTGTAGTAATGGTGAGGCTACAGACCACATTTTAATTCTTGTGGACCACTGGTGGTCCACGGACCACAGGTTGGGAAGCGCTACCATAGAGGCTTCTAAGAAATTCCGTATTATTTACCTAAGCAAGGTTAGGTAGCCTCACCCAGGACAGAAACATTGTGATCTCAAAGGAAGTTATTCTTTTCCATTTTCAAATGGACTTCAGATTTTATTACCTGGATTTTACAGATCTTTGCCTCTCATTGCACACATGGCCAAAGTCAAGAGTGGCCTCTCCCTGTGTGGATATCCCTCCAGGATATCTTAACTGACAAAAACTGACCTCTTGACAAGATGCAGGGCTGTGATTCAAAGATCGTCTCTTTTCCCCTTCTTCCATATGATTTTGTATAACCTTTGGCTAATAAAGAAAGCTTACACTCTGTATTCTGTGCATGCTAGTTGACCCATTATTTTATGGATTTTGGATGTGATTGTATTTTGATGTGCAGCCAACAAAGCTATTCCTGAATGTGTTTTCTCTCTGTAGATTGCTCAGAAGCATTTGGTTCTGTGGAACATGGTATAGTGGACTAGTTGTTCCTTCTTTGGCCTAGTCCAGTAGGCTCCTTTTTGTGTTCACTCTCCGGGCCCCCAATTCCCTTCCTCTCCCCCCTTCTCTTCCTGTGTGCTTTGCTAGAGCAGGAGAGGAAGCAACCCTTAAATCCCTACAAATAGCTTCACCCCTCAAAATGAGGGTGTAATTATGTCAAATTGGAGAGACTTATTTCAGGCTTAAGGAGGCTAGAAAAAATAAACCACCAAAGCCCGAGCTTTTTCTGCACGCCTGGATCATTACACGCGAGAGTGAAATGGCCTCCGTTTGTGTGTGTGTGTGTTTTATAGCAAGAGGGCAGGAAGGAAGCAGAGAAGCGGAAGGAAGGGAAGGAAGAAGAGAGAGATTAGATACAAATAGTCTGGTAGGAGCCAGGCTGTCCGAAAACCATTCCCGCAGGGGGTGTTCGGCACCGAAAGAATCCCAATGAAGGGTGACCTCATTGTGTATTTGTCTGGCCCAGCATGAGCTGTTTTCTTAAGCCATGGAAATAACCTCACTCCACAAGCACTACAAAAATTGGCAGAAGCGATCAAGGCATGCACTGTTTAACTTGGGGACTTTAGCACCCCTCCTTGTAGACAAAATTGATCTGCCCTACATGTCAAAAGAAGGTAGAAAAGGACACCGAGTGACTGATTTAACTAGAAGAGGGAGACAATGCTGGGGTGCCATGTGCAAAAGAGAGACCCCAAAAGAACTGTGTATTCCATAGCTCCGCCTACCTTGGGCTGACCTGATTTTGCTACCTGATGGTTCTCTGTGGCAGAGTAAAAAATCTTGGGTGCATCCACACTACACAGCTAAATAAATCCAAAGGAGCTGTTAATGGCACACTTTAACTACTATGGTTCCAGTCTATGGAAACCTGGGAATGATAGTTTAGGAGGGGTATTTAAAATTGTCAGCCAATGAGTTCTAGTGCTTCACTGCCGATCTACAAATCCTTGGTTAGCAAGGGAACCCAGTGCCTTAAGTAGAAGGCAACCCACAGGAAGGGAAAATGTATACAAAGAACCCACAGATACCAGGGGAACCCCAACAGGTTTCAGTATCCACGAAAGCTAGGGTCAACATGGATTAAGGGTCTCGTAAGGAGTTGCATTCAAAGGGATTATAGACAGGCCAGGATTACCCATAAGGCCAACCTAGGCCATGATCTAGGGGTGCAAGCCGATGGGGGGCGCAGATCACGGACCAAAAAAAGTTAAAACAAATAAAAATGCAACGCGCATGAAGATGAGGAAGGGAGGATACTGGAGGTCCTCCAGGAGTTTTACGCCCATCCTCCAGCAACTGCACTGGCTGCCAATTGAGTACCGAATCACCTTCAAGCGCCGCTCCTGCCCCTTCCTGAATACCAGCTCCTGCCTCTGCTATTGTTGCGCAAATGGCATATGCGCAGGGGCTCTCGACACTGGCGTCGACAGGAGGAACAATTAACTCTCTCGATGCCAACAGCATCCACTTGCTGGCTCCTTCAGTGCAAGTACAGGAAACTCTATTGCGCAGTCTGCGCATGCCCTAACACGATGAAAGCTGGTATTCCTCCTCCAACACAAGGAGGACACTCCTCCTTACTGGAGAGAGAAGCGCAACTGCCAGCTACGGCACATGCGCAAGCCCCAGTACAGGAGAGAAGCCCAACGTGACAAGCCCGGTATCGGGGAGAAGCGCGGCATCGGTACAGCTGATGACTACAACGCATGTGCAATCCCCGATACCGGGTAGGAGCCAAGTGCCTCAAGCTCCGGCATTGGGGAGGAGGCTCCCCCCCATGCCTGCATCCATAGTGCCTGCTGAGAGGGAACCTCCTGTGGCGGACCTAGTGGGGCCACACCGGGAGAGCTGGATGCGGGGCCCTAAGGGGGACGAGCAGATGAAAGGATGTGGAGGGGGGTGCGATAGAGGTTGGCTTAAAGGGGGCGTAATTCCAAAGTGTGGCCTAGGGCGCAAAAAGGTGTTAATCCGGGTCTGATTATAGAGAGGAGAGTACATAGACAAAAGGGAAAAAGTATAGATTGGTGGATATTGAGGCTCCCAGGAGAACCAGTGTACCTATAGAGGTGGGAGGTGGGCAAGGGGGTTCAGCTGTCAAAGAGGATATATAGAGCATCAATCTGCGGATACCAAGGGAGGAACGATAGATCTCGGTATCCGTGGTTCAGGGTAGTATGTATCGGGGTTACCAGGGTGAAGGTTGGCATGGGTAAGGAAAGGTAGGGAAAAGGAAGGAAAACACAATTTTTCAGGGCATGAGAGGCCATGGGGACGATGTGGGCCATGTGGCCCAAGCAGCCATCAGGCTGGCTGCAGAATGCAGAAATAGGAAGAAACAGACACAGGAGAGCGAAAGGAGAGCCTGGGAGAGAGAAGTTAATGGTAATCCTTTTATTTAGGGGGAAAGAACCCTAGAACCAATAATAAGAAAGGGGATTGGTTGTCCCAAAGTCTTCTGGGAGCCGGTAGCTACTGCTGAGTTCCTCCCAACTGCGGGTTTCAAGTCCCAGGCCCCTGCCATCCATGGTAATGAGTTTATCAATTTAATATTTGGACCCAGTGGCGATCTGTGCTCAACATCAAGACACCCTTTCTAGGAATTCCTAGATCTTCCAGCATGACACTATTAAGCTGACCATATAATTGCACTGGAGTATCTAGAGATTCCTAGAAAGGTGTTCTCTCTATAAATCTTTAGATCCCCTTGCATAGCAAGAAGTTGGCTTTGTTCAGTATGAAATGCTTCCCCCAAATATCTGTAGGACCATTATCTGCAGTTTTGTTTAGACCACATCCGACAAAATACGAGTATATCCTTACCTTTGACATTTTTTTTGAAATATATTTATTAGGGTTTTTCCATAAACAGTAAAAGTGGGGGAACAATTTCAGGTAAAGGACAGTAGGAAAGATAGAGAAAGGAGAGGCTGAGAGTGGTGAGGGGAGAGGGGGTGGTAGAGGGAGGCGTCGGGTGTGGGAAAGGGGGTGCGGGTGTGGTGGTAACAGGGCATGGGGGTAGAAAGGGGTAAGGGTTAGGGGCGGTGAAGGAGGTCGTTTGGTCTGGGATCTGGGAAGGATAGTAATGGGTAAGGATGATGAGAAAAGATAGGGATAGGGGTAACTTGTTTTCTTCTAAGTTCCTTGTTCATGGGTGCTTCTTGTTTTTCTCGTACAGTCTCTCTCCTTGTTAAGCTGGACATTTCTTTTTTACAAGTCTTCTTTTTAGGCTCTTTTTCCTTCTTTTTCCAGAGACGGGTCTTTATACCCCTCTTAGTATAAAAGCAATCTGTTGTTGTTAGTTTTTTATCCTTTTTTAAAAAAGAAAAACTCTTTTCCCTTAGCCTACAAAATCTTTCCAGTGTTTGGTGTCCATTGTCTGTTCCTTGTCTTTTAGTGTAGCTGGATCTGTACCTTTTCGTTTTCCTCGGCTTCCTTTCTAACCATTCTCTAGCAACTTCCAGTGACACTTCCTCACTATTTTTGAAGTGAGGTCCTCTTTCTTCTGGTATTTCTTGCGGTTTTGTATTCTCCTTCCCTCTCTTCTCTCTGCCTTCATGTATTGTTGCGTTTTCCCCCTTGACCTGGGGTGCGTCTTTTCCATCATCATAGAGGGTCAGCAGCTCTGGGATTGTGAGGAGCGCCTCTTCTTGCACGTTGGGAGTGCTCCCGGATCGTTCCTATTTGCTTTTCTTGCCGAGACATTATGGCATCCATCTTCCGTAGGTATCCGTCTTGAGCTTCCCCTATTTTTCGTAGTTCTGCAAGGATGTCCCTCAAAGTTATTCCTTCCTCCTCTGGTCCCTCTTCTTGCATTATCCTCCGCTCTTTTGCTCTTGAGGTCCGTTCATGCAGTGCCGACATAGTTCTATTGTCAGTTGTGCTATTCCCTGTTTTACTGTTGGAAAAATGTCCTTTTCCCTCTCCCAAGATGGCGCTCCCGCCAAAAAGCTCTTCTTCTTCCCTGCTCCTAGGGCTGTGAGAGCTCATCCACCATTTTGGCGCCCTTTAGCTCTTTTCCTACTGTTCCCTCTGCCTTTGCCAGGGATGGTTGGCTCCCCCTCTGTGCGGCCTGCTTGTTGGACCTTTGTGTCTCTTTTGTTGGGGGCCCAATCCCCTGAGTGTGGGGGCTTCCGTGGGGCTGTTGGGATCCCCACTGCTTGTCCGCGCTCCTCCCCTCTGTCTCCAATGGCGCCTCCCCGATGCCGCACAGGCCGCTGTTCCCCGTACTCACGGTCTCCTTCCGTCTCGTCTCTTCTTCACCTCCTCCCCTCCCTTACCTTTGACATTTTAAGGTTTGCTATTATCTGCTGTTTTGCTTATCCATGCAAAGAGAATTGTATCCTCCACATATTTGGGTGGCGCGGTCACACTGTATGACAGTTGAATGCCAATATCAGCTTGTTCATCAGCTATGTTGCAGCACTCCTAACCATATGTACGTATATGTGGATATTATCTTATCACTTTCTGCTTTGTACTTTAGTAACTATTATTATGTAGGTTCCAGTGAAATCTCTACTAGGTACGGTTACTCTAAGTTAACAAGTATGGGTCACAGACCTCATGTAGCCTTACAATGGTGTTTTGTGGGTCCTGCCTCCCACAGCCAGCAAAAAGCTCCTTCTCAGTATTTCCCCCCATCTTTTGGGGTGATCCAAATTAATGTTATTGCTCCATCTGAATCTTCCAGACACAGCTTTGCATGGAAATTAGGTGCAGAATTTGCCTGATTCCCTGCCATCAAAACTAGAAATGGACTTCAAGTTATTTCCAAATTTAATTATTTAAAACATATGACTTTTTCTAATGCAGCCCATGAAGCGTCTTGGAAGCTGCAAACTGGAGCACTTCCAACAAAGTACACTGGAGCACATGTGGCCACACAACACCAGTGTGGTCAAGATGATTTTACTAATGAGGAAAAATGCACAAGCTGGGAAAGGTGGCTTTTGCTTGAGTCAACTGGGAAGAGAAAGACTTTGCGACCTCCTTTTTCTGCTAATTGAGTGCAAACTACTTTTGTACCTTGAACTCATTTTCTGGCAGTTGAAGTATCATAATCTAAGGGGGGAAGTGGGAGAAGGTGAGAAAAACTGGGCTATTTGAAAAGCTACTGAAAGGGTGTAACAACACAGCAGGCATGTAGCCGGGGGTGAGAGGAGGGGCTGGAGGGGCTCAGGGTGGTCCGCGAGAAGGCCATTATTTAAATTGTTGTGTGTATTCATATCATGATCTGATCACTATGCACAATATATCCCATATGCATGGGGTATTGGGATAATGATACAAAAGGTTTGCTAGGATAGATCCTCTCTCACTCAGACTCAGCCCCCCAATCAAACTCACCCCCCGAATCAAAATCCTGGCTACGGCCCTGCAACACAGGAAAAACACACTGGTCTCTGGACTCCACAAAGTTGCCCTCCCTTAAGTGTAACCAAGATCTGTGTATATAGTACAAGACCTGTAACAAAATTTCCACTTATTTCTGTTCCCCTTGGTGTAATAAAAACCTATTGGAGAGGTGTGTGTAGTATAAGGTCTGTAATAAAATGCTGAGTACCATTCAGTGTAGCAAATTTTAAAATATACACTATAGCACCCTGAAGTACTGTCACCATACATATCTGATTATTGAAAGAGGCCTCATCACACTGTATTATTATTATGCTATATGACTCCACATTAACTAGCATGGCAACATGGTTTGGAATCCTGGGAATTATCATTCACAACCAGAGGGCACTAGGTAAAGATAAAGTTTTTCTCCTGACATGAAATCCAATCGTGTCCGACTCTGGAGGGCCGGGGGGTACTCATCTCCATTTCTAAGCAGAAGAGCCGGCGTTGTCCGTAGACACCTCCAAGGTCATGTGGCCAGCATGACTGCATGCTAAATCCCCTTCAAATCCCATGATTCCATAAGATGTTGCAATGTATTGAAGTGCTGTCTTTCCCTGGGCTCCTCAAAAACCTTTTTTTTCCCTTCCTTTTGTTCTTTTTTTCTTTTTCTCTCTCTTTTATGTCTCCAAATTAGTTTGTCCAATGCGATAGATTTCATCTAGTCCCAAATAGTTCTACTGAGGCAACATGCCTTCTCGTTTTAATGAATGTGTCAGGAGAGGAACACTCACTAGGAGATGCCAACACATTCTGACAGCCCAACAATAGAACATATTTTAACATTAGTGAAAATTGGGGAAAATCCAATACATTAATTAATGAGTTAATGGCTTTGCTATTTCTAAGCTCCGGATAAAAGGTGAGCCAGGCCATACGTTGTCTATTATTCCCACTGTATATCATGGAACTTGAACATCCTCAATTTTTGATATTCATGGGAGTCTTGCAACCAAATCCCAGTGGATACCAAGAGAGCTATGTATGTGGATCTGATAGCTTCTCCGTTCCCAGCTTCCCTGTCTATCTGTACTTGCTTCAATTTGATGTTATCATCATGGAGTGAAATCTATAAATTTGGGAGTGGGGTTGTTGTTTTGGTAGACATTTTGGAAGTCATACACATTATTTGCATGCATTCCTATAGCTCAGATTTTATTAGCTATGGAGCTGTAGAGTCCAGAAAACGTTTCTCTTTTTTAGCTCTGGTATGCATTTTTTTTGTGCACACTTTCCAACGCTGTGTATTTCATGTGGCCTCCAGTAATGTGCAGTTTTCAGGATGCAATATATGTCCCAGCCCAGTCTGTTCAATTCAAGCCTATGGCAGAAGTCCACTGGAACAGATTTCTCACATATCGACAATTCATTCCTTTAACTGAAAATTTAGACTGGGGGGCTGCTTTTTCCTTCTAACCTTAAGGTGTTTTTTTTTCATGCGAGGTGCAACTTGAGAAACTGCAAATCGCTTCTGGTGTGAGAGAATTGGCCGTCTGCAAGGACATTGCCCAGGGTACATCCAGATGTTTTGATGTTTTACCACCCTTGTGGGAGACTTTTCTCATATCCCCACGTGGGGAGCTGGAGCTGCCAGAGGGAGCTCATCCATGCTCTCCTCGGATATGAACCTCCAACCTGTCACAAGGGTTTCACCCACTGTGCCACTGGGGGCTCCACACCTTAAGGTGCAGGGACATTTGCATTATACTTTCAAGCTAGTAAACAAACACAAGGCCATTTTTTCACTGAGCATGTCTTTATTAATTTATTACTTTGAACAATATATCTGTACATCTCTGAAAACATGAGGTTAAATATCACAGGACTGCCCAGTTTTCTACATTATGGAAAGACAAGGAGACATATTGCATAAATACTTTTTACAGTGAAATAAATATGGCATTGAAATCTCAGAAAAAGTCTGCTCTTGTTTCTTTTATTACCAAGTCCACCAACTGGAAACGAAATCTACCAAGGTTGTAGAAAAGACCATGCATCTTCTGAATTGTGGCAATGCTGGAACTATAGTAGAGCTATCAGACAGGAAGTTACTCAGATGCTGAACTGTTGTACTGCTATGATTTGAAGTTTGATAATATATGTGAAGCATAGGCCCCTTCTACACTGCCATATAAAATCCTGATTACGTGTTTTGAACTGGACTATATGGCAGTGTAGACTCTGATAATCCAGTTCAAAGCAAATGTAGATTATCTGATTTGATAATATGGATTATATGGCAGTGTAGAAGGGGCGGTTTTTCAACAAAAGTAGAGTAGGACCTCGTATCTGTGATTTCACATACTTCTGAAAACATGTGTTCTCTCTAGGTATTTTCTAGTGATTCCATGTTATGAATCCACGGGACGTTGACCATAGGATTACACTGAAGCATCTAAAATATGAAAGGTGTTTTCTCTAGGCATTTTCTAGTCTGTCTAGCATTATTATATGGCAGGCCTGGGCAAACTTCGCCCCTCCCAGTGTTTTGGACTTCAACTCCCACAATTCCTAACAGCCAGTAGGCTGTTAGGAATTGTGGGAGTTGTAGTCCAAAACACCGGGAGGGCCGAAGTTTGCCCAGGCCTGCTCTATGGTACGCTTATGGAAGAGGTTGACCACAGAATCATGCTGGGGAGTCTAGAAATGCTAGAGGTGAACTCTCTAGGCATTTTCTAGATTCTTCAGCGCAATGCTATATATGCTTCTACTGGAAGTCATTCCTGTCAATGGGATTTGTTATGGCTTCACATTTCCTCTGGGGATATGGAAATCATTTGTACAAACTCAAAAACAGAGGTACAAAATGAAGCAAGGGAATGTGAAGAAAATGTATTTATCTAGCCTTCCTCAATCCAGCACCTTTTAGATTGTAGTGTCCATCAATCCCAACTCGAGCCAATGAGATATCTCAGAATGAGGAAGGTGCCCAAAGACTCCAGGAAAACAAGGCATGATAGTAAATTCCTATTTCAGTTACAGACCAACGTGAACTAGAAAGTGCCCTTGACTACAACTTCCCATCTTGGTTATGCTGGATTTATTTATTTATTATTCGATCTTGTATGCCGCCACTCCCCGAGGGCTCAGAGCGGCTGATTGATCTGTTGATGACTGTAAAGCAAAACCTATGGAAAAGACAATGTTGAGGAAGATTGGGGAAGTATAGAACTTGGAAGAAAAATTCCCATAACCTCCAGCCACCATGGCTATAGGAGATCAAATCCCAAAAGTAATCTTTATATATTCTTCCCTTTGTTGAACAGTACAAGCACAGACCTGGATCTAGACATAGAAGAGTACCTGCATATACCTCCTTGATATCACTTTAATGGTCATGGCTCCATCCTCTAAAATCCTGGGAATTTTAGTTTGATGTGGTACTCTGTCTTCCTTTCTAAAGAGATCTGATGCTGTACTCACTAGAGAGCATATCATTCCTTAGGATAGTGTTTCCCAACCAGTGTGCCGTGAGCGATCATCAGGTGTGCTGTGGGAAATTGACACTCTCCCCCATCCTAGCAGCCCCCTCACAGGTTTCCAAGAAACAAATTGAGCCTCTCCGCTTGAAAATATTTGGGTTTTTTTGTACTATTTTACTGGATTTTTTGAGAGTTGCCTCCCCCCCCCCCAAGGAACTGTTTATAACAGCTTCATGGCATCCATAGTTAACTGGAAGCAAGTTTCACTCAGGGTGAAATTTCACAAGGGTCTGGAGAACAAGCTCTACGAGGAGCGGCTTGAAGAGCTGGGCATGTTTGGCCTGAAGAAGAGAAGGCTGAGAGAAGACATGATAGCCATGTATAAATATGTGAGAGGAAGTCATATATATGTTGTGTTCATCGAAACAGGCCCAGGTTTCACGCTGAGTGTATAAATACATTTAAAAACATATTAATTATACATATTACTGTGTTTGAGTGTAATTTTGTCATTTTGGTTGGTGGTGTGCCCCACGATTTTGTAAATGTAAAAAATATGCCGTGGCTCAAAAAAGGTTGAAAAACACTGCCTAATTATTGCCTAAGTAAATAATTCATACTGTCTCATCAAACTACAAAATCCAGGATTATTTTGGATGGAACCCTGATAATTAAACTGGGAAGAAATATTGATAACTGTGTGATCTAAATGCACTCTTAGTCGTAATAAATTAGAAACAGATACAGTAGAGTCTCTCTTATCCAACCTTCGCTCATCCAACATTCTGTATTATTCAACGCAGTCTGCCTACCATCCGGATCCACAGCAGTTTCAATACATTGCAATGTTTGGGTTCTAATGTCGTAAATACAGTACGACATTACGTTTCTACATAACATTATCATGTATTGAACTGATTTTTCTGCCGATTTGTTGTAAAACATGATGTTTTGATGCTTAATTTGTAAAATCATAACGTAATTTGACGTTTAATAGGCTTTTACTTCATCCCTCCTTATTATCCAACATTTTAGCTTATCCAACGGTCTGCCGGCCCATTTATGTTGGATAAGCAAGACTCTACTGTAAACATAAAAAAGAAAAAGAAGATAAACCCTAACAGACAAGCCATACACTACTGAATGATATTAGACTGAAAGTTTGGTCCCTTTCTGGTAATTTCCCTGTACCTACTCCCCACCCCCCAAATATTTTGCAATTGTGTGGACTAGAAACTTGTCTTTTCAGAAAAGAGTGATAGAGGAAAAAGAAGAAAAAGAAGTGTGGAACTGAGAAAGAAAGAGAGGTGAAGAGAAGAAAAAGGGTAATAGTAGAACTAAGAGGACAAAATGTCAGAATGCTTCAAAAACATGGCAAAACAGCACGCAAAACTCACAGCTACCCTATAATAAGGCCCCTGTACCCTGCACATCAAATGCAATTCGATGTGACAAAAATCCCACACATGTTTTTCATGCAGAATAAATCCCAAACTTCAATGTCAATAACCAGAAAACCCATTTTTCTTTGTCCAGATGTTTTCCAAATATTAATTGAATCCCTAAAATGAACAGTGGTTTGACTTGGTCACTTCCTATGAAAATATCAGCATTGAGCACCCTTCTAACCCGTGTACTCTGGCAGGTACCCTATAATGCCATTCCTTCTTATCAACCCTGCATGTACCTTCAATCCCATACTAATGTAAGGAAATATGTACACTACATATACCTATATACTTGTCTCATTGTTGTGCCATTCATTTGCCACTCAGTAAACCTGCATCTCCTTTACTGTTCCTAACAAAGACTTTTCAAGATTTGTTTCCAGATACTACATGCCCCCAAAATGCTATCAGAAAATGTATATGCATCTGTACAAAACAGCTGGACAATATGGCTCTATAATATATTATAGCTGGATTACAAAAAAAAACACACCTCTTTACTTCCATAGTTGACACATTGCATAGCCTTTCCTCAAGAAAAGGAAACCAACTTGCATATAGCTCAAGCATAATACAGCAGAACAGCAAGAGTCAAACTAAGTCATTGACAAAATCTGGACTATAACTCCCAGCATGCCCCAGCCAGCATGGCTATTCTGGTTGGAATATTCTCTAAATTATAGTCCAAAAAAGTATGCACTGATTTATAGACAACTCGAGAGAGAGAGGGGAATGCATAAAAGGCAGCAATGGTGATGCATGCAGGTGAACACATGTCCTTTGAAATATCACATTTTCCTAAACTGATGTATGTTTGCTTCTGCAGAGAGATGCCAATCCTTGGCCAAGTCAAGGAAAGACAAGGAAAACTTGGGGGAATGGAAGACCTTTCTTTAGCTTATGATTGAATCAACCTTTCTTAACCTGTGAATAACTTTCCTCTTTCAGGCTGATAACAGCATCTTTCTCTGATCCAATTCCACTCTTGCTTTTTCCTCCTGACTCTCCATCTTTCTCTCTCCCTGGATAACTCAAGGAGAGTCTGATAGCTTTTGGCTATATCAGATCTAAACCCCCCTTTTGGCACAAGATAGCTATTGTGGGGGCTATTTCCACCCCATCCTTGCAATCAATCCCATCGCAATCAGATAAAAATAAATTCTCTCCACATCTTGGCTGGGCTTCATTCAAACCAATCCTCCACTAGTAGGAGTTCTCAAGCTCCGGCTGATGGGCCTTGCTGCCCCTGGTTCTGGAGAAGCGTAGCTTTTTGTTCTTTTGAGGCCGGGCAGTCTCTTTGCTGAAGTCCTTGAGCTGGGAACGGTTGTGGTAGCGGGTGTACCGTTTGCATTTGCAAGCGGTGATGCTCCGGATCTTGATTGTCCGCATGTCCTCGTTGGGGCAGGCAAGCTGGACGCGCTGGGAGCGGCTGTGGGCAGGGATGCAGCGGTAATCCAGGGCATTCTGTCGCCACCATTTGCCTTTGCCAATCGAATTCGGGAGAAGATGGGCAGGGAGGCATTGGCCAGAACATACCAGCTCCCTGATTGGCTTAATGCTGCGGCACAGGCCTTCCGTGACATAGCGGGTGGAATACACTTCCCGGCAGCTGAATTCCAACGGTTCTGTAAGGAAAGACAGATGAGATATTTGTCACTTTGAACACACTGGCATCAGAGCAATCTTGTATCTAAGGCAGGTATGGGCAAACTTTGGCCCTCCGGGGGTTTTGGACATCAACTCTCACAATTCCTAACAACTGGTAGTATGTTAGGAATAGTAGGAGTTGAAGTTCAAAACACCTGGGGGGCTGCAGTTTGCCCATGTCTGATCTAAAGTGTGAATCAACTGTATGACTCTAGAGATCACACCACCAATGCACACAAATTCTGATGAAATAAATAACATTACGATTGGGTTGTTGTAGATTTTTCGGGCTATATAGCCACATTTTGCCTGCATCAGTGGCAGGCATATACTCAGAGATTGTGAGGCCGCAGCCTTGATGCTTTGCCAGAACAAAGGTTTGCTTTCTGAACGACAGTCCAGAAAGTGGCCAGGGTCAAGGCACCCAATAAGTCGCTTCCGTCGGTGGTCGACTGCATCGAGGACAAGATGGCCATTGACGACCTCTGAGGATGCCTGCCATAGATGCAGGCGAAACGTCAGGATATAATGCTTCTAGAACAGGGGTGCTCACACTTTTTCAGCATGCGAGCTACTCTTAAAGTAACCAAGTCCAAAAGATCTACCTGCCCCCGCCGCCGCTTGCCACCACACGTGCTCCTGCTGCTGTTTTCCGCCCGCACAGCGCTTCTTCCACCTGCGGGGCATTGCAGGAAGGAGAAAGCACGAGGCAGGGCATCCAGAGAGAGCGCTCCGCCCTGCCTGTCTCGCCGGCAACGGAGGCTGCACAGCTGCTACTGGACGAGAGAGAGGCAGGGCGCTCCCTCCAGAGGCCCCGCCTCGTGCTTCCTTCTTCCTGCAATGCCTCGCAGGCAAAAGAAGCACCATAAGAGCGGAAGCCAGCAGCAGGAGCGCGCATGCGCACAGGATGTGTGCTCGCATGGCAGGAGTGCCCCATCCGGCTGGTGAGGCCGAAGATCTACTAGTAGCTCTCGAGCTACCTAATGAGCACTAGGACTTCTGGGAACTTCTGGTTGATTAGTGTGATGGTGTCTGCTACAGATGCAGGTGAAACGTCAGGAGAGAATACTTCTAGAACATAGTCATACAGCCTGAAAAACCTGCAACAACCCATTGATTCTGGTTATGAAAGCCTTCAACAATACATTGAACATTAAGATTGTTCTTAAGGTCAACAAGACACTTGTCAAATATATACACACAAAAATCATAGCTTAATTTTCATTTTCCCTCCCAGTGATAAAAGTGGGACTTCAACAAACTTGCCACAGTGTGGTTCCGAATCTGCAAAAATTCAGAACTTAAATAGTCAGAGATGCAATTGTTCAAATACTCCATCCCATCTCCTTTTCCTACCACAACTGTCTGCATTTGATACCTATTGAGGATGTTTAATCTTCACTTGACCTACTTCAGCAATTATGCATATTTACACACATACACCTTTTATGGCAACACCTCCTGCCCATGTATTGAATGGATTGCATCATTTTGGGATACAAATCTGCATTTGAAGAAAGAGTTCACTATAGTATAAGATGACTAATTTCTGGAATAATTACATTATTTTGTTTCCAACCATGGAGATGGCAGATATAGGCAGTCAAGTTCTAGTCATGCTGCAAGTCTACCAGATGCACTTGGAAAAGTTTGAGGGGTCATGGATGCCCACTCATACACACAAAAGTGATTTAACACTTATGCTGTCGCCTTCTAAATGTACCTTCATATTAAAGGTCAAAAGTACGAGTTCTGGTGACGGAAAGGCTCCTGGCTGTCTAGAACCCAGACTAAGAGACACATTTGTTTATCTCTAAACAGAAAACACTTCTGGCCAAGGAAGGAAGCCACAATATGGTCGTGATAAGGAACATTCCAAACCATTGTGGAAATTAATTTCAGGAAGGTTAAGTGTTTTTTTTAATGAGCCCTCACCTTGTCCATGTGACAAAACACAAAGCAGAGGACTAATATGAGACAGCTTGCTAAATATGATGAGTGTCCCCTTTTCTGTGATTTCTACCATCAGATCATACAGATGTCTATTCTCAAAGAAGGCTACCCTTTAGGCCTTTACACAAAAGGCATCACATGAGGATAGTCTGGCTTTAGGCCGGCACAGTTTGGCTTTAGGCCGGGACATGGTACTGAAACAACCTTGGTCACCTTAGTAGATGATCTACGCCGGGAACTTGACAGGGGGAGTGTGTCCCTGTTGGTTCTGCTGGACCTCTCAGCGGCCTTTGATATCGTTGACCATGGTATCCTTCTGGGACGCCTCGCAGAAATGGGGCTTGGAGGTATCACTTTGCAGTGGCTCCAATCATTCCTGGAGGGTTGGTCCCAGAGGGTGTTATTGGGAGACACCTGTTCAACCCCACAACCGTTGACTTGTGGAGTCCCACAGGGTTCAATATTGTCCCCGATGTTATTTAACATCTACATGAAGCCGTTGGGGGAGATCATCTGGAGTTTCAGAGTAAGATGTTATCTGTATGCAGATGATGTCAAAATCTGTCACTCCTTCCCACCTGTCACTAAGGAGGCTGTCCAGACCTTGAACTGGTTCTTGGCTGCTGTGTCGGACTGGATGAGGGCTAGCAAATTGAAATTGAATCCAGACAAGACAGAGGTCCTCCTGGTCAGTCGAAAGGCCGAACAGGGAATAGGGTTACAGCCTGTGTTGGATGGGGTTACACTCCCCCTGAAGACGCAGGTTCGCAGTTTGGGAGTGATCCTGGATTCATCACTGAGCCTGGAACCCCAGGTCTCAGTGGTGGCCGGGAGAGCTTTCGCACAATTAAAACTTGTGCGCCAGCTGCGCCCATACCTTGGGAAGTCTGACTTGGCCACGGTGGTCCACGCTCTGGTTACATCCCGAATAGACTACTGCAATGCACTCTACGTGGGGCTGCCTTTGAAAACAGTTCGGAAACTTCAGTTGGTCCAACAGGAGGCAGCCAGAATGCTAACTGGGGCGACATACAGGGAGCATACCACCCCCCTGCTGTGTCAGCTCCACTGGTTGCCTGTCCATCTCCGAGGCCAATTCAAAGTGCTGGTGTTGACCTATAAAGCTCTATACCAGGGGTGCTCAGAATGGTGATCTCGATCACCAGGGTGATCTTCGGGCCTCATCCTGGTGATCTTCAGACCCCTGACCAGGTTTTTTGCTGTTGGTCCTCTTCACACGCCCCTGCACACTGCAAAGAAGTCCTCCGTCGTTGCTCCTCCGCACTCCCAGCCACTCAGAGTCGTAGGAGACCAAAGGGGGCGGGCCTGGATGACGCAATGCATGGCTGGCCCCGCGTGCATGCGCAGAAGCGCCCATTCTGCCTCTCGGACTTCTCGTGAGCTCTTGGAGGCGGCACGCATGCTGGCGGTGTGGAAATAGGAGCAACAACAGAGGAGAAGAAGAAGGATGCTTTGGGGTAATTTCTTTACCGCATCTCAAAGGTCGGTCTTTTTACTTTGGGGTGGGTGCTTGATTGTTCTGTGGCATGTCTCTTTGTTTATTTTTAATGTTTAAAAATGGCCTTTTAGCTCCAAAGCCTCTCTGCTGGCTTTGTTCCTTGAGAAATATATGTTGGGGAATATGGAAATGTGGGAGAAATGGGGTGGTTGGATGTATTTTTGCATGCCCCTTTGTTTACCTTACTGAGTATTAAATGGCCTTGCAGTTCAAAAGCCTCTCTTCTTACTTTCTGGCTGATAATATGTGTGGTAATATGGCAGTGTGGGAGAAATGGGGTGGTTGGATGTATTTTTATGCTCTGTTTTATACTGTTGTTAGTAAATTGAAATGTTGATGTTTTATAACTTCACTTTATGTAAACTGCCCCGAGCCTGCTGGAAGGAGTGGTACATAAAAATGAATAATATAAATAAATAAAGAAATAAGAAAATAGTTAGACGTTTTACATTTCTGGATAGGTGATCTTTGGGACTTGGTTTTTTAATCAGTAGCTCCCATGCTGAAAAAGTGTGAGCACCTCTGCTCTATACGGTTCTGGCCCAGCTTACTTGTCTGAACGCATCTGCCTCTATGTCCCATCTCACAGTCTAAGATCATCTGGGGAGGCCCTGCTCTCGCTTCCACCAGCATCGCAAATGCGGCTGGTGGAGATGAGAGACAGGGCCTTCTCAGCTGTGGCACCTCGCCTATGGAACGCACTCCCAAACGAAATAAGATCGACTCAATCTCTCCTCGCTTTTAGAAAAAAGTTAAAGTCGTGGTTCTGGGTTGGCCTTTGGGCAGCAGATGTAAATTGTACCTTTGGATTTGACTGGATTGACATTTTGGACTTGACTGGACTGACAATGTGTTCCGCTTGATGGCTTTAATTAATTATTGTTGTATGTAGTGGTTTTTAATGTAATGTTTTTTAAAATGTTTTTAATGCTTTTAATGACATTGATTATATGGTGTATTTTAAATTGTATTGTGGTGTTGCGGCCTGTAGTGCTGCAAATGTAATCCGTGCCGAGTCCCCTGCGCGGAGAAGAGAAAATACCATAAATAAATAAATAAATAAATAAATAGTGGGAGCTGCACCCCCACCCATCTGGAGGGTGTGGGGTTGTTCACATTCAGTGCAGTATGCTCTCCATTTCTGCTGGAGATACATTCCAGAATCACCACTACCAATGAATATCTGGAAACGAGGATAATGTCTAGTAGTCCAAACTTTAAAAGAAGCCCCCAATGTTGAACCCATCTCAGCAACAGGATTAAGTACCTTGGATAGCTCCAGTGAACCACGAGCAGATTCATTGCCTTCTGGTAGGAAGACCAGTTTGGGAAACATTGATCTGTTTGAACCGATCATCTGAATGGGCTTAAGGAGATCTCTTAGGCATGTTCTAAACTACAGCTAGAAAAATCCCTTCCCTTTCCAATAATTTCTTGTGTTCGGGCTACACAATGTAATATAGTGCTTAAAGTGTTGAACTGGGGCTTGAACTTTAATAAATTCAAGCCCCTACTCAATGTGAAGCTCACTAGATGACCTTGAACCAGTCTCTTTATCTCACTTTGACCTATAATAGTAATACACTTTATTTATATTCCGCTCTTCTCACCCCGAAGGGGACTCAGAGCGGATTACAGGTACACATACTTAGCAGACAATCCCTGCCGTTTCCACATACACAACATATAGACCAGGCCTGGGCAAACTTTGGCCCTCCAGGTGTTTTGGACTACAACTCCCACAATTCCTAACAGCCTCAGGCAAACCTGGAGGGCCAAAGTTTGCCCAGGCCTGATATAGACGAACAGAGGCAAACTCTGGCCACCAGGGGGAGGTGATCTCACACAGTTTTTGCGCAACAATATGGTATTATATAATACTAATATGATTAATGATGTATTGGTATTATGCGAATAATATAGTATGTTTTAATGTAGATATGACTTGTAATAGGGCATAATACTTTTCACCTTGTTTAATTTAAGGGCAAGTTTGGGAGCTGTAGTCTCAAAAGCAAACTTATCTGAGCAGTGAATAAACTAAATCCAGAACCTAACTAGGTGTCCATCACCCACTAAAGAAAAGAGGAAGGCTAGGGCTAAAGCAGCATACCTCTGGCTTATCTTACTCAGTGGGGGATTCTGGAAACTAAAGTGCCCAAATTCTGGAAGCTGTAGTATGATAGCCATGAAAACATAGCTTTTCAAGCAAGCCTTTGACAATGTTTAAGTCACCAGCTAAATGAGACGGTCCAAACAGGTGATGACCTAGCCTGGCACTTTAATCGGGTTTGTGGCTGGGATGTTCAATTGGGTGATATGGCCCTTTTAATTGGTAGCGATTGCTGTGTTTCATTGATTATTTTATTGTTTTTGAATATTTTTATTGTGTTTTTAGTTCATTCTCGCACGTGTTGTTTTTATGTCATTTGGGGCTGTTATTGATTCCGGTAAATTTCTGATGTATTTACCGGTATGTATTATATGGCACTAGTATGTGCTGCTTTGTAAGCTGCCCCGAGTCCCCTTTGGGAGATGGTGGCAGGGAATCATCATCATCATCATCATCTTTATTTATACCCCACCACCATTTCCCCAAAGGGGAGTAGTAGTAGTTGTTGTTATTATTATTATACAAATGTGAAAGTAAGAGGGAGAGGAAGAGGGACCAGGCTTGTTTTCTGCTGCTCTAGAAACTAAGGGCCCTTCCACACAGCCCTATATCCCAGAATGTCAAAGCAGAAAATCCCACATTATCCGAATGTGGACTCAGATACCCCAATTCAAGACAGATATTGGGGGATTTTCTGCCTTGATATTCTGGGATATAGGGCTGTGTGGAAGGGCCATGGAACTCAGAGAAATGGGTACAAATGACAGGAAAGTAGACTCCAAGTGAACATTAAGAAGAACTTCCTGACTCTAAGGCCTCAGGGCTCTTCCACACAGCCATATAATCCAAAGTATCAAGGCAGAAAATCCCACAATAACTGCTTTGAACTGGATCATCTGAGTTCACACTCCGATAATGAGGGATTTTCTGCCTTGATATTCTGGAAAATAGGGCTGTATGGAAGGGCCCTTGGAATACCAAGGCAGAAAATCCCACAATATCCAATTTGAACTGGGTTATCTGAATCCACACTGCCATATATTCCAGTTTAAAGCAGATAATGCCTTGCTCCTTGGAAGGGGGTGAGACTGGATGGCCACGATGTCTCTCCCAACCATATGGGCCCTTCCACACAGCCCAGAATACTAAGGCGGAAATCCCACAATATATTCATAGTGTAGTGGAAGCTGCTTGCTTGGAGGCTTTTAAACGTAAGCTGGATGGCCATCTGTCAGGGGTGCTTTGATTGTGCTCTTCTTGCATGGAAGGGGGTTGGACTGCATGGCCCATGTGGTTTCTTACAACTCTACGATTCTATGAAAAGGAAATTTATCTGAGTCCTGAATAAAACACATCAAGGGGCCTTCCACACAACCCTATATCCCAGAATATCAAGGCAGAAAATCCCACATTATCTGAGCGGAGACTCAGATAACCCAGTTCAAAGCAGATATTGTGGGATTTTCTGCCTTGATATTCTGGAATCTGTGTGGAAGGGCCCTCAGGCACGAGAATATATTTATTTATTTATTATTTAAAACTTTTATATCCCGATCTTCTATCAGGTGCCCCAGAAAAGAGGGGGCAGGGAGACAAAAGCAGCAAACTTCATCGTAAGGGGAATGGTGGGCATAATAGTTCCGAAAGCAAACTCATAGGGCATAGAACAAGCCCTATGAGGAGCGGCTTAAAGAGCTGTGCAATGTTTAGCCTGAAGAAGAGAAGGCTGAGATGAGACATAATAGCCATGTATAAATATGTGAGAGGAAGTCATAGGGAGAAGGGAGCGAGCTAGTTTTCTGCTGCCCTGGAGACTAGGACACGCACCAATGGCTTCAAACTACAAGGAAGGAGATTCCACCTGAACATTAGGAAGAACTTCCTGACTGTGAGAGCCGGTCAGCTGTGGAACTCTCTGCCCCGGAGTGTGGCGGAGGCTCCTTCCTTGGAGGCTTTTAAACAGAGGCTGGGTGGCCATCTGTCGGGGGTGCTTTGAATGCGATTTTCCTGCTTCGTGGCAGGGGGTTGGACTAGATGGCCCAACTCTATGATTACAGGGGAGGCTAAAGCAGCAAGCTTCAATGTGAGGGGAATGTTGGGCTTTATAGTTCCAAAAGCAAGGTCAATCAATCCAATCCCCAAGCAAGGAGCTTATCACACACCTGAGGAAAGAGGAAGAGGGAAGATTAGGTACCAAATGGGGGGGATTATGAGCTATAGAAGGCATGGGCTAACTTGGGGTCCTCCAGGTGTTTTGGACTCCAACTCCCAGCATTCCTGACAGCCTCAGGCCCTTTCCTTTCCCCCCCTCAGCCGCTTAAGCGGCTGAGGGGGGAAAGGCAAGGGCCTGAGGCTGTCAGGAATGCTGGGAGTTGGAGTCCAAAACACCTGGAGGACCCCAAGTTGGCCCATGCCTGAGCTATAGCCTTCCCAAAGAAGGGAGCAAGTCCAGCCTCTCCTCTTACCCATCCTGTTCAGGGAAACCTGGGGGATCCTCTCCCCTTGCTGCGCCCGGTTGTTCATGGTCTCGTTGTCCTGCTGCTGGGCATAGGTGGGCTCCTCGGTATTCTCCTGGAAGTCCGGCACGATCTCCGTGGCGTCGTTCTTCAGCCCTTGCCAGCCTCGCCCGGGAGGCAGCAGGGCTTGGAAGAAGAAGAGGCAGAGCGAGCACACAACCCGGGAGGCCTGCATGGTGGTCCGAAGGAGGCGAAGGGATGATCAGGTCGCCTCTTGGAGCGTCCTTCCCCCTTTCCCTCGGGATGCCAAGCTTAGCTTAGGAGGCTCGCCGGCGAGCTCTCCTTTTTAAATTCTGCCTTGGAACCTAGCTGGCCAATGAGGCCGAGGTGGGCGGGGCCATACAGAAAGTGGGCGTGGCCAACTGGAGTACCTGTGTGTACCATGTGGTTTTTGTTGTGGGCACTGCTCCCAAGTTTGTTTGGGTTTTTTTCTTTCCCAGAGGTACACCAAGGGCCCTTGCACACAGCCCTCTATCCCAGAATATCAAGGTAGAAAATCCCACATTATCTGCTTTATTAAACTGGGTTATCGGAGTCCACACTCAGGCCCCTTTCACACAGCCCTATATCCCAAAATATAGATAGATAAATAATTAAATTAAATTTAAAAAGAAGAAAAGAAAAGTGTGTGTGTATTTTTTCCTGGGATGTAGGACTGTGTGGAAGGGGCCTGAGTGTGGACTCCAATATCTATATCTCTCGGCATTACTTCGCGAACGAAGATTCTTAGGAAGGACGCATACCACGCTTCTTACAAGGGCGTTGATGACTAAAAAGGCCAATCTGAGATAGGCAAGTTCAGTTGAAGAAAGCACAGCGGAAAGTCTCCTTGGGGGATGTTGTTTCCAAGTTGCGGTTCTTTCTGCGTTGTCGTTTCTCTTCGAGACCCATTCGGCGTGTCTTCTCGAAAGAGGCTTCAGCATTGTGGACGGTGCGTCTCCATGCATCCCGATGTGAGGCCAGGGTGGACCATTGTTGGTAATCAATCTGGCCGAGTCTGAGATGTTGTTTCAGGGAGTCCTTACATCTCTTTTTGGGGGCACCTCTCTTGTGCTGACCCGTGGCGAGTTCACCATGGAGTAGTATCTTTGGGAGAATATTATCTATGTATCTATATCCCAGAATATAGATAGATACAGTAGATAATAAAAGAAAAGTGTGTGTGTGTGGGATATAGGGCTGTGTGGAAGGGGCCTGAGTGTGGACTCCAATATCTATATCTATATCTCTCGGCATTACTTCGCGAACGAAGATTCTTAGGAAGGACGCATACCACGCTTGGAGATGCACTATCCACAATGCTGCGGCCTCTTTCGAGAAGACACACCGAATGGGTCTCGAAGAGAAACGACAATGCAGAAAGAACTGCAACCGCAACTTGGAAACAACATCACCCAAGGAGACTTTCTGCTGTGCTTTCTGCAACTGAACTTGCCTATCTCAGATTGGCCTTTTTAGTCATCAACGTGCTTGTAAAAAGCGTGGGATGAGTCCTTCCTAAGAATCTTCGTTCATGAAGTAATGCCGAGAGACATTATAATATAAATATTATATGTATATACAATATATTATATTATATTACATTTATTAGTAAAGCACAGGAGGCAAGATGGAACTGTCTTTAACTGTAGTTGCCTCTCTCTTCACACTGTGGCCAGATAACCAGTGTGGACTCAGATAACCCAGTTCAAAGCAGATATTGTGGGATTTTCTGCCTTGATTTTCTGGGATATAGAGCTGTGTGGAAGGGCCCCAGGTGGGCAGCTATTGGTCAAAGGACATTTAATATAATGCCAAGTTTTTAAACTTTGTGTTTTCTAAATACATTACAACTGTACACTTGGGGCCCTTCCACACAGCCCTATATCCTATAATATCAAGGCAGAAAATCCCACAATATCTGCTTTGAACTGAGTTATCTGAGGGCCCTTCCACACAGCGCAATATCCCCAGAATATCAATATTTGCCTGGAGGAATCCTTTGTTGGAAGGTGATTAGCTGGCCCTGATTGTTTCTTCTCTGAAATTCCCTGTTTATGAGAGTTGTTCTTTATTTACTGTTATGATTTTAGAGTTTTTCAAGACATTGAAATCTACAAGCATGTAGACAATTTCAACAGGAAATTGGAAGAAACATGAAAATGAACGAAATCTGGCCACCAGTATTTTTTTTTAAAAACCCAAAAATTATAACTGTAAATAAAGAACAATACTCAAACACAGGGGAACTCCAGACAAGAAACAATCAGGGACAGCTAATCACCTCTCAACAAAGGATTCCCCCAGGCAGGAACAAACCACACCTAAAAACCTCCAGGCCATCAAATGCTAACCAAGGTGGCCAAATGAAACATTCACACCCACCTCCAACAGACAAGAGTTCTTTCTCCCACCCTGGACTTTCCACAGATATATAAACCCCATTTTCCTAGTTTCCAACAGACCTCACAACTTCTGAGGATGCCTGCCATAGATGCAGGCAAAATGTCAGGAGAGAATGCTTCTAAAACATGGCCATACAGCCCGAAAAACCTACAACAACCCAATAAGTAAATATTCAAAGAAAGAAAAAATTACAGCATAACTATAACACTATATAACACACCACAATTTTTATTCCTGAGTCAATGATAAATGCCATTTCCTAATTGGGTCTATCATAAAAACACAGAGAAGGTTTGATGCATTGTCAAAGGCTTTCACTGCCAGAATTACTGGGTTGTTGTGTGTTTTCTGGGCCATGTTCCAGAAGCATTGTTTCCTGACCTTCTGCCTGCATCTATGGCCCACATCATCAGAGGTTGTGAGGTCGCAACATCTGAGGAGGCTTGCCATGGATGCAGGCGAAATGTCAGGAGAGAATGCTCCTGGAACATGGTCATACAGCCCGGAAAACTCACAACCCCATAGACAAGGTTTATTAAACTGCAACAACTTTGTCTTTGCAGGACATTCTGCAGCACATTTTGCAATAGTTTTTCAATGAATATCTCATCGAGTCTCAACCAATTCCACATAATTTGCGGCTGTGACAAAAACAAAGTTTCTGGAGGATAACAACTACTTTCAAAGTAAGTAAAAAGATAAAGCTTCTGAACTTGCTGACCAGAAGGTCAACAGTTTAAATCTGTGGGATGGGGTGAGCTCCCGTTCTTAGCCCCAGCTTCTGTCAACCTAGCAGTTCAAAAACATGCAAATGTGACTAGATCAATAGGTACCGCTTCCGCAAGAAGATAAATGTGCTCCATGCAATCATGTCTAGGTGGTGTCTAGGGACAACACTGGCCCTTTGGCTTAGTAATTGAGATGAGCACCACTCCCCAGAATCTGACATGACTAAATATAATGTCAAGGGGAAACCTTTAGCTTTACTCCTCTACATTCTGCCTCCTACTGCTGCTATACTACAACCTCAGTTTACATCTGCATTGTAGAATTAATACACCGGGAATGTGGCGCAGCTGGCTAAGTGTCAGCTGCATAAGATCTCTCTGACCAGTAGGTCATGAGTTTGAGGCCTGCCTGGGTTGAGGTGGATGCTCGGCCTTTAAGTGTAGCCTACTGTTGACCTTTGCAGCCCGAAAGACAGTTGCATCTGTCAAGTAGGAAATTAAGGTACCACATTAAATGGGGAGGCAAATTTTGACTGAATTATGAGGCCATTAAAGAACTCCAGGAACACTGAGGAATGCGGAAGAAACAACAAGGGACCCTGAGAACGCTGAGATGATGAGTGCGTCAGCTCCCCCTGGTGGCCAGAGTTTGCCTCTGTTCGTCTATATGTCATGTATGTGGAAAACAGCAGGGATTGTCTGCTCAGTATGTTTACCCGTATTTATTTATTTTATTTATTTATGGCATTGTACCCCACTCTTCTCAACCCCCGAGGGGGGACTCAGAGCGGCTTCCAAAAGGCATAATTTGATGCCTACATCACAATCGCAGTATAAAACACAATATAAAACCCTCCAGCATTCGACACTAAAATACATTAAAATATAATTATATTCACACATCCTATGCATTCACCTATGTTAAAAACAGTGTTCCATCCATAAAAGCATTGAGCCCTATTCACCAACTTTCCATTAAAACTACTAAAGTGCTGTCCTGTGCTACTATGCGAACGCCTGGTCCCACTTTCACTTTTTCCCTGAATGTCAGGAGGGATGGAATTGATCGTATGTCGCTAGGGAGCGCATTCCACAGACGGGGAGCCACCACCGAGAAGGCCCTCTCCCTCGTCCCCACCAGCCGCACCTGGGAAGCCGGGGGGAGCGAGAGCAGGGCCTCCCGGATGATCTTAAAGTACGAGGTGGGACGTAGCGGCAGATGCGTTCGACAAGTAAGCTGGGCCAGAACCGTATAGAGCTTTAAAGGTCAAAACCAGCACTTTGAATTGAGCTCGGAATTGGACCGGCAGCCAGTGGAGCTGACACAACAGGGGGGTGGTATGCTCCCTGTATGTAGCTCCAGTTAGTCGTCTGGCTGCCGCCCGTTGGACTAGTTGTAATTTCTGAACTGTCTTCAAAGGCAGCCCCACGTAGAGCGCGTTGCAGTAATCTATTTGGGATGTGACCCGTAATCCGCTCTGAGTCCCCCTCGGGGTGAGAAGAGCGGAATATAAATAAAGTAAATAAATAAATGAATACAGCTTGATATTACTTCAACACCCACAACTGAATGCTATTGAATCATGGGAGTTGTAGTTAAGTGAGGGACCAGTGCTTTTTTTGTAGAGAAGGGATTCCATATCACTGAGCCATGGCAATAGAAATTATGCCAAATTACATTAATTCTACGGTGTAGATGCACCCTTAGTTTAGCATTCAAACCACTGTCATATGCTAAGCATGTGTAAATATGTGTATACTAGTGAGGGAAGTGGGTGACTCAAGAAAATATCTTGATGCTATTTTTTTCATTTTTGGCTGCAGAGAGAGTCAAGAATTCAGTGGGTTGACAGCACCGGCGGAACATTTGCAACCAATGTTTACCTCTTCACACTCGCTGTACTCACTTCACTTTTTCTGGCAAGGGATGCAGAGAATGGACAGGCAAGAGAGAAAGAGAAAGACGGAATGAGAAAGAAAAATAACCAAGAATACGTTTCTCTATAGAATTTGCATGGTTGTATCTTTATTCATGCTAAACATAAAGTCTCTTGTCACTGACTCTCCTTCCTTCATTTCAGAAATTTTCCAGAATATTTAAATAACACATTTTAAAGTTTTTGGATGTTTGACTTTTCAAAATAGAATCCAAGGTAACATTTAAAAAATGATGTTTATAACTGGGTTGCTGTGAGTTATCCGGGCTGTATTGCCATGTTTCAAAAGCACTATCTCCTGATGTTTCGCCTGCATCTATGGCAAGCATCCTCGGAGGTTGTGAGGTCTGAGGATGCCTCCCATAGATGCAGGCGAAATGTCAGGAGAGAATGCTTCTGGAATATGGCCATACAGTCCGGAAAACTCACAACAACCCAGTGATTCCGGTCATGAAAGCCTTTGACAATATATTGATATTTATAATGGCATTTCCCTTCCCCTGCATATTTTTCTTAATAAAAATCTTCACCTGATGAAAAAATGTATGTTTCAAAGGCTTGCTCTGCGGAGTGGGAGACATTGCGAATCATTCACACCTACGGTGCACTTACACCAGGGGTAGTGAACCTACGGCTCGGGAGCCAGATGTGGCTCTTTTCATGATTGCACCTGGCTCTCCTTCTTCCTTCCTTTTTCTCCCCCTTCACCCTTTCCTTCTCCTTCTCTCCTTCCTTTCCCCCCTCTCTCCCCTTCCTTCTTTCCTCCATTCTCCCTCTTCCTTCCTTCCTTCCTCTTCCTTTCTTTCTCCCCCTTCACCCTTTCCTTCTCTCCTTCATTTTCCCTCCCGCTCTCCCCTTCCTTCTTTCCTCCATTCTCCCTCTTCTTTCCTTTCTCTTCCTTCTTTTTTTCTCCCCTCCACCCTTTCTTTCTCCTTCTCTCCTTCCTTCTTTCCTCCATTCTCCCTCCCTCTTCCTTCCTTCCTTCCTTCCTCTTCTATTCTTTTCCCCCAAGTCTTCCTTTCCTTTTCACTCCCCTCTCTCTCCCCTTCTTTATTTTCTTCTTTTCTGTTCATTATTTTACTTTTTCCTCGCTCCCTTTCCTTTCTTTTCCCCACCCTTTCCTTTCCTCCCTTCCCATTTCCTTATTTCTTTCCCCCTCCTTGTCTCTCTCCTGCTTTTCTTTTCTTCCTTTTCCATAGTTCATTCTTCTTTTCTTAATTCTTCTCCCCCCCTCCCTTCTTTATTTCCTCTGTCTTTCTTTCTTTCCCCCTTCCTTCCGTCTTCTCTTCCTTCCCAGAGTCCTGAGCATGCCTTTTGCAGAGCCAGGTCTGAAGTATCCCAGCATTCTGCCGGGGGAATCCTTTTCCCACAGTATGTACGTATATACTCACATTTAGTTGAATTCAGTCTTAAAATATATTGTATATATTACAGTATATGGCTCTCACTGAAATAAATTTCCAAATATTTAGCTTTTATGGCTCTCTGAGTCAAAAAGGTTCCTGACACCTGACTTACACTGTCAAATTAACACAGTTTGACACCACTTTGAGCCCTTCCACACAGTCCTATTAACCAGAATATCAAGGCAGAAAATCCCATACTATCTGCTTTGAAATGGGTTACCTGAGTCCACACTCAGATAATGTGGGATATTCTAGGTTAAAGGACTGTGTGGAAGGGCCATTTGACTGTAGTGGCTGAATGCTACAGACTCCTGGGAGTAGTAGTTTTACAAACTCTTTAGCCTTCTCTACTAAAGAGTGCTGATGCCTCACCAAAATACAGCTCCCAGGACTCCATAACATTGAGCCATGGTAGGTAAAGTAGATATCTCAATGCTATAGCATCCTAGGATTTGTAATTGAGGCACTAGTGCTCCTTGATAGAAAAGGCTAAAGACCTTGTAAAACTATTATTTATTCACCACATTTATATCCTGCCCTTCTCAACCCCAAAGAAGACTCAGTGTGGCCTTACAAAGGCAACAATTCAATGCCATGTATTAATACACTGGTAAATAAACAAAAACATTAAAACTAACCTCATTAAAAACATAACGTTAAAACATCAGTTAAAATCACATGATCCAAATCGTATTCCAGGGCCGGTCCAAGTCGTCATTATGTCGCAGTCTCATATTGCACTACTTCCATGATTCCATAGCATTGAGCCATGGCAGTCACAGTGGTCTCAAATGTCATGAATTCGGCAGTATAGATTCACTCCATGTTTTGATCCATTAGGATTTGCAAAGCCTACTAGTTGTAGGCTACTAGTTGCTTGACAATTTGTCACTTTTTCCTCCTGTCCTATGTAGCAGCTAAGAAAAAATGTTTAGTCAATCTTGGATGAGACTTTCACACATGGCTAATGATCCAAATTCATCTGGATTCGCTGCAAGTTCTACTGTCATAAAACAAGGCAGTGCTCACTTTGCAACCCAACGCATGGCTTAACTTTGGAGGCTACTTTGCTTAAAATCATGATTTGGAGGACATTACCTTCCTGATGTTTTTGGAAAACTACCTTTCGTCCTTCACCAGCTGGAGTGTGTGCTAATGCTGATGGGACTAGTAAACCAGTATGAAAGCAGTGGGCAACACCGTAGTCAAATTTACCCCACACATAATTCCTGACAACGTTAAGACCTTCGAGGACATTATTTTGAGAGAAGTCTCCAAGATAGACCATCGCACTGACAAACAGTTTAGTAACCTGACACAAAATGAGATTGATATCCTTAACAAATTAGGGACTGACCCCTCCCTAGTCTGGAAAAAAGCAGACAAAGGAGGGGGCATTGTACTCATGGATAGAACAGACTATGTAAATGAGTGTATGCGACAACTGTCGGACAAAAAATATGATGCTTCACATCATAGCTATTGAGCTACACATCCAGATATATACCTTATGCCGCATATATACGTGTATTGTACACTGGATATTCCATATTACCACGTGGCCTTGAGGAAGACCAAGAGGTCGAAACGAGAAGTGGCCAAGGCAAATGCCCCCTCGTCGGCCAGTACCTTGTGGTGTCATTGTCACGTAACTGTTCCTTGTCTGGATTTCCAGGAACAGTGTGCGATTTCTCAGCGGCTTTCCTGCCCGAACAGCCAGTCCCGGGCTTGTTCATTACTACAGGCCCTCCGGCTTCGCCAACCACTCTCACTGTTTGGAGGCTTCCTCGTATGAGTGACCACCCTACAGTGAGCATTTCCACTGAGTTGTTTCTGCTCCTGCGGATATCATTATTTTGGGACCTTCCCTTACTTACTTATCCTTTCCAGGGACTGTTTTTCAACTACAGGGTTTCAGAGACTTTTATATATCTCTCTCCTCCTGAGAGTGTGCTGGCCGCCTTAAGACTTGTATGTTGATTTGGATGTATACCACATTTCATATTGTAAGACTTGATGTTTATTTGAATGTATGCCACATTTCATATTGATGATACTATGAAATTCACTGTTGATATATAAAGTCTTTACGTGTGTGACAATTACCTGCATAGTTATTATTTCCATTCAGTTCTACTGTGTATTTTGGACTTAGTGCTAACACGGTCCCCTCCTGTTGTATAGAGGAGTGTCAGAGGGGTCACCAAAGACCATCAGAAAACAAAGTATTTTCTGTTGGTCATGGGTTTCTATGTGGGATGTTTGGCCCAATTCTATCATTGGTGGGGTTCAGAATGCTCTTTGATTAATTGTAGATGAACTATAAATCTCAGAAACTACAACTCCCAAATGTCAAGGTCTATTTCCCCCAAACTCCATCTGTGTTCATATTTGGGCATATGGAATATTTGTGCCAAGTTTGGTCCAGATCCATCATTGTTTGAGTCCATAGTTCTCTTTGGATGTAGGTGAACTACATCTCCAAAATTCAAGGTCAATGCCCACCTAACCCTTTCAGTATTTTCTGTTGGTCATGGGAGTTTTGTGTGCCAAGTTTGGTTCAATCCCATTGTTGGTGGAGTTCAGAATGCTCTTTGATTGTAGGTGAACTATAAATCCCAGCAACTACAACTCCCAAATGACAATATCAATTCCCTCCCCAACCCCACCATTATTCAATTTTGGGCGTATCGGGTAGTTGTGCCAAATTTGTACCAGTGAATGAAAATACATCCTGCACATGAGATATTTCCATTATGATTCATAACTGTAGCAAAATTACAGTTATGAAATAGCAATGAAAATAATGTTATGATTGAGGGTCACCACAACATGAGGAACTGTATTAAGGGGTCGTGGCATTAGGAAGGTTGAGAACCTTAGTTTTTAGAGTATTTAGACCTCTAGCTTAAAGGTTCTTAATTTGGCTTTTCCTGTTTTCCACTCATGGTCTAGTTACTGCGTCTCTCTCTATGTGGTAGAGTTAATTAAATGGTGCTTAAGCATTTTGGACTGCATTCTATGTAGTTGTGTGTGTTCTTGATTTTTTGAAAAAGAAACATCAACAGTTAGACTGATGAGGGTTTTTGAACTTCCTGCTAAGGAATATTTGAATTTTTTAAAACTTGTGCTAGGGACAGTCTCCCAAAATAACAGGGCAATATAAAATTATTGCTTCTGTATGTCATTGGGATTATGACAGCCCTTCTATTATGCAGAGTGAAATAGTCATCTCAGGGCCCTTCCACACAGCCCTATATCCCAGAATATCAAGGCAGAAAATCCCATATTTTCTGAGTGTGGCCTCGGGGCCCTTCCACACAGCTCTATACCCCAGGATATCAAGGCAGGAAATCCGATATTATCTGAGTGCACTGGGAATGTGGCGCAGCTGGCTAAGCTGCATAAGATCTCTCTGACCAGTAGTTCATGGGTTCGAAATGGAAAAGAAAGAATTTAGATAATTTTATTCACTGTGGCAAGAATTATAATAGCAAGGAATTGGAAAATAATAACTAATCTTACACTGGAAGCTTGGTATAGGGAGGTATGGAATGTAGCCTTAAATGATAAACTAACAATGGAAATGAAGGTATTCAGGGGGGAAACTCATAGATCAGATTTTGAGGCATACTGGTCGGTCTTTATTAAATACACTTTAGAGAGTGAAAATGGAATGCAATATAACCCTGTTGGTCAGGAATTTTGGATATGACATTCGATTAACGGTTGATTTATAAATATATGGCGAAGGAAAGGATACCTGTTCAGGCCTTGGTGGTGGGCTATGTGTATGTAAAATGTTCATTGTTTTGTGTTTTGTTTACATTGTCAGTTGTTATTGTATGTAAATAAGAAAATAAAAATAAATAAATAAATGGATTCGAAGCATGCCCGGGTCGAGGTGGGTGCTCGACCTTTAAGTGTAGCCTACTGCTGACCTTTGCAGCCCGAAAGACAGTTGCATCTGTCAAGTAGGAGATAAAGGTACTACATTAAGTGGGGAGGTAAATTTTGACTGAATTATGAGGCCATAAAAGAACACCAGGAACGCTGAGGAATGCGGAAGGAACAACGAGGGACGCTGGGAACACTGAGAGATGAGGAGGGCATCAGCTCCCCCTGGTGGCCAGAGTTTGCCTCTGTTTGTTTATATGTGTTGTTCGTCTATATGTTGTATGTTGAAACAGCAGGGATTGTTTGCTAGTATATGTATCTGTGATCCGCTCTGAGTCCCCTTCGGGTTTGAGAAGAGCGGAATATAAATAAAGTAAATGAATATAAATAAAGTAAATAAATGAGTGTGGATGCAGATAACTCAATTCAAAGCAGATATTGTGGGATTTTCTGCCTTGATATTCTGGGATATAGGGTTGTGTGGCAGCATTTTTAGAAGCATATTAGTACAAAAGCAGGGTTACCGTTGGATATTAATGGCACAGGAGTTGTAGTTTTATGAGGTCATTAGGCTTCTCTGCATTAAATCTACAGAGTAGATGCACTCAGCATTTTACTCTAAGTGTCAAGGCTCAACAATGGAGTTGAGAAATAATAACAAAGAATAAAGTTTCTCCAGTTTGAGCCAAATCTGCACTCATTCAGATTATCTTCCTCTTTTTCTCAATTTCTTATCTCATATCCACCCCTGAAATTACATATGTCATTCTTTACCTCCCTTTATGTTTATACAAACAGACCTGAGCTAAACAGACACCTATGAGACGTGTTAACTGTCCCCTGCTGTATGTATGAGAAGAGAGACAACTTCAGCTTGGAGATCAGTATTCCCCTCTACATTCCTCCTGGAATTCTGCAATTAAATTCTTAATGTGAGAAAATGTGTACGGAAAGAAGTAAAAAACAAACATCTCCTGAGAAAGGAAACAATGGCAATGAAATGTTCATTTAAATGTTCCAGCTAAGCAGGCCTGGGAGTGCTTCTTCTTATCAGTGCTTTCCTGGGAAATGTTGCACAAACAAGGAGTCCCTTTCCAACAGAAAACAGGAAAGAGGAGAAGAAAACAACCCAGATAAGTAAACATAAAGGAAACCGGTCTGGCGCAAGGTGAATGGAAGGGACCAAAGTGTAAAATGGAATGAAATGCAGAGTTGTTCTTGAGTTTCAGCTGGGAGTATATTGGGGATGGAAGACAAAATATTACTTCTGGCTACCAGTATTTTAAATATTCTAAAATCAGGACAGTAAATAAAGAGCAACATTACACACACAAAAACCCCAGGAGAATTCCATACATGAAACAATCAATGCCAGCTAACTCATCCCAAGAAAGGATTCCCCCAAGCAGGAAGTAGCCAGGCTTTGAAGCTGCAAGACCACTCAATGCTAATCAAGGTGGCCAATTGCAACAATCAAACAGACAAGAGTTCTTTCTCCCACCCTGGACAAATTCCTCAGATATCTATATCTCACTTGCCTAGTTTCCAACAGACCTCACAACCTCTGAGGATGCCTGCGAAATGTTACATCAACCCAGTAATTCCAGCCATGGAAGCTTTCGACAACACATTACTTTTGAGTTTCAGATGGTAATTCAGTGAGGATGGAAGACAAAATATTACTGGATTGTGGCAACAAAAAAAAAAAGAGGGAGGAAAGAGCCTGAATTTGGGGGAAAGAAAAGGCTGTTGTGAGTGAGGAAGAGATTTTAGATGTTTGAATAGATGAGTTATTGATGGATCTAACAGTCTAATTAGTAGTACAGCCATAGTCTAGAGAAGATTGTCCCATGCTTATTTTTATCTATGAGAGTTTTGAAGACTGCAATTTAGATCATGAAAATTTTTTTGCATTTAATTTGGGAGTGGTGGGGAGACACCTTATTTTTCTATTTGTGTATCTGTGTGTGAATGGTATTGGACATTCTTTTTGTCAAAATTACAGGACATTATCTACCCATATAATCTGGATTATATGGCAGTGTAGGAGGGGCTTTAGAAGCATCCATGGACAATAATTCAACAGAATCTACCTGCCTGAAAACTTTGTTGTTATGTGCCTTCAAGTTATTTCCAATGTATGATGACCCCAAGCTGAACAAATGACAGGTTTTTCTGGAGCTGAGAGTGTCACCTAGTATGTTTCAATAGGGGATGAAATCTTCTTCAACGGAGTCATAGTCCAACACTAGACCACTACACCATTAACTCTCAGAGACAGAAAGCTAATATAAACCCGTTGCAAGGGTCCAACCACAAGTGCAGACTGGTGCCTCCTTCACCCTCTGCTGGTGATTTCTTCAGGCCATGTGTTGGGTCACAGTATATGGCCACTCATGATGGATTTCATGGGCCTTTTATCTGATCCAATAGTGTTCTTATGATGACCTTGCTGGTGTGAAATAAGAAGAAAAATTTAGTTGTATAAAACTTTATTAATAAATTCTATTTTGGCAACAAGTGTTTGCTGAGCCCTTTGTTTATGTTTTATTAGATATGCTGTCAATGCAATATTATGATGCCAGGGCCACCAAACTGATGTTATGGCTACATACAAAGCCAGACCCTGAAAAACATCTCCATCAACAACAACACCAAAATCCTCAAAACATCCTGTGCTGGTCACATAGACCTCAGATAAGGCTTACCATGTGTGCATTAGATATTGCTCATGAGCCATTTGTCACCTATGCAACCGATGTTCTATAAAATACCAAATCTACTACTGTGTCTGAATGATTTTATTTTGTTTATTATTTTATTGTGTTTAGTGTATTTTATGATTTTTTATCTTATTGTGTTGTTGCTTTGTGTTGTGTTTTGTTTTATTTTATGCTAATGTATTTTGGGCTTGACTTCATGTAAGCCGCCCCGAGTCCCAGTTGGGGAGGTGGTGGCGGGGTATACATAGTTTATTATTATTATTAAATCTGAGAATAAGGTGTATTTATTTTGGTCAGTGCTGTGAATAGATTGGACTGAAATCTTGGTAGTTCCTTTGGCTAAAATTAGTGTCCATTGTCTGCTCTCTCTCTCTCTCTCTCTCTCTCTCTCTCTCTCTCTCTCTCTCTCTCTCTCTCTCTCTCTTTGTGGCTCTGTTTCAGGATTCATCCTAGTCTCATGTTCCACCTCGGAGAATACTGAGGAGGATACTACATCATAGATAGCTTCCTGCGACTCAGAAATGGGCAACTCTAACTCAGGTTGGTCAAAGAGACTGTGGGGTTTTGTTTTTTTTTGGAATATTGAACATCCTAGAAAGCTATCCCCATACTGATGCCTTGCAGATGTTTCAGACCCAAGTAGTATATATGTGGAATTAACAGGTTTTACCATTCATGACATCTAGGCAGAACTAGATAAGTTGAGGAATGCTAGATTTTGAGATGCCAGTTTCCTGCACTTGGAGAAGCATGGAGCTGCTCCCTTGCAGGGAAAGTAGTGAGAGGGTGTTACATTTTGAGTTGCAAGCACTCATCATGGCAATTCCCATTTCTATTGCCAATGAGATGCAAACATTTCAGGCAACTGTATTGATCTCTATCACTAGGTATTGATCTCTACCTCTAAGTCAGTGTAAACAATGTTTATCTTGGCCATAACCAGACTCTAGATCAGACATGGGCAAGTCCAAACAGGTGTTTTGGACTTCAACTCCCAGAAATCCAAGCCACCTTACCAGCTGTTAGGAATTGTGGGAGTTGAAGTCCAAAACACCTGGAGAGCCGAAGTTTTCCCATGCCTGCTCTAGATCATGAGTATACTGTGATTCAATGGCTGCAATGACACAACCCACATGCGGGTTTTCATGGGCTAAGTGGAACCATAACCATATTCAGTAAGTGAATAATACTTGTGTTTGTGTTAATGTAATAAAATAAGATCAAGTAGGAAGAAAATTCCTAGTGAGAAGTCATAAGGGGCTGCATTCCCTTATTTATTAAGTGCATTCATCATATACACACTGCAAAAGCCAGCATTATTGGGGATCCGTCTTCCAAGGCAGTTACTCCAAGTACTGAGCAAACCCAAACCTGTTTAGGTTCTATAAGACGGTTGCTTGGAATGCTGTCAGCTGCACAGATACACTGCTTTTGTCTCTCATAACCAGCGGACACTGTGCCAATTAAATACACATGTGCAAATATGTTTAATTGGATTTTTATATACAGATTGCAAAGTCTGTCTCTTCTGAGCACAGTATTCACTATTCAGATTGCAGATATGCAGAATCCAGAAATGTGTCTATACTCTAGTTAGAGCAGTTTCACATCAGTTTCATGCCTCCATGCTGATTTCTAATTTAGTGAGGGACTTAGAAGACATCTCTGATAGAAAACTGTATTTCAGGCCCCTGAACTACAGGGCTAGAGGTCTGTGGCAGAGATGCTTAAATCCCTTGCCAATATTCTACAAAACCTATTACTTCCTAAACTACAAAACCCCAATATTCCTTACAATGGAGCCATAAACTTCAAACCCCAGTATTCCCTAGAATGAAGCCATAACAATACAGTAGTATCGTTCTCTATAACTGTATATAGTGGACACATACTGCAAGCCTATTCCAATAGCTGCAGATGGGTGTGTGTGTGTGTGTGTGTGTGTTTTGGCAGCAGTTGAAGAACTGGACTTTTCCAATAATTGGAAGCTGCAGCAGCTGTTTCATGTCCTGTTTTGTCAGTGGATTGAAAAGAAGTAATGCAGATCTCCAGTATGCAACCCTAGGGAGCTCCCAGTATTTTAGGTAGCACTTATGTTGCTATAGTGCAGGGATGGAAGACCATCGGAATTCCAGATGGTTGGACTTCCATTTCCAGAAACTTCGGCCAGCACAACCAATGGGAGGGGACTGGGGGAAGTTGTAGTCTAAACCATCTGGAGAGCTAAAATTCTCCAGCACTGATGTAGGTATTATGGTGTGCAATCAGGTTATCAGCTGATGGAACTTAAGTCACAATTGAAGGTATTATGGTGTGCATGAATATAATTTGTATTTTAACTTTGCGTATTTAGTTGTATGTTTTAAATAGTGTTTTATATCTTGTTTTAATGATGTTTCAGGAAGTATCTGCTACACAAACAAAGTTTTCACGTTCTACTCAACTGTCACCTTCTTTTTAGAAATTGACCAACTAGGAACAAACATCTAAAACCCTGGAACAAACGTAGATAAAAAATTCCTGTGATTTCTGACTGCAGGGGCATACAGACATTCAAAGATGTGGATATTTGGCTCAAAACTGCAATATTCCCATACCTGGAAATTTCATGGTTTTTGCCTTTTGTAGCAATTGCTTCCGCATTTACAGGGAACGAAGTCTGGCCACCCTCCTGTTTGCTGCGGAAGCTCCCAGGATAAAGATAATGTCTGGACAGGCCTCCTGTCGCCTTTGGAAACCTCAAGCAATCAGAGCAGTCTAGCGGTGGGAATAATGTGACCTTTCCAAATATCATTGAAAAGTAATTCCTAGCACTCTTTCTTTGTGACTATAATAGCTAGGTCTGATGGGGATTTCAGTTCGCCAAAAGCTGTAGGTCCACCTCATTTCTAACCCTGGTTTATTCCCTACTTCTAATCTGACACCTTCCTTTCACACACGCTTCTGAATTTCTGAACAGTTGTTAATTTGAAGAGAACAAACTTTCACACTGGAATGGGAATTCAGATTGGTGGGGGACAATGAGAGCTGTAATGTAACAGTTGTTGGCAAGTAAGACATTGCTCTACTTCTTTTGTTACACAATTGAACATTTCAAGTACCACAGCCCTGTACAGTTGGTCCTCCGTAACCACTCAGGGCCCTTCCACACAACCTTCTATCCTTGGATATCAAGGCAGAAAATCCCACAAAATCTGTTTTGAACTGGGTTATCTGAGTCCACACTCAGATAATGTGGGATTTCCTGCCTTGATATTCGGGGATATAGGGCTGTGTGGAAGAGCACTCATTCTGCATCCATGAATTCAACCATCTACAGTTTGAAAATATTTCCTTTCGAAAAACTTCCAAGCAAATCTTTAATTTTGCCAATTTATATAAGGGCCACCTTTTTTACTATGTCATTGCATACAATGGGACTTCAACATCCATGGATTTAGGGCCCTTCTACTCAGCCATATAACCCAGTACAGCAAGGCACATAATCCACAATATCTACTTTGATCTGGACTATTTGAGTCCACACTGCCATATAATCAATATGGATTTTATACAACTGTGTGGAAGGGGGCTTAGGTCTACATGATGGACCAGGAGTCAAAATTCAAAGAATCAAGCTATCCAAATCTAAGAGCCCTTCCACACAGCTTTATATCCCAGAATATCAAGGCAGAAAATCCCACATTATCTGAGTGTGGACTCAGATAACTCAGTTCAAAGCAGATATTGCTTTGGCACCGGGAATGTGGTGCAGCTGGCTAAGTGTCAGCTGCATAAGATCTCTCTGACCAGTAGGTTATGAGTTTGAGGCCTGCCCGGGTCGAGGTGGGTGCTCGACCTTTAAGTGTAGCCTGCTGTCGACCTTTGCAGCCCGAAAACAGTTGCATCTGTCAAGTAGGAGATAAAGGTACCACATTAAGTGGGGAGGCAAATTTTGACTGAATTATGAGGCCATTAAAGAACTCCAGGAATGCTGAGGAATGTGGAAGGAACAACAAGGGACGCTGGGAACGCTGAGAGATGAGGAGTGCGTCAGCTCCCCCTGGTGGCCAGAGTTTGCCTCTGTTCGTCTATAGTTTGCCCAGGCCTGTTCTATATGTTGTGTATGTGGAAACGGCAGGGATTGTCTGCTAAGTATGTGTATCAGTAATCTGCTCTGAGTCCCCTTCAAGGTGAGAAGAGCGGAATATAAATAAAGTAAACAAATATAAATAAATACAGTAAATAAATAAATAAATATTGTGGGATTTTCTGCCTTGATATTCTGGGATCTAGGCCTGTGTGGAAGGGTCCTTAAAAGCCTTGACGCACCCCCCCCCCCCTTTTCCCTAGCATGGGATTCAAGGTGGCCTATAACCATCTAAAAGCACAGTAAAGTACAACTAAAAAAACTATTAATACCAAAGTTAAAATATAATTAAACCAGATTTTTATTTTAAAAACAAGTTAAAATGCAAGTTAAAAGCATTTTTAAAAACTAATTTAAAACATAATAAAATAAGATCTTAACATACAGCCCATTAAAAATTCCATCTGCCGCACATATGTAAAACCAAATGCCTCCCTAAGTAATAAGGTTTTTACCAGCTGGCAGAAGGACAACAGGGAGGAGGCCGACCAGATTGCCTGAGAAATGAAGTTCTACCATTCAGGAGCAGCCAACAATTGCAGTAGGGATGAAGGGAATGGAGACTGAAATGTGTGGCTTGGATACTCCTGTTTTGCTAAAGTTCATTCTGTCTTTCTCACACATCTGCTATGATCACATGTCTATGATGGCCACACTCTCCATGAGTTGAGGGGCATCATGGGATTACTAGGTTCACGTTCTCCTTTCATGGGCCGGCAAGAGGTCTGGACCTTTGAGCAAAAGTGATGTCAAACTGCATCAATTCTACAATGTAGATGCACCCATGGATCACTACTTTTGAGTAGCAATGCTCTAAAATGGATATAACCTGTGCTAACATTAAGGTTTCCATTTCAAACTAGCAGCATGGCCTGCTTTTGAGTGGCTCTTCTAAAACCTTGTGAAGTTCTGTTACAAAAATCCCTTCACTTTCCTTCTTCAGAATAGCCTTGAGCACAATTATTTATTTCCCAGGTCTTTAACCAATAATTTTTGTGATTGCTCTTAGGCATTATATGCTGATGTTTGATTTTTGATATTTTTCCACTGTCTGGGAATGCAAGATTTTGCTTAAGAAGAATGTGCACAACAATGACATCTAGAGGTGAAAATGTGTTTACCGAATTGTATGCAAATCTGGGATGACAACAAATATAACAGACACCTCTTGAATGCATGGAAGCAATTGGAGCTGAAAAAAGACAGTGTGGTACAATACCCCCAGTGGAGAGTTAATATATATATCCTTTGGTGAGCAGTCAGAGACCCCTTCCACACAGTTGATTAAAATCCCACATTATCTGCTTCGAACTGGAATATATGGCAGTATGGAATTCTCTGCCTTGATATTCTGGGTTATATAGCTGTGCGAAAGGGCCCTAAGGCACCCAAAGAAGAGAAGAAACAATTATTCATTCATAAGAGAGGAATTGTGACACATTGGATAGAAATAAAGGATTAGAATCACGGACATAAAGGTTTAAATCTCCACTCAGGGGCGGATTTTGACGGTATGCAAAGTAACCGGCCGCTTACGGGCGCCACATGGCGAGGGGTGCCTCCGGCTGCAAAACGTCCTTCTTTTCGGTCTCATGGTATACGTTTTGCGTCACCATCGACTTGGTGTCACGCTGCAGCAATGGCGCATGCGCCGAACTAGCTGCCCCTGTGCATGCGCACACCGACGCACATGCATGGAACTAGCTAGCCCTGTGCATGCGTGGAACTAGCTGGTCCTGCGCATGCGCACACCGGTGCGCCCGCGGCGTGAGGCCAGAGAGCGAGGGGGCACCAAAAGAATCCTCGCATACCATTTGAAATTACTTTCGTCCGCTCCTGTCTCCACTCAGCCATGAACCTCATCAGGAATCCATCTCTCCCCATTGCTTTATTAGGGCCCTTCCACACAGCCCTATATCCCAGAATATCAAGGCAGAAAATCCCACATGATCTGATTGTGGACTCAGATAACCCAGTTCAAAGCAGATATTAAGGGGGATCTGGAAAAAGTCCAGATGTGGCTTTTTGAGCAAGCATTTGCAAATGCAAAGTAACTGACATAGGAAAATGGAATGACTAGATAATGAGACCGGACGTTTTAAACAAGAAGACACTATGGATTTATATTTTATTGGTTTTGTTATAATTTTTTTTATTTTTTTGTTCTTAATTGTATTTATGATATTGTAGGCATTTAATTTTGCCCTGTATATCACCTTGATTCGCCTGTGGTCTGAGAAAGTATAGTATACAAATACAATCAATCAATCAATAAAATATGTCCGGGCTAGAGCCACAGTCCTTACTTTGAGCTATGAAACTGTTGACTATGAGGATGCCGAAAAGGGAAGAGATCTGGCTCTTTAAAGACAAAGGCTCAGGACTGCATAGAGCAGCACACAGGTGTGTATTAGACCTGGTTGATCAAGAAAAAAATGGTTCAAAACTTCTTTTGGATATAGGGGGCGCTGGCAATTCAATTCTGATAGACTTCCGAGAGTTTTCCAAAAAAAAAAATTGGAATGTTTCCAAATTCCTTCCAAAATTTCAGAATGGCTTCAATAATGGCGGACACGCATGTTTCACCCAGTTTAAACATGACAGCATCCGCTCCAAACCGGGTGTTTTAACCCAGTTTGGAAGCCCATGCCTTCCCTCCGCATCTGAACGGCCCTGTTCAGATGCGGGGGGAAAGCATGGGTTTCCAAACCCGGTTTGAAAGCCCATGGGGCCATTCAGATGTGGAGGGAAGGCATGGGCTTCCAAAACGACGCCGGGGGAAAGGAAGCCGCATCCAAACCAGATGGTTTGGACGAGGCTTTCCGAACCCTTTCCGAAAATGGCGGTGCTGGCTTCAAAGTGGCAAATTTACTTCCTGGTTGCTTAAAGTGCTTCAAACCCATTTTGAAACTGAATTCAATCCAAATTTAATATGACTTTTGGAGCATTCTGACGAACCTAACCAGGCTTGTGTGTATGTTGCCTTCTCCAAACAATCCTGTGTAAAGGGATTTCTATTAGGTGTACTTGGTCTGCAACTTTTGATTGGATGGCAGCCTATTCAGGGAGAAGGCAGCAGGACTGAGATTGTAAAATCAAAATCTATTCTGTATTATTCAGCATCTTACAAGTGAAGAAGCATCAACCTGTGCCTGATGACCAAGGAAAGAACTGTATCACCATCTGGTGGGCAAAAATTGTGCCTGCAATAGCTGTTCTGTACAGCAAGGAGAAAGGAACAGCAGGACACCATTATTTTAAAGTGAGTGAGTGACCTTGGAAGGAACCAGTCTGGTGGAGCAGTTTGGGAATTGGACTACAACTCAGTAGACCAAGGTTGAATTCCTACTTGGCCATGAAATGCACTGAGTGGCTTTGGGCAAGTTCCACTCTCTCTAAGCTGCAGAGGGTTACAAAATGGAGTCCACGACATGCGAGTGTGGAGAAGAGCAAACCACAGAACACTTACTACAATGCTGTCTGCGCCCTGCCACATGCACAATGGAGGACCTTCTTACAGTGACACCAGGGGCACTTGAAGTGGCCAGCTTCTGGTCAAAGGAAATTTAGTATAATGCCAAGTTTTTAACTTTGTTTGTGTGTGTTTTAAATACATTATAGCTAAATTCTCAATATGCTTCTGACACAATAAATAAATAAATACATAAATATCCTCATGGGATATGGCAAACCCACTCTGAATACATCGTGGCAAGAAAACCTTGTGATTGGTTTGTCATAAATCAGAATTGACTTGAAGGGAATCAATAAGAAGTGACCATGGGCAAGCCGTACACTTTCAGCTCCAGGCCCTTTCCACACAGCTGAATAAAATTCCACATTATCTGCTTTTAACTGGAATATATGGCAGTGTGGACTCAGGGTGGTTCCATACAGACCTTTATTCCAGAATCATCTGCTTTTTAAAAACGCGGATGTTTCTGGGGGTGTGCGCTTTCTGACATGGGTGTCCAAATGGGCCAGTCCCACGGAAACATCTGGAGGCCCTATCACCCTTCCCCAAACCCCCAAACCCCTTCGAAAAGTACGGAAACCTACCTGGCCTCCAGTAGACTGTAGCCGGAGCTCTCCCGGCATGCAGAAATGATGTGCTAGGAGAGGGGGGGTGTCCTGGTTTGTCGCAAATGTTTCTGTAATTTAGATATTTTACCATCTTTTATGTGGAGCTGCAGCTGAGGATGCCAGCTGTTCTTCTCTGCCCCTCTAAATCTGGGTGGAAGCTGTAACTTCTCCAGATGTTGCTGAACTTAAAAGTACCAATAGTCCAAGTTGGGACAGCCAATGAGGAACACTGGGAATTGCAGACCAACAATATTTGGAAAGCTGCATGATTCTAGGACAAGAGCCTCAAGTGTAAAGATACACAATTGAATACTAACATTAGATTTGTCAATGCCATTGCATTATTATTTATTTATGACATTTATATCCTGCCTTTCTCACCCTGGAGGGGACTTAAGGCGGCTTTCAATACAGACGATTCAATCCCTTAAAACACAATGTACTCTTAAATAAATATTAAAATAGGATTGAAAAGTACATTAAAATAATTAAAACATTTAAAAACAATACATTTGGAGTTAAAAATGCAATCCACGAGTGTAATCCAGGCTGTTCTAATGGTCATTGTACATTGTTCCAAGTCTATCTATTGCGTAAGTCCTCTAAAGGTTTGGTCACAAAGCCATGTTTTCACTCTGTTGCGGAAGGTCAGGAGGGAGGAGATTGATCTAATATCCTTGGGGAGTGCCACAGCTGAGGTGCCACCACTGAGAAGGCCCTGTCTCTTGTCTCCGCCAGTTGTGCCTGTGAGGGACGCAGGACCGAGAGCAGGGCCTCCCCAGATGATCCGCGGCGATTCATACAGGGAGATACGGTCAAACAGATAAACTGAGCCAGAACCATTTAGGGCTTTATAGGCTAAAGCCAGCACTTTGAATTGTGCTCAATAGCAGATTGGCAACCAGTGGAGCTGACATAACAGGGGGGTGGTAGGCTCCCTGTATGCCGCTCTGGCTGCCATCCGTTGGACCATTTGTAGCTTACGAATAGTCTTCAAAGGCAGCACCATGTAGAGCGTGTTGCAATAGTCTATTCAGGATGTAACCAGAACGTGGACTACCGTGGCCAAGTCAGACTTCCCACTGAAAAGTGAAAAAACAATCCGATAGGAGGGAAATCAACTCATTTGAGATGTAGTACTGGATAAGAGTTCTGTGAACACCCCGAATTGCTTAAGACATCTATTTAGATCCTAGAGCAAACCAAGCATCAAAACTCACCGTTAGGAATTGTGGGAGTGGAAGTCCAAAACACCCGGAGGGCTGAAGTTTGACTGCATTAGATGCCAAGATAACTAAACTGAGATTGCCATTCTTTGGACATATCATGAGAAGTTATGGCAGGGCTGCCCAGGAAGTCGATTGTGATCCTGGGACCGAAGGAGGTCGATCCCAGCCGGACCGCTTCTCAGAGGGGGGTGGAGCCAGGCCCCGCCAAGCCCCTCCCCCTCCCCGGCTTCGGGAATCCCAGCAACTGCTCCAGGTTTGAAGAGGGCAGGGCATTGCCATCCTCAGGCCTGGAGAAGCTGCTGGGAGCCCCAAAGCCAGATGGGAGGGGGTGGGGCTCAGTACGGCCTGGCTCCACCCTCCTGTGGCTTCCGCTCTACCAGCAGCTTCTCCAGGCTTGAGGATGGCATTGCCAAGCCAGCCTTGTGCTAGCTATGTCACCACTGGCTTGGCATTGCCATCCTCAAGCCTGGAGAAGCTGCTGGGAGCTCCAAAGCCAGAGGGGAGGGGGCGGGGCTTGGTGCGGCCTGGCTCCACCCCCTCTGGCCAAGCCCCACCCCTCTCCAGCCTTGAGGAGGTAGGTAGATCTTTCTGACTTGGTTTTAATATAAGTAGCTCGCATGCTGAAAAAGTGTGGGCACCCCTGAGTTATGGTATACTAGAAAAAAACAATAATGCTTGGTAAGGTTGAAGTTACTAGAAGAGGAAAACATATTCCAGATGGATAGGTTCAGTCAAGGAATTCACAGCCCTGAATCTGCACGACCTGAACTGGCCTATTGATGACAGGGTGACTTGGAAGTCTCTCATTCATAGAGTCAACTTGAAGGCAGCTGACAACAAATTATGTGCCTGTACTAAGGCTACAGAGAGGCTAGAGAGAACACTTGGCTCTTCAAATGTTTTAGACCAGTGTCCTGAACCAATGGGGTCCCCTTAGCCGAACATTGAGGTCCCAACCTTTTTCTCCCTCAACATCACTTAGTAGCTAATGTAAACATCTGCAGATATCTGTTGTGGAGTGTTTACAATGGACTTTGCAGAAGGTGTTTCAGCTCTGCTTCAAAAGAAGGAAAATCAGCCTGTTTAGCATGCTTTGAAAATGCTTTTAAAATAATAATGTTTTATTTTTATACCTATTTTATATACCTGACGTCATATTGAAAAATTGGGCCAAAGGGAGTCCCGAGTGGAAAAGTTTAAGAAGCCCTATTGAAGAGTACAGCTCTCACTATCCTTCACCATTAGCCGGGCTGGGTGAGGCTGACGGGAACTGAAGGGTTTCAAAAACCTCTGGAGGGCCAAATGTTTGAGATTGGTGCATGTCCCCCTTAGAACAAAGACCACACATCACAACACTAGAATGCCACACAGAATAAGACTTTATTGGACAATTGTGCATCGTTTTCCCTATTGCGAATGCCAAAAAACAAACACACAACCCACCTAATGTAAAAGACAACAGTACAGATTCGTCAGGTAACTCGTTGCCCACCTCTTTCATAAGGGTAGTGGCAACTGGCTGTTCGCCTTTCTTTTTCCCCTCTGGAGTAACCCCCACCCTAAAATCCATCAGATCATAAGTGTTTGGTCAGGTGAATGCAAAGTCCTCTGACATCCACTAAATTGGAGCAGATTTCTGACTCTATCAGAAGGCAATTTCAAAGCACAGAAGTGCTCGCTGCCAGTGCCCAAATATCACAGGTAAAATACTGTAAAATAGGGCTGGGGAGTCTTATTTGCAAGGAAAGCAGATCCTCTCCCACCCACCTATCCACTTATAGGCCTCCAGGGGCTAGATGGCAGCTAATAGTCTGGACATATGCTCTGCTTTATCATTGGATCCTCAGCCAAAGCAGTGGGTGGATTTATTCCATTTGGCACTTTGATCAGGGACCTAGATTTGCTGCTCCTCTCATTTCCCTTCTTGCAAATAAGGAGGCAGAAAGAAGAATAGAAGGAAATCTGTGCGACCTCTATCAGTGATCAGAGATAGCAGGACTTCAAGAAAGGGCTTCATTGGTTGCTTATGCAAACTAATTGGGGAACCTTTGTCTACCTTAGGCACAACTCTGAAGTTCCTTTCTTCTGCTCTAAACTATTTTCTGCCTAAATACCTCAAAGGCACCAGATCTTGAAAGCTAAGTCAGTCCTGGCTAAGGCTTTGATGGGAGACCGCCAACAAATAGAGGCGGCATAGGCCATACTTCAGAGGAAAGAACTGGCAAAGCACCTCTGAACAGTCTTTGTCTAAAAGTCCTTATGAAATGTATGCAGTTACCATAAGTCAACAAACAACTTGAAGGAATAGGTTGAGCATCCTTTATCTGAAATGCTTTGGCGCAGAAGTGTTTTGGAGTTCAGATTTTTTGGAATATTCGCATATAAATAATAAGATAGATATCTTAAGAGATGGGACCCAAGTTGAAATACAGTTAATCCCTATCAATATTCCTATCAACAGTGAGGGGAGCAAGTCTGGAGACTGGTGGACTGTCTTATGCACCGGGAATGTGGTGCAGCTGGTTAGGTGTCAGCTGCATAAGATCTCTACTGACCAGAAGGTCATGAGGCCTGCCCGGGTCGAAGTGAGCTCTCAATCAATTTGTGTAGCTTCTTGTCAACCTTTGCAACCTGAAAGACAGTTGCATCTGTCAAGTAGGAAATTTAGGTACCACTTTGTGGGGAGGCTAAAGGTAACTGATTTCTGGAATGTTAAATTGCCTCTATGTCTGTCTATATATGTTGTATGTCTATGGCATTGAATGTTTGCCTGTATATGTGCATTGTGATCCGCCCCGAGTCCCCTGCGGGGTGAGAAGGGCGGAATATAAATGACATAAATGAATGTAAATGACGTAAATAAATTAATGGAGAGATTCAGACAAGACAAGCAGTCGGTTGGCTTTGAAATAAGCAAATTGGAATTTGAGTTACAATTATGTACGAATGATGAACATTTAACTGCTAAAATATATACAATGTTATTGAAATGGGAAATGGCAGGCAAGCAAGTTAAAGAATGCATGATAACGTGGGCACAAAGTGTGGGGCACAATATAATATTAGAAAAAAGGGAGAAAATGTGGACTAAAGGGTTACAATTCATGTTATGTTATAACTTGAAAGATAATTTTAATAAAATGATGTACCGGTGGTATATGCCACCTGAAAAGCTCTCTAAGATATATAAAAAGAGCTCCAATATTTGCTGGAAATGTAAACAACAAGTGGGGCCCTTCTATCATATGTGGTGGACATGTAAACATGCCAAGAAATATTGGATTCAAATACAGTGATCCAGAAAATTTTAGAGGGAAGTATCCAGCTAAAACCAGAGACTTTTCTACTTGGTCTGACTGATTTAAAAAAATGAGGATAGACTATGGAAATATATGATGAAAGCAGCCAGACTACGCACAGAAATGGAAGAGTACAACAATACCAACAACAGACGAATTGATAACAAAAATGATGGATTTGCCCAAAATGGACAAACTAACATGTCTCCTAAAAGAAGGGACATTGAAAACTTTTTTAAACAACTGGAAACTTTTAATTCACTTTTTGCATGGAGAAGAGAAGGATTTGCCAATTCTGAGTTTCGAATAATATATTAAAGTTTTTTGTTGTTGTTATAATATGAAAAAAGAGTAAGTAAGAGGGTGTCATCTATCTTCACCCTCCCCCCCCTATTTTTCTTTTTTACTCCCCCTTTTTTTAAAAGAGAAGAAGTATAAAAAGAGAGGGTACAGATAAAAGCAATGTTACATGGAAATGAAGTATTATAAATACTCGTATGAGAACTAATTGGAATTAGGTGTCAGCAAGATCTTGTAAAGTTAAAACAATAAGAAATATTGTAAAAAGAAAGGAAAGAAATACAATGTTCATTAATGTTTCTTATACACATCACCTGAAGTTAATTTGATGCACAGCATTTGTAATAATTTGTGCAAAAAACAAAGTTGAACCATCTGAACCATTCGAAAGCAGAGTTGTCACTATCTCAGTCATTCACATGGATAGTTCTGAAGCATTTGGGATTTCTGGATAAGGGATACTCAACCTCCACATACATTACACAAACTATATTTCCTCAGAGCAGCCTTTCCTAGAATCATAGAATCATAGAGTTGGAAGAGGCCACATGGGCCATCTAGTCCAACCCCTGCCATGTAGGAAAAGCACAATCAACACTTTCTCAACACATTAAGCCCCATATTGATAAAAGGACATACACCTGCATCAATAAGAGTATACTGTCTAGATCAGGCCTGGGCAAACTTTGGCCCTCCAGGTGTTTTGGACTACAACTCCCACAATTCCTAACAGCCAGTCAGCTGTTAGGAATTGTGAGTTGTAGTCCAAAACACCTGGAGGGCCGAAGTTTGCCCAGGCCTGGTCTAGATCCACGAAAGTCATGCTACGCCTCTATTCTGCCTTGGTTAGACCACACCGGGAATACTGTGACCAATTCTGGGCACCACAACTGAAGGGAGATGTTGGCAAGCTGGAATGTGTCCAGAGGAAGGCAACTAAAATAATCAAGGGTCTTGAGAACACGCCCTATGAGGAGCGGCTTAAAGAGCTGGGCATGTTTAGCCTGAAGAAGAGAAGGCTGAGAGGAGACATAATGGCCATGTACAAATATGTGAGAGGAAGTCATAGGAAGGAGGGAGCAAGCTTGTTTACTGCTGCCCTGGAGACTAGGACGCGGAACCATGGATTCAAACTACTAAACAGGAGATTCCAGCTGAACAGTAAGAAGAACTTTGTGACTGTGAGAGCTGTTCAACAGTGGAACTCTCTGTCCCGGAGTGTGGTGGAGGCTCCTTCTTTGGAGGCTTTTAAACAGAGGCTGGATGGCCATCTATCGGGGGTGCTTTGAATGCAATTTTCCTGCTTCTTGGCAGGGGGTTGGACTGGGTGGCCCATGAGGCATCTTCCAACTCTATGATTCTATGAAATGTGTATAGGGATAACATTTCTCTGTTGAGGAAAGAGATCCATGGGCAGGATTTTAAGAGACACCAAGACCAAACTTCCATTAGGAATGCATCAAGCTGGCTTTACATCAAGTCTGGCTACTGTTACTGCAAGTTTGGCCACTGTTCAGAGCATTCTAGTCCAACTGGCAGTAGCTCCCCACAGTCTTGGCTAAGCAAGATCGTTTCAGCCCAGAGTTGCCACAAACCGCCTATATCTGCCAATCTAAACTTTCTTCTTTGGGATGAGGGGAGATACCTGGCTTTTTACTGAAAAAGATAGCAAGAAACAAGGCAGTGGAAGTGGCAAGGGGTTGGCAGTGGTCATCTTATTTAAAAAGTGTACCAGGAAATTGTGCACTCAAACACAAAGGCTTAGGCATATAGTCGCATAGCCCAGAAATCAGGCTTTAAAGAAGTGTGATGCTACCCCACACATTCCCAGAGAATTATTCACACGCAATACAGGGCTCCAAATAAAGTATTATGGGATTAACTTTTGAAAGAAAAATATTACATAGTTTGCTATTTTTAGCATTACTCCTCACAAACTGTTCTCAACCATTTAAATATCTGCTTCAGCCAATACATTCACAGATATCCCTTATATGTGTTCGCAGAATACATCTACCACTGAGCTAATGCGATAGCGTCAATTCATCTTCTGCAGAATGGGAACAACAGAAACCCACCTTACTGGAGTTGCAAAAATTAAGACTGGTATATTAATATATACTGTACACATATATTAGTATATACGATTGTGCATTAATATATATACAAATAATATATATCAACCAAAACTGCTTGGGGAATACTCTCCAACAGTTTCCCTTTTTCTAGAGGCAGGAAGCAACAGTTAAGAAAAACAAAATTCTCAGAAATGTACATCTCTTTTGAGGCATTGCTGCTCAACTGTACCATGGAGCAAATAAGGGGTGGAAATGTTTTTACTCAAATGAAGGATGGTTTACACATTCATTCACAACTTCACTCCTGCTCGACATCCCTGTATTTCATGTTACCAAAATAAATTATACCAGGTTGCTGTGAATTTTCTGGGCTGTATGGCCATGTTCCAGAATTATTCTTTCCTGATGTTTTGCCCATATCTATGACAGGCATCCTCAGTCCTCAGTACCTCTGAGAATGCCTGCCATAAAAAGGTAAAGGCTAGTTGACTTCGACTCTGCGGGGGTGGTGCTCATCTCCACTTCTAAGCCAAAGAGCTGGCGTTGTCCTTAGACACCTCCAAGGTCACGTGGCCAGCATGACTGCATGGAGCGCCGTTACCTTTCCGCCAAAGCGGTACCTATTGATCTACTCACATTTAAAAGTTTTCATACTGATAGGCTGTCAGAAGCTGGGGCTAACAGCAGGAGCTTATCCCACCTCCCCTGATTCGAACCGCTGCCATTTTGGTCAGCAAGTTCAGCAGCTCAGTGGTTTAACCCACTGCACCACCAAGGGGTGCTTGCCATAGATGTGGCCAAAACGTCAGGAGAGAATGCTTCTGGAACATGGCCATACAGCCCGGAAAACTCACAGCGATCCAGTGATTCCGACCTTGAAAGCCTTTGACAACACATTAAATTATACCAGTTGACTATCTGTATACATCAGCTTCTTTTGCCTAATGTTAAAATTATTATAATTATTAACAAAAACTAGACCAGAAGAAGCAGATAGTTAACACCTCTTATTAAGTGTCAACAGGTAAGCAGCACAGACATCTTGAATTCGGGTAAATACTGTCCAATCTCACCACATGGAGTCAGAAGCAAAGTCTCAGGACTCTGTCATACCAAGACAGCAATAGCTACACATTTTAGTTGGCTGCACTCTGTCTCTACTACATAGGCCTCAAGAAGTGCTTCAGAGACCCCAAACATGAACATGTTCATTATCAACAATATATACAAAAGGTTATTTGCATTAATGGCACATTTTCAAATGGCTTTATCATTGCTTGTGTGCATATATATCTATATATAAATATATATCAGATTACTATATATTTTATATATCCACAGATTTCTATGAGACACGGCGATATACAGAAAGATTACATGGTTACAAGTGAGAGTGATTTTCGTGTACTGAAGCAACAAGAATGCCCCATTTCGTGATGCCTTGAGGTGCCAAGCTTCAAGCAGGAGCAATGAGAATGGAGACATGTGAAAAGGCAATAGTAGTGCATGGACAAGTGGAAAGGGTTAAATCGGAAGCTCTGGAAGGGTCATGCCCCTCCTCAGGCTCAATGCTCTGCTCTCCCAACAGCAGCTTTGGTTCCCATGCAGGAAACACAGACACAGAATAAGAATGAGAACGTCACTAATAGGACTACCAGATTAAAAACAGGGCAGAGAGGTATTGAATCTGTTTTGGAAACAGGATTCGACTTTGATAGATGTGCTACTGAGTTCTCAATCGGCTACAAAAATCAGCTACCCCTGATTGATAGTTTTCATCTGAAGAGCTATTGAGGGGAGAATTGAATGGATGGGATTTTCTATTGCTCAGACACAAGGTTAGAACTAATGAGTGGAAATTGCAGGGAAAGGGAATCTGACAAAATATTAGGATGAATATCCTAATGGTAAGAGTCATTTGCTTGTGGAGGTACTGGGCCATCCTTCAGTAAAAGAATATAGTAATAGGCTGCATGTCCATCTATCAGCATCTACCTACCTACCTATCAGCATCTATCTATCTTGTATGGAGCTCCCAGTGGCACAATGGGTTAAACCCTTGTGTCAGCAGGTCAGAGGTTCAAATCTGGGGAGAACAGGTTGAGCTCCCCCTGTCAGCTCCAGCTCCCCATGCTGGGATATGATAGAAGCTTCCCGCAGGATGGTAAAACATCCCAGCGTCCACTAGGCCAGTGATTTTCAACCAGTGTGCCGTGGAACACTAGTGTGCCATGAGAGATCGTCAGGTGTGCCATGGGAAATTACAGTGTAGAGAGAGAGAGAGAGCCTAGCAGGAAACTTCAGGCAGCGGAAATGAGGCTTTCCTGGCCGAAGCAGCAATGCCAGCCAGCCTGGCTGTAGTCAGGGAGAGCCCTCAGCATCCAGAACTTTCCTCCCTCCCTCCTCTCTCTCTCCTTCCCTTCCTTCCCTCCCTCCCTCTGCGTGCCAAGGGCTACCTGGACGAGCTGCAACTCCTCCTGCTTCCTGGCTCCTGGGCGCTCTTCTGCCCTCCTCCCCTCTGGTAGCAAAGAGGAGGAGAGGGAGGAGGAGTCCGCGGGAGCTGCCCCCGTCTGACCCCGCTTCCGGAGGCTTGAGGCAAGGCTTTCTGCCCTCTAGCCCCTCCACGCTGGGGAAGGGGAGCAACCCCATATCTCCTGGCTGGGCTCCAGGTTCGCTGAAGAGCAGAGCAGAGGCTGGGATGTGCAGCTCCACAGCCCAGCTTGGTTCCTTCCCGATCTGGCCCCAAGGCAACAGCAGGGAAGCAGAAGGGACGTTGGGGGGGGGGGACACTCCTGGGGGGGGGGGGGTGGGATGAACCCCTTTGGGAAGGAGAGCTGGGAGTGGCGATGGCTGCGAGTCTCTGCCACAGTTTGTTCCAAGGCTCAGAGCCACCCCGTGTGCTCAATTCCTATTTGTCCTGCTCAGCCGAGCCCGCGTGCGCTATGGCCACTCAGTGCAGCCCTCCCCCGTGGGACGGTGATGGGCCTCCTGTGCGTGGGCCTCCCAGGGGGTGGGGAAGAAGCAGCAGCATCACAAGGGGGGAGGGTGACAGTTAGTAAAATGACAGAGTGTCATTTTGTGTCATTTTGGTTGGTGGTGTGCCCCAGGATTTTGTAAATGTAAAAAATGTGCCGCGGCTCAAAAAAGGTTGAAAATCACTGCCCTAGGCAACATAACTGAAGACGGCCAATTCTCTCACACCAGAAGCGACTTGCAGTTTCTCAAGTCGCTCCTGATACACACACAAAAAGGATATCTTGTTATTGCAGCTTTCTCCAAGAAGCAGAGGATTGGAGCAAGCAACCTCTAAATATCTTCCAACTCAAAATCGTGATTCCACAACACAGTGACACACACTGAAAGAGAGAAGGAGTGCATCAAATCAGACTAGCTCGACCGGTTGGGACTATCTGCTTTGAATACCTCTCAAGAGCCTGGATTTGTGGTGTTTTATCCACAAGTGACCTACCACTAGAATAAGAGTCAGAAGCCCAGATCCAATTGGCTTGCTTATCTGGTATCTACACTTCAGTTACGCCACATCTCCGCCGCCTCTTGACAACTAGGAGTAGCCCAGCCAAGATCTCAGATGGAAACTAGGCATGGATCATATGGGACTACAGTATGTGATGAGACTATCTGCTCTGAAAACCTCTCTTAAGCCATCACATTTGGCACATATTGGTAGCCTGGTAGCGGGGCAGCCCTTGGCTCTGAACATGTAAACAAAAAAGTCCTCATATTAAACCTCAAAGTGAGAAAAGGGAGCCCACCTGAAAGGTTCTCAGCAAATGACAGGGTGGAAATGAGGACGAGCTGTGCTAGAGGAGACCAGGCAAAGTGAAATTAAGAAAAGAGAAGCATTCAGAATTGTGTTGCAAAGTGCATCCAAACAAACAAAACACACACACGCACACACACACACACAATATATATATATATTGGGCAGGCTCTAAAATAAGACAGGAGACAAACCAAAGCCTGGCAGGAGGAGGTGGGAGTCCACCATTAAGGGTGTCTCAATATTGCATTAACTCTCTGGGTGTCTATTCAAAATAAAAAATACCAGCCCCTTCCTGGCCTAAAGTGGATGAAGCAGGATGGTTTCTCCTGCCTCCTCGGCAGCCTGGCAGTTGGAGCTGTCAACAGAAAAAATACTAACAGAAGAGTTCTAGGGAGGGTGTGCAGAGTGGGAACAGAGCCGGGCCCCTGCTACGGTTTCTTCAGCTTCCCTTCCTTCACTAATCTCTCATTGAGCTGACAGAGCTGTCTCAGGAAGCCATCATTGGGACCAATCTCCCGCTTCTGACGGACGATACTGACGGCTGACTTGGCATCCATGTTCTGCCGGAGCATGAGGTAAGCGATGACCAGTGTTGGGGAGCGGCTGTAGCCTTCTCGACAGTGGACAAAGACCCGGCCTGATTGGCAAAGAAAAAAAGAACAAAACAATTGTTATAAGTGAGAATTTTAGAAGGATGTTGAGAGGGATCCCTTCATCAAGTTGGTCAAACAGTTCCAACACCTTGGACCATCCCCTTTTCAACTTCAAGATCTCTCCCTGGATTGAGGACTTCGCCTCTATATGGACCAGTAGGTGTGTTGGTGGGTTCATTATGACAAGCATTACTAGACATTACTAGATTTTACAGAAAGAACCAAATATACCTTATATACACATGTATAAGTCTAAAAGGTTTTAGTCAAAAAAAAAACCATTGCCAGCTGGCAGAAATAGAACAGAATTGACCAACTGAGCCTTGAATTCTACAGTTTGAAGAAAGGCGTTCTCCCCCATTATCAACAAAGGCAGGACAGAGAGAAAGCCTGTTCCCAGAGATATTAAAAATCAGCGAAGATAGAAAAGTTATTTCCTTGCAGACACACTTGATGTTGCACTAGAGCCCAGAAATACCTTTTCACCACAAACTACCTTCTGTACAGGTAATCCAATAAGTAAAAGTTTATTAAGAGAAAGGTATATAAAAATAAGCAAATCTAAAAAGGAGAATCAACGTTCAAAAAGTTATTCCCAGATAGCCAAGATTCCATCCACAAATATATCCATAAACATGATGGCATGAATCCAAGGCAAGCAACCTATGCCACACATGAAACTAGAAACAGGAACAAACTTAGAAACTTGAATACATAAATCCCAAGATGTAGGACCTGGAACCAAGAGCTATTCACCTGAATACAACAAGCTATCACAAAGGATTGTGCCAGCAGAAACCACTTGAAAAGGCCTAAATCCCTCCCATGACATCATTTCTCACACACCTGCTTTTCCTCTCCTTATCTCTAAGCTGCTGGGTAAAGCAAGTCTGTCTCTGTTGTACGCTCTGCCTCCGAAGTTCCAAAAGCACCTTGATCTGGACAAACATTCGTCTCCCACATTTCTCTCAGCCTGCACTTCTAGCAGATTTCCATGAGAACTGATATTGCTTTTTCCAGTCTCATGGGAACTGCCAGGAGATGCCAAAACAACTCTCTTCAGGCCATTTCCATCCTCCACTGGGCCCTCTGAATCTATCCCAGCATCCCATTCCTCATCTTCTGAGCATTCAGAATCTGACCAGGCTACAACACTTGAAACTTTTGTGAATGGTGAAAAGGCAAAATAAACAAGCTGGCTAGCTGATATAGCAAAGGGAGATAAACATTATATGTCCTTAGCAATCTTGGCTCAAATCTACTATTCTTCAAATTCTTTTTCTAATTTATTTGCCCTTACACATGTGTTCACACTGTCCACATAATTCCATTTCCCTTTTATTAAATCGAAGAAAAACATCTGGGTAGCAACGATAGAGACAAAGGATCATTTAAAGTTCCCTCAAGAAGTAAGAGTAAGATGCTATTTGTGTGCATTCAACACATCCACAGGATATCAGGTTGGCAGAGAGGCTGAATTAGGCCAGAAACCATGGTCTGTTGCCATTTCTTTGTCTGCCTAATTAATTCAAATAAAAGCAAGACAAACTCACAAAGAAGCCAAAGAAATAACTCATTTCCAGTTTACACACACATTCTCTTCGAGCAACCAAAGTCCATTTTTTACATCAGAGACCTCATCATGGCAAAACAGTTTCACTTTGGGTTCTGGGAAGGAACCCCTTCCTATTGATAACAGAAGAAAAGAAAGAAAAAGAAAGAAAGAAAGAGAGAGAGAGAGGGGGAGGGAGGGAGGGATACCATTATCCCCTTTTCAGATTCTCCAGTGGAAAATAAATAGGAGGAAATCGCACTTTAAAGACAGAATCAATTAGCCATGGCATGTATAATCCTCTGCCTCCGTTCTTGCTGTTCAGTTGCCAGAGCTGGAAAAGTTGCAAAAAAAATATAAAATGATAGAACCCACCATCTGACTGAAAGTGATCTTTAGAAAGCAAAGGTATACTTCTTTACAAAGACTAAACTGGATATAATTTACATGTTTTTCCTGTTAAATCTCCCATGCTGCCTTTGATTTCCACACACGCATCCTTCAAACTCTACCCTTTGCGCAGCCTGAGATTCCAGGTGTTTGGTGTTTTTTTTAAAAAAAAAAATCCAAGATGTAGAAGATAATCAACAAAAAGGATCATGTGTTGATGTGAAAATGAACAAAATCTGACTACCAGGAAAAAAAATCTAAAATCAGGACAGTGAATAAAGAACAACACTCAGAAAACAGGAGATTTTCTGACACGACACCATCATGGCCAGTTAACACCTCCCAACAAAGGATTCCCCCAGGCAGGAAACAGCCAGCTTTGAAGCTGCAATGCTAATCAAGGTGGTCAATAGAAACATTCACACTTGCCTCAAATAGACAAGAGTTCTTTCTCCCACCCTGGACATTCCACAGATATATAAACCTCACTTGCCTAGTTTTCAACAAATCCTCACAAGCTCTGAGGATGCCTGCCATAGATGTGAACGTCACGTCAGAAGAGAATGCTTCTGGATCATGGCCATACAGCCCGGAAAACTCACGGCAACCCATGGATTATATAAGGGCGGGTCAATAAGTCAGTGACTTTTTGAATTTCCCGCCTCTTAACTGAAAGGGCAACACTGCTCCTGTCAACAGGCATCTGTCAGTTGACTCCTGTCAAAATTTGAACAAGCTGCATCATTTAGTTTGTGTTTGACAGCCATTGATAGCAGACTACCACATGATTTGAGGAGAAAGTGGAAAAAAGTGAATTTTGTGTGCTCACTAAGCATTATTTTTTGCGGAAAAAACCATCACTCAAACCAAGGCTAAGCTTGATAAATGCGATGGGGACTCTGCACCATCAATTTCAATGGTAAAAAAGTGATTTACTGAATTTCGTTGTGGCCATACAAGCACGAAAGATGCCGAACGTTCTGGATGCCCAGTTGAGATTTCTACACGCGAAACAATTCACGATATGGTCTTGGCCGATTGAAGATTGAAAGTGCAAGAGATTGCGGAAGCCATAGGCATCTCACATGGCTCAGTGGTTTCAATTTTAAATGATCACTTGGGTATGAGAAAGCTTTCTGCAAGATGGGTGCCACGTTTGCTCACAATCGACCACAAACGCAATCGTGTGACAATTTCGCAGGAGTGTTTGGCCTTGTTCAACCGCAATATGGATGGGGTTTTGTGCCGTTTTGTAACCATGGACGAAATGTGGATCCACCACAACATGCCAGAGACCAAACAGCAGTCAAAACAGGGTGAATCAGCGCCAAAGAAGGTCAAGGTGGGTTTGTCAGCCAATAAAGTCATGGTGACCGTTTTTTGGGATGCATGCGGTATAATCCACATTGACTACCTTCAAAAGGGTAAAACAATCAATGGTAAATATTATGCCAACTTATTGGGTCGATTTAATGAGGATTTGAAAAAATAAACGACCGCATTTGGCCAAGAAAAAAGTTCTTTTGCACCAGGACAATGCAAGGGTGCATACACGTGCAGTTTCATGGCAACAATCCATGAATTGGGATACTAATTGCTCCCTCATCCGGCCTATTCTCCAGATTTAGCCCCGAGTGACTATTTCTTGTTTCCAAACCTGCAGAATGACTCGGCGGAAAGAGATTTGACTCCAACAATGAAATCATCTCACAAACAAATACCTATTTTTATGACCTCGACAAATCTTATTTTTTGGAAGAGATAAAAAAATTTGAGAAACTTTGGATAAAGTGTATAGAGCAAAAAGGAGACTACGTTGAAAAATAAAACGATTTTTTATCCAAAAACCTGTGTTTCATTCAAAAAGTCACGGACTTATTGACCCACCCTTGTATAATCCCCGAGGAACCTTAGCAACAATGAGGGGTGATGGGTACTGTAATTCAGCAAATCTGTATTACATCTGCGCCTCATTCCTGGGGATTTCTTTATTTATCGTGTCACAATCAAATTGGAAATATAATTATAAGCCCACAGAGAGCTGGCTGTTTCCCATTTCTCTGCTAACCTGTGCACTTCAGGCCATTGTGTGACACAACACACAGTCACACTAGAGAAGGGGTCCTCAAACTTTTAATGTAGAGGGTCAGTTCACTGTCCCTCAGATTGTTGGGGGGCTGGACTATAGATCGAAAAAAAGAGAAGAAATTCCTATGTGCACTGCACAAATCTTATTTGTAATGCAAAACATGAAAGAACAACGCAATATTAAAAATGCAGAACAATTTTAACCAACATAAACTTACCAGTAGTTCAATGGGAAGTGTGGACCTGCTTTGTGCTGAGATAGTCAAGTTAATTAGGACTGTTATTGTTGTGTACCTTCAAGTCCTTTTAGACTTAAGGCGACCCTAAGCCTAAAGTTTAGGGTGGAGCTGGGCAAATGACCTTGGAAGGTCACAGCCAGCCCACAGGCCTTAGTTTGGGGACCACTGTACTAGAACAGGGCTGTCCAACTTCTACCGGACCTGTGGCCGGAATTCCAGTTACTGATGACCTGGGGGGCCGAAGAGTCTGCCTCCGCCCCCGGCTCCACCCCCTCCCCGGCTCCACCCCAGCTCCGCCCCCTCCCTGGCTCCGCCCAGGCTCCACCCCCTCCCTGGCTCCACCCCTGCCCCGCCCCCTCCCCGGCTCCGCCCTCTCCCCGCCTTGGAGGTGTCTGTGGAGGACACCGGGGCTTTGACTTGGAGATAGAGATGAACACCAAAATCCCAGTCTCAAGTCCCAGTCCCTGCTTTGAACTGGATTATATTGCAGTGTGGACTCAGGGCCCTTCACACAGCCATATAACTCAGAATATCCAGGCAGGAAACCCCACAAAACCTGCTTTGAACTGGATTATATTGCAGTGTGGATTCAGGGCCCTTCCACACAGCCATATAACCCAGAATACCTGCTTTGAACTGGATTATCGGAGTCCACACTCATATAATCTGGTTTAAAGCAAATAACATGGGATTCTATTCAGATGTGTGGAAAGGAAGTCAAATAAGAAGCCAGGGCCCTTCCACACAGGCCTATAACCCTGAATGATAAGGCATAATATTCATGCTGCCTCTGCTAATAATAATAATAATTAACAACAACAACAACAACAACAACAGGTTCCTGGAGTAGGAGACCTCCAAGGGCCATCCAGGGCCATCCAGTCCAATCTCCTTCTGCCATAAGGGGAAAGCACAATCAAAGCATTCCTCACAGATGGCCATTCAGCCTCTGATGATGATAATAATAATAATAATTACAATGGGTTCCTAGAATAGGAGACCTCCAAGGGCCATCCAGTCCAATCTCCTTCTGCCATAAGGGGAAAACACAATCAAAGCATTCCTCACAGATGGCCATTCAGCCTCTGATAATAATTATAATATAATATAATAATAATAATAATTACAATGGGTTCCTAGAATAGGAGACCTCCAAGGGCCATCCAGTCCAATCTCCTTCTGCCATAAGGGGAAAACACAATCAAAGCATTCCTCACAGATGGCCATTCAGCCTCTGATAATAATAATATAATATAATAATAATAATAATAATTACAATGGGTTCCTAGAATAGGAGACCTCCAAGGCCCATCCAGTCCAATCTCCTTCTGCCATAAGGGGAAAACACAATCAAAGCATTCCTCACAGATGGCCATTCAGCCTCTGATAATAATTATAATATAATATAATAATAATAATAATAATTACAATGGGTTCCTAGAATAGGAGACCTCCAAGGGCCATCCAGTCCAATCTCCTTCTGCCATAAGGGGAAAACACAATCAAAGCATTCCTCACAGGTGGCCATTCAGCCTCTGATAATAATAATAATAATATAATAATAATAATAATAATTACAATGGGTTCCTAGAATAGGAGACCTCCAAGGGCCAACCAGTCCAATCTCCTTCTGCCATAAGGGGAAAATACAATCAAAGCATTCCTCACAGATGACCATTCAGCCTCTGATGATGATGATGATAATAATAATAATAATAATTACAATGGGTTCCTAGAATAGGAGACCTCCAAGGGCCATCCAGTCCAATCTCCTTCTGCCATAAGGGGAAAACACAATCAAAGCATTCCTCACAGATGGCCATTCAGCCTCTGATGATGATGATGATAATAATAATAATAATAATTACAATGGGTTCCTAGAATAGAGACCTCCAAGGGCCATCCAGTCCAATCTCCTTCTGCCATAAGGGGAAAACACAATCAAAGCATTCCTCACAGATGGCAATTCAGCCTCTGATAATAATAATAATATAATATAATAATAATAATAATTACAATGGGTTCCTAGAATAGGAGACCTCCAAGGGCCATCCAGTCCAATCTCCTTCTGCCATAAGGGGAAAACACAATCAAAGCATTCCTCAGCTATGTTGAATCAAACCTAAACTCTCATGAGAGCAACAGAAAGTACTGAACCTTGAGTTTGGGAGTTGTAGTTTTCCTCCATCCAGAGAGCACTGTGGACTCAAATAATGATGGATCAGGACCAAACTTGGCACGAAGCCTCAGGAGAGGAGGAAGCCGGAAAGGGAATGAATGAGCACCCCCCCGTGCTATGAACTCGGCCCTGCCCCTTTTTGCTCTGGCCACGCCCCCTCTCACTCGTGCACTCTCTCTCTCCTTCCCTCTTTCCTTCAGGAGGTGGAAGGGGGAAGGAATGAAAGGGGGAAAGAGAGAAAGAAGGAGGGAGGGAGAAGGAGAGGGGGGAGGGAGGGAAGTAGGAGGAGGAAGAGAGCCTGATCCTCCTCCCTGCCCTGCCCCTCACCCCCCCCGCCCCCGGCAAAAAAAAATATTCCGCAAAATATTCCGAAAAATATTCCGAAAAAATATTTTAAAAAAAATTTTTAATCTTAAAAGGCAGATATCTTGCAGGAGGGTAGGGGGCCGTGGGGAAGGGGCTGGGGGGCCGTATACGGCCCAGGGCCCGTCAGTTGGACAGCCCTGTACTAGAAGATCTAAAATTCCCAGAGATAATATTTTAACCAACTCTGTGAATAATCAAATCCACAAATGTGGTGTGCTGACTGTATTTAAAACATGGCATAAAATTGCCTTTAGGTTATGTGTTTAGGATGTATATGAAACATAAATGAATTTTGTGTTTAGACTTCTTATTATGAACTAGCTGTACCCACTACGCGTTGCTGTGGCCAACCTTCCCTCCCTCTTTGTCTCCTTGTTTCTTTCTCTCCTTCCTTCCCTACCACATCCTTCCTTTTTTTTCTTTCCTTCCCTTCTTCCTTCCTTCCCCTCCATTTTTTCTTTCTCTTTTCTTTCTCTCCTCTTTTCCTTCTCTACCTATTCTTGGACTGCAACTCCCAGCAGTCCTCCTGATCAATCTGTCTACATACCTATCTGTCTCTATCTAATCTATCTAGAAATAGGAAATTGGAAATATGCACGGATTGGGATGCTCTCAAAGAAATCCAAGGAGAAGCAAGCTTATAGCTTGGAAACAGTGCATTTGGAGCATACTCCTCCCATAAAAAGCCTGGTCTAGGGGATGTTAGGAGCTGTAGTTTGGAAAAGAAGGGAGCACCTTTGTAGCCTCTGAGTAGAGGCCTGTGTGGACTTTGTGTGATGCTTGGGCAGGAGCCACACATGTGGGAACTGGGGAAGAGGAGGGGAAAGAGGCCGGCCTGGGTCTCACTTTCCGCCTGCTTCCTTGGGTCTCCCTCAAGGATCATGGGCAAAAGAAAGGCCAGGCGGCTCCAGCAGGCACCCTACCACTTTGTGGTAGGAAAGATGGGCCGGGCTAAAGATATGGAGGAGGAGGAAGAAGAAGAGGAAGAAGGCAGGTCCCCAGCCAAAGAGCTGCTGGAGAAAGTAAGTTGTAAAGAAAGGCTAGCCAAAGAGATGCAGCGTAGATCCAGCTGTAGTTGTTCTGTTGTGCTGAAAAATGGTTGGAAGAAGTGAAATCAGAATATATTGTTGCTTCAAGAATGTTTTGGGAAGGGATCTTGCTCACTGGGGCCGCTTCTACCAAACCAGATGATTACCCAAACTGATTGGGGGAGGGAGAGAGAGGGATCAACAAACCACCTTTCCCTCCCTCTTTCAATCGACCCCTTTCTCAGCTGCTGGGGGGAGGGGCAGGGGAGTCATTTTTGCACTTGTACTGTATTGTCATTTACCTTTGGGAGGTTTAAGTCTTTTCTGCTATTTTGGGGGTTATGAGTGATGATGACTCGTTGGTCTATCAGGAGTGGAGTGTCCAAATTTCTTGGCAATTTGTCCAGTGGTTTTTGAGTTATCTTAATCCCACAAACTAACATTACATTTTCATTTATATAGATGTATATGCAAATGTAGGTACTACAAAATCTGAAAAGTCCAAAATCTAAATCAGTTCTGGCCTCAAGCATTTTGGATAAGAGATACTCAATCTATAATGGAGAAACAGGCGCACGAACTGGCCTGAGTGTCTTACCATCTTTGTGTGCAAGTGCCTTTTCAATGAAGTCCGCAGCTTCCTCAAAGTAGCGGCTAAGGTTGAACTCCTGAGTGTCATTGGCCTTGATTCCATGGTACGTGATGCCAGTTCCTTCATAGAATTCAGCATTTGTGTTCACGTGCATGAAAGACTTGCCCTCTGCTGCGTTCAGGATGTGGGTGATACCCAGGCGCTGCAGCCGCATTATATTTTTGGCTATGAACCTATAAAAAGAAGAGTAACACAAGAAAGAAGAATGAGATGTTGAGCAAGGTCCCACAAAGCTTTTTATTAAACCCTTGCACCTATGAGCTTGAAATGTAGGATAGAAGCAGGAGCTGCAGCTATCTATATAAATAAAAATGTAATGTTCGTTTGTGGGATTAACATAACTCAAAAACCACTGGACGAATTGAGACCAAATTTGGACACAATACATCTATCAGGCCAACGAGTGACCATCACTCATAAAAACACTGAAAAACACAGCAGAAGAGACTTAAAAAGCCAAAAAACACATTACAACGTATGCACAAAACCACGTATATACACAAACACACATATATACACACACAAAGCTCATATACACAGACTGGGCCACAGTAACATATGGCAGGGAGCGGCTAGTATATTATAAGGACATCTACTTTTGGATAGCTTGCATTCAAGGATAATTTATTTATTTACTTACTATATTTATACCCTGCTCTTCTCACCCTGAAGGGGACTCAGAGCGGCTTACAGATTATGGCAAAATTCAATGCTGCCTTATACATACAGAAATATTGCCATTTCTGACCTTCTGAATGAGAAACTACAGGCTGCCCGGAAATGCAGTTTGCAGAGTAATGTTCTGTTCCCAAACAAATATCCCACACAAGGGGAAAGTTTTTAAACTTCAGCCAGCTCACTAAAGGGCAACTCCTTCCCTGTCTCTTCAGTGATTTTGTCCTCTAATTATGGCTATGTGTTATTTTTAGCTTTCCTTCAAGCTCAGTAACCATATTTAAAAATGCAACCCGTATTAGCATTTTACACTGTCACCAGGACTGGACATAAAAAGATGTCATGCAGTAAAGGAATTTTAATCAGTATTTATGAGCTACTACCTTCCTCTTCTTAAAGACTCCCTATTAGGAGCGGTGTGTGGTTTTTTGGCAATGTGGAGGATAGGCGTTCATATTTTAACTACCGGTACCTGTAACACCTGATGGATCAAAAAATAAAATCCTCCAGGCAAGAAAAGCTGCCATTCATCCTCCCACCTATCAGACAACACTGTAAATAAAATGTGGCCAAAATCCAGAAACACAGTGGCAAAATACCAACAAACTATCGCACTGTATAGGAAGTGTGTCTTTAATGTACTATTGTTTTGCTGGTTCTACCATGAGCTCTCAAGTCTCAGTGGAACATGTAGTCCTGGTTAGTTCAAGGGGGCCAAACCTGACCTGAAGTCCATGTGAAGTTGCCCATTGTTGATCAGTATAAAGCCTACAGTTTTTCTAAGTGATGTATTGCTATTGACTGACAAGAGAATTCCTGTCCACAAGGTCACAACCTGAAGGAAAAGGGGATACAAGAAAGCAAGCAATGGGCAGCAGCTAGCTTCTTCTTAGGACAACGAAAGGAGCCATGGTCTGAGTTCCCTTTTACACTGCTATATAATCCAGATTATCGAAGCAGAGACCAGGACGCGGAACAATGGCTTCAAACTACAAGAAAGGAGATTCCACCGGAACGTTAGGAAGAACTTCCTGACGGTGAGAGCTGTTCAGCAGTGGAACTCTCTGCCCCAGACTGTGGAGAAGCTCCTTCTTTGGAGGCTTTTAAGCAGAGGCTGGATGGCTATATGTTGGGGGTGCTTTGATTGCGATTTTCCTGCTTCTTGGCAAGGGGTTGGACTGGATGGCCCACGAAGTCTCTTCCAATTCTATGATTTTATGATTTCATGATATTGTACATTATCTGCTCTGAACTGGATTATGTGAGTCTACACTGCCATATACTCCAATTCAAAGCAGATAATCTGGATTTTATATGGCAATGTAGAAGAGTCCCCAGATCCTTCAAGCAGGGAAGGATGAGCACACTTCCTAAAGCTGTACCTTCTCTGACTTATGAATGGCACAATGTTATTCTAACAAGAAAGTAGGGCCCAATCTACACGAAGCCAATGGATCACTGGATAGTAGATTGCCATAGTTGAGTGCTGGCATCTCAAGTGTGGACAGCCTGTGGCACCTGGCTCCCACAGCTATTTGGAGATCCACAAAGTATCCTCAAGTCCTCTTCCCACATTTAAAAATCTAGGATTATTTTTCCAGGCACTTTTTTTCAACTCTAAAGATCTTAAAACATGCCAAGCAGACTACAAACATAGTGGCATATTTCACATCCTCACCCACAAGCTTCAGAAATGAAAACAGAAATGAGGTCACATCACTTCCAGCAAATCAAAGAGGCATGAATCTGGACTATAGGGAGATTATTAATGTGAAAATTGCTCCCATAATGAAAGTTAGGGCACCCAAATCGCACTCCAGCTCCCATGCAACCTGCCCAAATGTGGTCTAGAATGCACTTTCCTCGAGCTCCCTAGACTCAGAGTAATTTCTGCCTCTACAGTATGACCCCCCCATATCTGCAGGATGCATTCCTGAACTTACTGTGGAAACAGGAAACGAATGATATCAGCAAAGCCTATTGATATTAATGACTTTCGCTATCGTCAACCTGGAGATCCCAGCAAATTTCTAGAGGCTTTAGTAGAAGCATGCCACAAAATTGCCTGGAGGCATTCAAAAATTACTAGAATATGAATTTTGTAGGGTGTGGGTCAGTGAAATTTTGTTGTTGTTTATTTATTCAGTCTCTTCTAACTCTTTGTGATCTCCAGCATCGATCCATCCATCTTGCCCTTGGTCGGCCCCTCTTCCTTTTTCCTTCCATTTCCCCACTTTTCCAAGCTTTCCTGTCTTCTCATTGTGTGGCCAAAGTACTTCATCTTAGCCTCTAATATCCTTCCCTCCAGTGAGCAGGCAGGCTTTATTTCCTAGAGTATGGACTGGTTGGATCTTCTCGCGGTGCAAGGCACTCTCAGGACTTCCCTCCAATACCACAGTTCAAAAGCATCTATCTTCCTTCGCTCAGCCTTCCTTATGGTCCAGCTCTCACATCCATAGGTTACTATGGGGAATACCATCGTTTTAACTTTGCGGATCTTCATTGCCAGTATGATGTCTCTACTCTTCACTATTTTATCCAGATTGTGAAATAGCAAGTATGAATCCCACAAGTTCCAGGGTTGTAGTGTACAAAAATTTTTCCTAAAGAATGACATAGCAGACCTTCTCATTCCATGTACAAAGGCTGCCCTAAATAGCAGCTGAATCTTTTTTTGTAGAGGATGACCTTCTCCCTCACACGTAAAAGAGCAGAAAAGCTTAGAAGATGCATGGAAAACCATATGGTAGGGATTTCTCCTCCAAGACCTTGTTGTTGCCTCCCAGCATTGACTATCTCACTATGCCCAATGGCAAGGACCACCCTGAATGAAGTCTATGGTCTGCTTACATTTTCATGTCCAACATACTGACCCATTTTTTCCACAAACGTACTGAAAGACAGTATTACGTTCAATTGTAGCAGTCTTATTCATGACAGAGGTAAAGAGAAGAAGGAAGAAGCCTTGCCAGATTCCAAGGTGGGACCAGATGGCTTTTGCATCCCTTGCTACTCAAGGATTCAACCTCTCTGCAGAAAGGCTCCAATAAATCCACTTGGCTTTGCTCATAACCTTCCTCCGAGAACCGAGTCCCAGTGCCAAAGAAGAAAGTCAAACTTGGAACACACGCCACCAATCACTTTTTTCCCCCAAAAAAAGAAAAGCTGTACTATCGCAAAGCACATCAAATGTCACGTCTTTTCCTACTTCAAACTGCTTTATTGACAAGAGCTGATTGCACTGAAAGTGATGAAGAAGCATTTTGCTCAGAAGCAACTCGTATATCTGAGAAGGAGGAGAAGGAAGAAGTTGGGGGCGGGGGAGAGCTGGAAAAGGTGAAAATCAGCAGTATTTTGCAGGCACACACTGCTATGATTTTTATTTATTAATTTTTTTATTCGTGGTGCATCTATAGCCAAGATTCTTTAAATATATAGCTATGTACAAGTAATAAAATATACGATTTAACTATTTAAAAATTACTGCGGAAAGGGAAAAAAACCGAGCTGGGGGGGGGGGCGAGACAGCATGGTCATGCTGATTGGGCAGAAAGGAGCAGGGAGGTATCTGGAGATTGCCATTCAAAAAGGGTTATTTTTGAAAATTCTGAACAACCACAAACAAGCAATCAGTATTGAAAATACAGAATTGAAGTGATGCTCCTATACCATCAACTCCACTGTACTGGCCACATTGTCCGAATGCCCGATCACAGTCTTCCAAAACAGTTACTATACACCAAACTCAAAAACAGGAAACGTAATGCTGGTGGGCAGGAAAAGAGATTTAAAGATGGGCTTAAAGCCAACCATAGAAACTGTGGCATAGACACCGAGAACTAGAACGCCTTGGCCCTTGAGCTCTGTAACTGGAGGTCAACTATGACCAGCAATGCTGCAGAATTCGAAGAGGCATGAACAGAGGGCGAAAGGCAGAAATGTGCCAAGAAGAAGGCACATCAAGCCTACCCTGACCGGGACCACCTTCCACCTTTGAAACCAATGCCCTCACTGCGGGAGAACATGTGGATCAAGAATAGGGCTCCACAGCCACCTACAGACCCACCGCCAAGACACTGCAGTTGGAGCATCATCATGCTCAGGATATGAGGGATCTCCTAAGACTAAAAATACCTATAGTATATAGGCACATCTTAAAATTTCAAATTAAATCCAAAAAAAGCCATCAGGATATAATATCTCTATGAAGAGTGAGAGACCCCCAAATCCCCTGTCCAGAAATGATATAAATGTAAGGAAGAATATAAGGAAGATGTACAGAAAGCCTCTCCAGAGAGGGCTGTTTTGGAAATGGGGTGTTACCACTGGGAAGTTACCTGCCAGTTCTCATCCTGTAATATTCACCTGCCAGATCTCATCAGGAAGAGTCATGAGGAGAAGGATATCCATTGACCTCAAAGTCTGTATTTGTTGTTGTTTATTCGTTCAGTCATTTCCGACTCTTTGTGACCTCATGGACCAGCCCACACCAGAGCTCCCTGTTGGCCATTGCCACCCCCAGCTCCTTCAAGGTCAAGCCAGTCACAAGATTCGATAAAAAAACTGTATGATTAAGTGGGCCCAAAATTTCAGACGCGAGATACCTTTAGCTCGGTGGGAAAGACTCTGGAAGGTGCACTGGAAATACACCTATGCATATGATCTCAAGGAAAGCAACATCAAGATATTCCATAGATGGTATCTTACCCCTCTAAAGATAGCCAAATATAATAAGAATTATGATAAAAATTGTTGGAAGTGTAAATCAACCCCTGGAAGCTTCCTCCACCTATGGTGGAACTGCGATAAGGTTCACAAATTTTGGAGGGAGCTACATAGTGTAATGAAGAATATGTTGAATATACAAATTCAATTAAAACCAGAGTATTTTCTGTTGGGGCTGTTGGACTGCCACTTAGATTTGAATATTGAAAAAAATTTTGTTTACTGCATCACAGCAGCGAGAATGTCAATAGCCAAGAAATGGAAGGAAAATTCTGTTCCAAGCATCCAAGACTGGGCCTCAAAATTGTTTGAGATTGTTAAAATGGACTCTTTGACGCAAGCCATCGATCAAACGATGAATAGAAAGAAAACGGACTGGACGAAAGTGGTGGACTTCTTCAAACAAAACAAGTTTGAAGGATGGTCTGAATTAAGGATGTAAATTAGTTAAAATTATTTGGTACAAGGATGTTTAATACCACGCATTGGTTGTTTTGGTTATAAAGAATTAAAAATCCCAAAGGAGGTTGGAAGTACTCAGTTAAATGTTTGGTGTGGTTGTTTGTGTGTTAGTCTAAGTCAAGATGATGTAGTGTAAAGTCTATGTATGTTTTATGTTAAATGTTGTTTTTAATGATTGTGCAAACTAATAAACATTATTATTTAAAAAAAAAAAGGTCAAGCCAGTCACTTCAAGGATACTATCCATCCATCTTGCCCTTGGTTGGCCCCTCTTCCTTTTCCCTCCCATTTTCCCCAGCATCCTTTCCCCATTTTCTCCAAGCTTTCCTGTCTTCTCAACATATGGCCAAAGAACTTCATCTTTGCCTCTAATATCCTTCCCTCCAGTTTGCAGACAGGCTTTATTTCCTAGAGTATGGACTGGTTTAATCTTCTCGAGGTCCAAGGCACTCTCAGAATTTTCCTCGAACACCACAGTTCAAAAGCATCCATGTTCCTTCGCTCAGCCAAAGTCTGGACAGATTTACTTTAAGGACAAGGTGGTCCTTCAGGTAACCTTAGCACATGTGCATTCTCACACACTGTCTAAAAATACTGACAGCGTATTTGGTCAGTGAAAATAGTGTGGGCGTTTCTTGTAAGGACTCGAGCCTGGATTTATAGCATGGACCTCTGTGCATACTCAGATGTGTTGTATTCAGCAGGACTTGCTGCTAGGTCCGAGTGTATAGTGGATACTCAATCCCACTATATACAATGGCATAGTCAAATGGCATCTCTTCTGTAGAATGGTAAAATCACAGTTTGCTTCTTGGAATTTTTGGGAAGATATTTTTAAACCGTGGTTGATTCAAACCATGGATGCAGAATGCATGGGCGCGGCCAATTGTACAGCATAATAGAAAGGAACGCTCATGATAATAGAATGGAGAGATTCCCCATGCTCTTCACACGTTCATCCTCTCCAAGGTCATCCCTGGAGAGCATCCACTCTACCTCCAATCCACAGCCAGAGGCTGTGGCCTATTCACAGATATATAGTATTATTTTTCCATTTTAACTGCCATGGTACTGTCCTATGAAAGCCCTTTCTCGGTTTTGATTCTTCCTCATGTAGAAAGGGGGAAAGAGGGGAAAAATCCATTTCATCCAGCCCATGGAAGACTGCAGAGAGATCCATTCCTCACCTGTCCGACTGAATTTTCTATCCAATACATGACTAAATCCCCATCTGATTTCATATGCCATTTGAACTGACCCACTGCCATAGCCTGGAAGCTTTGACTGACATGTCTATAAAAGCAACAGGTGTCAAGAATTCCAGGGAAGAGGGAATGAGAGGCAGGTCTTCCTTCCCAAGGGAAGCCATAAACTCCCGTCAGTTCTAAATACGGAGCTCACTCCAGCATTCCTTGTAATGTTACTCCCAACTGCAAGATCAATGTTACCCTCTCTGGAACATTATATTAGCCAGGAAACAGGCTGTAGTCAGTTAACCAGAGAAATCTCTCCTGAAGCGTGACTGGTCAGAGACAGAAGATCTGCTATGAAACAGAAATTATCTTGCTGAGCTAATGGGAGGAATGGAAATTAATTACCAACCGGTAGAGAAGTGGGGGGGAGCACAGGAAAAGAGAAAAACACACCCAGTTCAGTAAAGACTGTAACAGAATGTTGTAAAGCACGAATGGGCAACCCCATCGGCTGGAAGACAGCTTTGATCATCTGACCATAGGTCAAGGTGTCTAGGATTGATGAAATCCAACAGCATCTGAAGGGCCACAGGTTTCCCACTCCTCTCTGAAGCAAGCTGGCATAAACATAGCTCTGGTTCTCTCCCAATCTGTTCTTCCCAAGCACAACGAGCTAAGAACTTGGTGCCAAAATCTCTCAAAAGACCTGGCATTCTGCTCATCACATTTTTATGTTGCTTTTCCTCAAAAGAAGCTCAACATTCATGATTCTGTTCTGTCCCCACCCCATTGATTTAATAACCCTGATATATGGGGTCGAGTGAGGACTTAAACCTGGGTCTTCACAATCATCATTCATCATGCTCGCCATATTGGCTCTTGCTTGTGAACCTCTGTGCTTGCAAAGGTCACATCATTATCAGAAATATAAATACTTATACACTTCCTAAGGACCTTCCCAATGCAACATCTAATTAATTCAACTATGGAGAATCAAATATGGACATAAATCTAAAGAAAAAAAACTTTCTAAAACTTCATGGCTGTTTTGGTCAACTTGTCTAAAGAAGGCATTGCTAGAATACTGACTGGGACATTCGTGAGAAAAAAATGGTTTCCTTCTCACACAAATATCAGCTTGGGGCGGGAACTTCCTTTATGAAAGCATGTATGGATTAGTGAAGTTTGGCATCACATTAATTGTCATGGTTTAGTGTTATGGAATCATCAGAGTTGCAGTTTGGTGAGGTACCAGAACTATTTGGCAGAAAAAGCTAAAGACCTTGTAAAACTGCAATGCCCATAATTCCACAGCATCGAGTCAAGACAGTTAAAGTGGTGTCAAACGCCATTTATTTACATCATTTATATTCTGCCCTTTTCACCCCGCAGGGGACTCAGGACGGATCACAATGCACATATACAGGCAAACATTCACTACCATAGACATACAACATGTATAGACAGACAATTCACTGCCATCCCCTGTGACAACTGGTGGGCCACAACAGAATGCTGGATTAGATGGGCTGGCAATTCAGCTGTTCTTATGTTCTTACAATTGGTTGAGAGGTCATCCCGACCCGGGCAGGCCTTGAACTCATGACCTTCTGGTCAGTAGAGATCTTATGCAGCTGACTCCCAGCCAGCTGCGCCACATTCCCAGTGCTATATAGGAAAAGGATTACAGTCTTCCAGTAGCCTTTCAAAACACATTGTTGGTTTGAAACCCAAAAGACCATGCAAAAGCATGAAAAGAAACCACACTGGAACATCAAAGCCACATTCCATGAATTTTATAATGTAGATCAGTGGTTCTCAACCTGTGGTATGTGGACCACCAATGGTCCACAAGGACTAAAATATGGTCTGTGGCCTCACAGCTACAACGAGAGCAACTGGTCTTGTGCCGAGGCAACGGGGATGTCAGGAGGGAAGAGGCTGACTGCCCACAAAAGGCATGACAACAAGTCCCCTGGCTGCTGCTTCTCTTCCTTCTCCCTCTCCCTGAGCAGAGTCATTCCATGTGGCACCTGGAAGCGGAGGTGCCTTGGTGTCTTCATTTTTAGGCCTGTTCCTGGGATTATTTTGAGTGCTGATTCAGAAAATTGCATTGGAAAGACCACAGCAGCTCTAGATTATTAAATATGGTTTTCTGTGGGCAAGCAGATGGTGACTACTGGATGGCATATGTTCTGTATCAGACACTAGAGCTGATGTGGTCTATCCAATGCAATTTTCTGAATCACCACCCCAGATAACCAAACCAAATCTAAAGTTGACCAAAAACCGATTCATAACCCATTTGGTACTAATGTTGGAGAGTGGTCCCTAATCAAAGTGGTCCCTGGTAAAACAAAACAAACCAAACCAAAAAAAAACAAGCTGGGAACCACTGGTGTAGATGTACTCACAGATCACTACTTTGAGTAGCAATGCTCTAGATCCCTTGAGCTAACATTTAAGTTTTAATTTTGTTTCAGCACCTCTTGTTCCTGTCCTCCCCGAGGTGTTTACCTCATTTTTTTCATTTTTTGTGCAAATGCAGCAATTCCTTGCTCTCTATTTCTAGTTCACACATTTGACCTTTCTTTCTGAGTACATTAAAATGCAAGTTCTCCGATGCCCTGCTTAGCCAGCAATCCTGTATCAATGACCTTGTCAGCATTTCTAGCAATCAATGTCTTCTACTAACTATCATCTTCCCAAACTTTTTTCTATAAAAATATTTTTATTTCTTTAATCAGCATGAGATAGGAGAGAGAAGACTTCAGATGATGCACTGTTGAGGTTTATCAATATTTAATCCAATTTCTACTTGTCTAATCAAGAGCTTTCGGAAAAAGAAAAACAACAACAGAAATTATTTACATAACCTTTCAAAACAGATGGCAATGACAGCCAAAACACTATCTATACTTGATTAAGTCACAAATCAAAATAGAGACTAGTCAAGAAATAAGATTATGAATGAACTAGCTGCGATCTTCAAGTGTAAATACATAAAACTCAATATCAAAATCAGGATTGCCCATGTTTTGGTGCTTTCAATTTCTACATAAAGAAAGCTAACAGGAAGAAAATCAACTCATTCGAAATGTGGTGCTGGAAGAGACTTCTATGGATAGACTATTAAAAAGACTAGAGCAAGCCCAGCCCATGATTAAACTGGGGCTATCATACTTCATTGCAGCCTTCCCTAATTAGACATCCAAAATCCATCAACTTCAGGTAATCTGGTCAAAAGTGAGGGAATATGGAGGTTGAGGTCCATATAATCATGAGACAATATGGCTTTTTAGAAAATACAATGTTTGGGAAGCAATAGGTAAAGAAGAAGACCTCACTGCATGTGAGAAGAACGGTTGATGACAGGATGACTTGGAGGTATCTTATTCATAGTATAGCTACAAATGGAAGTTAACTTGAGAATAAATAACAACCAGAGAAACAAGAGATTGAATGGTCTATCATTTGATGAAATATCTAAGTTCAATCCACTTAGATCTGTGTTCTTTTGAGGCTCCTGAATACAGCCTTGCTACTCTAGTGATGACCAAAATGTTGTAAAGGACTTTGAAGTAATAATTCTGGAAACACCAAGGTCGAACGCTAGATCTGCACTGCCATATAATGCAGATTTGAATTGCATTATATGCTCAGTATACACTCATATAATGCAGCTTAATCAACGCATGGCAATGCTTATTATAATTTCCTGTAACAATGAATCAAACTACTTCCTCTCCTATTTATTTATTTATGGTATTTGTACCCTGTAGCTTCTCATCCCCGCAGGGGACTCAGCACGGCTTACATTTGCAGCACTACAGGCCGCAACACAATACAATATAAAAATACACCATATAATCAACATCATTAAAAACATTTAAAAAACATTACATTAAAAACCACTACATACAATAATTAATTAAAGCCATCAAGCGGAACACATTGTCAGTCCAGTCCAGTCCAAAGTGTCAATCCAGTCAAAACTCAAGCTACAATTTACATCTGCTGCCCAAAGGCCTTGTTCCCAGAACCAGACGTTTTTAGCCCCATAGTTTTGTTTTAAAAGGCAGCATTTTTCCTTTTGCATTTTTTACTGGGACTGTTCCAGACACACTGGCACCTTTCCTGCAAATTATTAGCAGGGTTGCAGCCTGGTGCAGAATTTGCCACCTAAAGCTCTGCAAATGTATCTTTTAGTTGGTGTCCGCCCAGTTTCTTCCTGGGGATTGGCCTCCATTTTAGAAAGTGTTTTAGTTCCTTTCAGAGAGGGAAGGAAGCCAGATGTGTTTTTGGCCAGCCAGGATTGGCTCTAAATTCACCGTAAGTACTGGGTGCTTACTGGGTGCTTACTGGGTGCTAACCCGCATGCTAACCTGCATGCTGACCTGCTGATTGCTTTTTGCTTGACCATTAGCTGGGGGAGTGCTGGAGCCAGATGAGTTTATGGTACCTTGCAGAGACTGGCTTTGCATGCTGTATAGGATAGACATCTGGTTACCAGCCCAGCTTTAGGTCACCTTTGGACTGAGCTTAGGTTTAGAGGGGGAAGGAGTGGTTCCTTCCACCAAACACCTAGGACCAGGGTGGGAAATATCGGGTTTCCTGCCATCCAAAAAGAAGCAGTAGGAATCTTTTGAGCAACAACCCAAGGCATTTCCACTCTGTTTTTTTGCAACCATTAAGAAGCTGTGCCAACTCCTGTAAAGACTTTGTTATTGAATAAACTGTTTGATTTTCAACTTTATTTTGGAGTGTTTTTTGGGTTGTCAGACCACCTAGCTTTTTCAGCAAGCGCTCTGCAGTCCACCAGGTAGAAAGGACAACACATCTGCCAGTTTTAATTTTAAACAGACCTGGTGTGACGGCATAGGCCTGGTCCCAGAACCACAACTTTAGCTTTTTTCTAAAAGCGAGGAGAGATGGAGTCAATCTATTCAGAAAAGTTACTTTCCCTACACTTCTTCACATCCTTCTCTAATTTGATGCCCAAAATCCATCAACTTCAGATAATCTGGCCAAAGGTGAGACAATATGGGAGTTAAGGTCCAAAGCACCTGGAAGACAGCAGGTTGATAAATTGATGCTGCCTGATTTATTCAGTATCCAGGAAACATAACTAATATGTGCCATTTTGCTGTTAAGGCAAAGAGCAGAGCTGGATAAAAACAAAAACAACCCCATATAAAATATCTACAGCTTTTTTTACATTTCAGAAAAGCTAAAACCACACTATACACTCCGACCTAGCAGCAAGTCCTGCTGAATGCAATACAACAGAGCTCACATCCGAGTAAGCACAGAGGCCCATGCTATAAATCCAGGCTCAAGTCCTTACAAGAAACGCCCACACTATCTTCACTGACCAAATAGGCTGTCAGTATTTTTAGACAGTGTGCTTGCACTTTGAGAATAAGCACTGCAGATATTATATGCTTTAAAGTGAAACCCGGTAAAGGTGCATGTAATAAAAACATTGTGATTACGTAAACCCAACCTTTCCGGTCAGCATATCTAGAACTAGGGTAGAAAGTAGCAATGAGGTTTGCAGATAAGCCTATGAGTTTCAAAGGCTAAAGATAAAAAAGATTTAGTTTGGTAATCTTAGACAACCAAAGCAAACTCATTTTCCAGATGCTTACATAGTAATAGTCACCGGTAGGGCCTCCCATGCCAGACAGGTCACAACCAAAGTGTCTGACAAAGAGTGTCAACGGGCAGGATGGGCTCTCTAGCCTCGGCGAAGGTCACATGGATGTCCAAGACAATCGTGAAGGGAAAAATATCCAGGAAGGGGAAACAAGTCCACAGGATTTTAAGGTAAGTCAATGAGGTAGTTCATTCCCAATTCATGGTGGCGCCAATGCGCATATGAATATACCTTCTCCTGTGTCCCTTCACGGAGGGGTTGAGCCAATGCAAAGAAGTTGTGCCAATGCGCATTAGGACAAACTGTAATCCATGCCCAGTATTACGGCGTAGATGAAAGGGGTGTTCCGATTGTAAATCCACAGGATGTGGCGTAACTTCACGATTGTCTTGGACATCCATGTGACCTTCGCCGAGGTACTGTACTGTAGGCAGTGCTTTAATGTGTATTTTCTTGCTATTGTGCACCTTTGATGTTATTCTCTATGTTTGAGAGAGATATATATTATATATGTGTTCTGAGTTAGTCACTCTTTGACCCATAATATATTGTGTATTTTCATGACATGTTGTTTCCCGTGTAGTTTTGCTCTCTAGCCTTTTGCCAATCATCCTAAGAGAAGGAAAACTCTACATTCAAACCCGGGCAGATGGTGCTCATCTAACCCTGTAAGGTCAACCATCTAAGAGAAGGAAACTCGAACCAAACCTACGACCTGAGGACCTCGCTGCCACCGTCCCAGCTTGCTAGGCCCCGGCAGACGAACCTTTGGTTTAAAGGGTGAGGCCAGTTCTGTGCACGCTGCGCTCCACTAGAAAAATTCACTGCACAGGCTCGAAGGACACATCCAACTTCCGAGAAAGCCCTTAACGCGCTTGTAGAAAGCGTGGGATGAGTCCTTCCTGAATCTTCGTTTGCGAAGAAAAGCCAAGAAGACGACATAGCTCAAACACCACTGTCCACACTTTTGGGAGATGAGACAAATCCCCTGCAAACGTTGACCTTAAAGTCATACTGGGGAACCTAGAGATTTCTTTAAAAGATGTTCTTGCAGGTTTTTTTTTTTTAAAGCATTTTTACATTTGTGTTTTTCCCACTTTCGTGGAGGTCTTGTACTCGGCTAGAGTTGCCACATGAATAAGGGACAGGTATCTAAAAATAGGGAATTTTTCACCAAAATAAGGGACAGTTCATAAAAACTTGAAAATCATAAACTGATTTATATACTCCGGAATTAAACTGAACACATTGCTGCCCTGATGAAGTTCCGACTGTAGGAACTATCACGCATTCCCGTAGGCCTTGGGAATACATCTGAATATCGAAATACATCTGATTCAATTCCAATAACATCGCTGTAAAAATTGAAGTGATTCACATCCGAAACCAAAGCAAAATCAACATCCAAACCCACTTCCGATATGCATTTTTGCGTTCGAAAACAGGCCTAGTCAATATGCTTCTTTCTTCCCATTTGTGCTCATTCATCCTCCCAAAGTCTATTGCATTCCTGAGGAGACCTCAAAAAGATAAGTGCACCATTGACTTGAGATGGTTTCAGTGGAGCTGGCTTTTTAGAGTAAGAAAACACCTAAAATCTACACTGAAAGTGAAGTATGTGTCAGAAATATTTAAAAAAACAACTAGGTATTTTTAATTACAAAAATGCGAGTCAAGCACTGAAAAAAATTAAATGGATGCAATGACTCAGCAAAAGTTGTAGTTCTATATAAGCAGATGTGCCTGTAGCTTAAAAGCCTGAGTCTGTGAGAGGAAGAAGGGCCTCAGTGTGTTAGTCGGCCTCGGAATGAGTAGGCCTCAGTGGGAGAAAGGCCTCAGTGTTAGTAGGCCTTAGTATGAGAAGGCCTGGTGTGAGAAGCTTCCATAAGAGAAGCCCCGGGTTGAACACCGTTGTGTGTGAAGTTTCACTGTGAAGGCTGCTGTGTAAAAAGCTGTGTGAAGCTTTTGTGTAACTTCAATGGGAGAGGAAGTTCTGTGAGAGAAAAGCTGTTTATGTGCATGAGAAAGAAGCCCAGCATGGAAGCAAAGAAGGAAGTGTAAAGAACTTTATTTGTGTTATGGAAACCTCATTCTTGTAAACAGTACAACCATATTAGTTTGCTATAAAGAAAAGCTTTCTATGGAAGAGATAACTTTGTGTTTGTGTGTTTTTGTTCTTTTTAGCCCCCAGTGGCACAATGGGTTAAACCTTTATGCCGGCAAGACTGACAGGTTGGAGGTTCGAATCCGGGGAGAGTGCAGATGAGCTCCATCTGTCAGCTCCAACTTCCCATGCATGAGAGAAGCCCCCCACAAAGATGGTAAAACATCAAAAAAAATATCTGGGTGTCCCCTGGGCAACGTCCTTGCAGACAGCCAATTCCCTCACATCAGAAGCGACTTGCAGTTTCTCAATTCGCTCCTTACATGAATCCCTTTTGGCTACTGGTTCTGGGTCATGCTGCTGCTAAAAGTTACTCTGCTATATATTTATAAGGAGGGCCTTTTGTTAATAAGCCCGCCCACCCAACAGAATGGATGTGCATGTGCCCTGCCCATTTCCCTAGTTCACTCTTCAGCAATGAGGCTAAATGTTTATATAGGAGCCAAAGGCCTTTTACAAGCATCTGGCTTGTACATTTATTTTCCAGAAGTCCTGATGGTCCACTTTGGCTGACTGTATCTTCTGTTTCTGTGGTGCCAGGAGTGATGGGGCAGGAGGGAGTGGGAGATGAAAGCTAGACAACTGGTGCAGATGAGCCAAAAGTGGAGGAGACAACTGCATCCAGATAAATGATATGCAGACTTCCAAGAGTATCCGAGTCCAAAGATTCCTCAGACTCACTGGCAATGCAAAGACCTACTGGGACTTTCCAAGGAGGCCCCAGGAATGGTAAGTCTGAACATGGCACTACCATGTTCAAAACTATTGCTTCAAAAGCATAAAAAACTTTATGCCCTTCCCAGAACAAAAACTTGGGTCTTTGGCATCTAGGAAATGTTTATATTACATTGAAGGCTGTGGACTGAATTTACTATCTGCCGTTGAGAGGCAAGCCACTCTTTGTCTACAGTCCTCAAAACTGGAAATCTTGGCAAGGAGGAGAAGGGAAGCAAAGCCAATTCCAAAAATGAAGTGAGGAATTGGGAGTTATCTTTGGTTGTAACCCCATTCTAAGTCCCTGGAATTAGGACATAACACACTGTCCTCCTTTCACATATGAGGGTTGAATGAAAAGTAATGCCTCCACCGTCGTAACTCCTCAACAGATGGCAGTACTGATATGCAGCAAGTACTGGCTTCTTCAGTAGACTCTCCCCTGCAGTTCCATTTTGGCGGGAAGCCTAGCATTGAATGGTTGTGTTGGTAAAGTGCGAAGTATGAAACCCTGCGCAGACGGTCGGTCAATGCGACTTAAGCAACGTGCAGTCATTGAATTCTTGACAGCAGAAGGTGTCACCCCAAAGGAGATTCATCAGAGAATGCAAGCTGTTTATGGTGATTGTGTTGATGTGAGTACTGTGTGTCGTTGGGCGAGTAAGTTTAAAGATGTTGAGGTGAGAACATCTGACTTGCGTGACAAACAAAGTGTTGGATGTCCCGTGACAGCAACCACCTAGTTTCACAAGCAAAAGATTGACAGATTGATTCAGGACAATCGTCGTTTCAGAGAGAAATGTCAAGCATAATCGGCACTTCACAAAAATGTGTGGGTCACATTATTGCTTTGCTTGGTGTAACGACCTGGCCTTTGGGACCTTGGGGCAGGGTGGACCCTTCTATTTTAGATCCCACCGCTGCCACCAAAAATGTAACGACTTAGAGCTTGGACCACTTGGGTATCGCTGCCACCAACCTAAAAAATAGCCTTTAGGATTTTGTAAAGATCAAAACACACTGCACCAGGCTTGGCTCCAATACTAACAAGGGCTGGGAGAAGTACTGAGGTAAATAAAATCCGCCAAAACGCTGGAACTGGCACCACCCTGGAGCTGTTAAATTAACTGCTAGACGGAATGAGGCACAGGAAAGGCTTTTCTTAAAAGTTAGCGATGAAAAGGTTTATTGTTGGAACAGGTAACTTTAAAAGGCACAGAAGCGTAAATGGTTTTCAAGAAAGGCACAATAGCTTGGTGGTTTCATAAACTTGTATGTTTAAAACTTAGAAATAGAACTAGATAGATGTAATGTCTTTCACAACAATAACTCCCTCACTCTAATCCTAAGACTAGTAGGGAGTTTCCTCAACTAACTGAACTAGTTAGTTCCTTGAGCATCCACTCAGACCTACAGAAGCACCCTAGCTACCTAACTCTCTTCTAGAGTTCCCTGTAGCTGGCTTCCCAGAGATGTGAGCCAATCTCTACCCTAGAGATCAAAAGCCTGTGTCTGACTGCCTGTCAGCTCCTCACAGAACTTTTCCTGCCAGTTTTCCAAGACACCTCTGTCTTCACTGACTGCTCACTCTCCTCTCTTAGGCTTTGACCTTGCTCTGTCAAAGCCTAGTCCAAATCTGACTGAAAAAGCTACACTTTTTCCCTCCTAAGACAGCTGGCTCCTCCCCCTCACTCTGAGCCACTCCCAGGCAGCTCTCTCTCCCTCCCTCCCTCTCTCTCTCTCTCTCTGGAGAGGCTCTAAGCCACTCCCCCTTTCCTAGCTATTCTATCTTACCAGGGATGTCAAACTGCTAGCCAGGCCTCGGCCTGCTAAAATGGGTGAGTCCTTACACTTGGCTATCGGAGGATCTGTGCATGATGGGTACCCTGCTCTCGCTCCCGCCTACGTCTCAGATGAGGCTGGTGGGGACGAGGGATAGGGCCTTCTCGGTGGTGGCTCCCCGCCTGTGGAATGCGCTTCCTATTGATGTACGATCCACCACATCCCTCCTGGCCTTCAGGAAAAAAGTAAAATCCTGGCTGTGGGACCAGGCATTCGTACACCAGCACAAGGCAGCATTTTAGATTGGTTTTTAATGAAAGTGGGTGATTATGGCCAATGTTTTTATGGACTGAACATTGTTTTAATCCAGAGTGAATGTGTATGGTGCTAATGTAGTTGTATTTTAATGTATTTTTAATGTATTTTAATTGTTGAAGTGTTTTGGGGTTTATATTGTTATTATGTGGGCATCGAATTGTGCCGTACTGTAAGCCGCTCTGAGTCCCCCCTTGGGGGTTGAGAAGAGCGGGGTAAAATCCCGAAATAAAATAAAATAAATACCCAGGATGCTGACGCCTGAAATCAAAGCGCTCAAACTTCTTCCGTGACGGCTTCAGAAAACTTGTTAATTGTTGGCAGAAATGTATCCAATTGTCTGGTGATTATGTGGAAAAGTGAATAGTGGCAGTTAAAGAGCACATTCTAAGGATTATTTCTGTGTTTGATTTATTAAAACATTCCCATCCAAACCCAAGTAACGAAGGTGGAGGCATTACTTTTCATTCAACCCTCGTACATCCTGTAATACTCAATGGCACAATTTGGCCTACACATGCAGCAGAAGGACAGTGGGATGAATCATTTCAGAATGGAAATGGAATGGCAACGCATACCCCTATTAACAAAATGATATCAGCTGAAGAGGGTGGAAGGGGAAGGAACGAGCAAAACCAAACAAAGAGCACGACTTATTCATCATTTACTTCCAGGGAGTTTTCATAATCCTCAGAGTGCTCAAATGGTGTTAGCTTTTCTATGGTCTCAGAACGCCATTCTGCCATCTTAAGATAGATATTTTGCTTCTTACTTCTGAGGTGGAAGACATCAGGTGCTTTCAGGAGATATTCTGGGCTCTGTCCAAAAGTAAATAAAAACCTCCCTGCTCCAGTAAGCCAGCTGGCCTGCAAAATGCCACAGTACCGTCTGGCTTGTCACTATAAGAAACTTTATAAGGCGGCTGCAGGATTCAGAGGCAGAGCATATATTTCATACTCAGCAAGCTCCAGTTTCAATGCCCAGTAGTATCCGCTGTTTTGTTTTCAATTCCAGATAACACCTCTTTTCTGCCTAAGGCTCAAGAGACACACTACCAGTTAGGGAAGACAATAGTGGTCTAGACAGATTAATAGTATTAAGCCATACGAGGCGGCTTCTTAGAAATGCATGCTTTCCAATAAAAAAGATATAATAGGTTAACACTTGTAAATCCATACTGCCATCAGAAAAACATGCCATGCGGAAGGACTAGGATAGGGACAGATTAAGTAGGTCTACTTTTAGGGCACATGTATCAAATACAAGGCCTGCAGGCCAAATCTGGTTCACCATGTCATTTTATAGAATCATAGAATTGGAAGAGACCTCATGGGCCATCCAGTCCAACCCCCTGCCAAGAAGCAGGGAAATTGCATTCAAAGCAACCCCGACAGATGGCCATCCAGTCTCTGTTTAAAAGCCTCCAAAGAAGGAGCCTCTACCACATTCCAGGGCAGAGAGTTCCACTGTTGAACAGCTCTCACAGTTAGGAAGTTCTTCCTAATGTTCAGGTGGGATCTCCTTCCCTGTAGTTTGAAGCCACTGTTCCACACACTAGCCTCCAGGGCAGCAGACAGAAAGCCTGTTCCCTCCCATATTGATACATAGCTCGCATCATGTCTCCTCTCAATCTTCTTGGAACGCATTGCCTAGTGAGATTAGGTTAGCCCCCACCCTGGAAACTTTTAAGAAGAACCCCAAGACGTGGCTTTTCCATTGCGCTTTTGAAGAATGCTCTCACATGTTCCTTGTCATTCTCCTCCAAAAATGGGCATCCTCACATTGCATTGTCTTTGAACCTCCCCTATAAATATATATGTTTTTAATCTTATCTCATCCTTAGTTTTTTATCATTGTATTTTGCACATGTAGCCCGCTCCTTTTATTTGATTTGATTGTTTTATTTTACTTGAAATGTTGTTTTATGTTTTTATGTTATTGTTTTGATATGTATTTCTGGGCTTGGACTCATGTAAGCCACCCCGAGTCCCTTTCGGGGAGATGGCGGTGGGGTACAAATAAAAATTATTATTATTATTCTCTTCTGCAGGTTAAACATGCCCAGCTCTTGAAGCCACTCCTCATAGGGCTTGTTCTTCAGACCCTTGGATCATTTTAGTCACTCTCCTCTGGACACATTCCAGCTTGCCAACATCTCCCTTCAATTGTGGTGCCCAGAATTGGACACAATGTGATTTCAGGTGTGGTGTGACCAAGGCAGAATAGAGGAATAGCATGACTTCCCTGGATCTAGACACTATGCTCCTATTTATGCAGGTCAAAATACCATTGGCTTTTTAGCAGCCACATCATGTTGTTGATTCATGTTTAACTTGTTGTCCACAAGGACATTTTACATGGCCCTCCTGATTCTGAACTACAACTCCTTATTCGTCATAATTAAACATCATAGCTAGACCTGATGGAAATTGTGATATAGTAACATCTGGAAGGCTGCATAGTGTACTCTTTGAGTCAGGATGGTGGGGTCTGAATTTAGATAAAAGGTGTGTGGATATGATGTCTAACATTAAAATGTCCTTTTTCGAAACCCCATAGCCAAAAGTACTGTTGGGTTGCAATTCCCATTATCCCCAGTTTGATTAACAGATAATAGAAAGTAATCAGAGTTCTCAATCAATAACATCTGGGGACCCAAACTGGGTAAAAGCTAAGGAGCACTGACCACTATGTAGAAAAGTTATAGTTGGCCCTCTGTATCCACGACTTCTCCACCCATGCATTCAATAGCCCTCTGAATGCAACCATAAGGCTGACGTGGCCCTCAATGAAAATGAGTTTGACACCAGGTTTCCGATAATGTGTAGCTTAGGGACAAGGACAGGCCATATTTACTACTTAGTAAACCAAGCCTTAAATCCAGGGATGTGAATCAGAATGCTCCTGGACTACAACTCTCGTCATTCCTCAATACTGGTTAAAATTGCAAGGGCTGTTGGGACTTGTGGGCCAATAACAATTGAAGGCCCACATAGTTCCATAGCCTCAAATATTTCACAGATTCAAACTGGGACACATCTAGCCAAGCAACACCAGAATATGATAAAGATGGCAGAAGGGATTAATGAGAAAGAACAAATTATCTGAAAGAGGTCACAGCAATTTGCTTTTGCCAGAGTTTATAGGGAAGGGTACGATCGCACCTCGTCATGTCCTCTAATTAAGTGCAAACTACCTTTGAACACTGAACCCGGTTCACACCAATAGAAAACAAGATGAGGACTAAAAAAAATTTTTTTTGTGTCAGGAGCAACTTGAGAAACTATAAGTCGCTTCTGGTGTGAGAGAATTGGCCGTCCGCAAAGACGTTGCCCAGGTGAAGCCAGGATGTTTTACCATCCGGTGGGAGGCTTCTCTCATGTCCCTGCGTGGGAAGCTGGAGCTGACAGATGGGAGCTCACCCTTTCGGTCAGCGGTCCTGCCGGCACAAGGGTTTAACCCATTGCACCACCGGGAGATCCTAGGACTAAGGATGAGAAACAAGGACATTTTAAGCTTTGTTGAAAAGGTTGGACAACAGAGGACTAATCAGGAGTGTTCCTGTCAAATCAGGACAGTTGGAGAATAAGCAATTCCACTTCTAGTTTAGCCGATTCCAAGTTTTTCTCTCCAAAACTGTCTCAAGAAGGATCCCATCCTACTTTTTTCAACATAATCTCGCAATTGGCATTTAGAATTTCTTGACTTCTCCTATAAACATGGGGAAAAAATTATCCAAGATAGAGAGCCCAAACGAAAGCCAATATTACACATACTTCAGCCAACAATGCTTTTTCATACAATTTGCAGATGCCAGAATCTAAAACAAAAACTAAAATGGCCTTGTTAAAACAGCACAATGTTCAGTTCTGAAACTCATACAAAATTAACTGCCAATTTAATGGAAAGGGTGTAATTTCCTAGATAGCAGATTTGGATAAAGACATCAACGTAATTCCCCTTCCTATGGCGCTTTTGAAAGACAAGTAAAGTTGTTGCTCCACATTTGTGGTTTTAACTTTTGTGGATTTGATTATTCACAGATTTGATTTAAAATGTTCCCTCCAGGAATCTGTATGTCCTCCAATGGGAGTTTATAGCCAGCTTCCACTCTGAGTCCCCTCGGGGAGATAGGGCGGCCTATGAATAAAGCAAAATTATTATTTGATACACAACACGATTGAATCACACATCGGACATTTCCCAAGTGTCTTAGACCGTGTGATGTATCAGCAAATAATGCGTGCAGATCCCAGTAAGGTCGCGTTTTGCAGCTGGCAGTTGGTCATTTTGTCAGTGCCAATTGTGTATTATTATTATTATTATTATTAGCTTCCAGTCTTACATGGTCTTTGGCCTTTTCTGCCAAAGAGTGCTGGTGTTTCACCAAACTATGACTCTCGTTGACTCTGTAACGCTGAGCCATGGTAGTTAAACAGCGTCAAAACTTTTGTCCTCTAGGTGTTCTGGACTTCAACTCCCAGAAGTCTCAGCTGCCGTGGCCAATGATTAGGGATTCTGGGAGCAGAAGTCCAAAGCACCTGGATGACCAGCTGTCCAAACCAGGCCTATTGTGTAAACATTATTCCCTCAACCCATATTGAAGCTATTACTAATGTAATTTTGGGGTGCTGGATTTGGAGAAATGACAGTACAAATGTCATTCCAAACACATGACAAACATGATTTTTTTAAAATCAGTTCAGTTGTTATTCAGACTTTGATGTTCCAGTGTGGTTTCTTTTCATACTTTTGCATGGTCTTTTGGGTTTCAAACCAACAATGTGTTTTGAAAGGCTACTGGAAGACTGTAATCCTTTTTCTATATAGCACCGGGAATGTGGCACAGCTGGCTGGGAGTCAGCTGCATAAGATCTCTACTGACCAGAAGGTCATGTGTTCGAGGCCTGCCCGGGTCGAGGTGAGCTCTCAACCAATTTGTGTAGCTCGTTGTCGACCTTTGCAACCTGAAAGACAGTAGCATCTGTCAAGTAGGAAATTTAGGTACCACTTTGAGGGGAGGCTAAATTTAACTGATTTACGAGGCCATAAAATATCCAGGAAGTACACACACAAATATGAAGGAATGCGACAGCTCCCTCTGGTGGCCAGAAGCTGGAATGCTAAATTGCCTCTATGTCTGTCTATATATGTTGTATGTCAATGGCATTGAATGTTTGCCTGTATATGTGCATTGTGATCAGCCCTGAGTCCCCTGCGGGGTGAGAAGGGCGGAATATAAATGATGTCAATAAATAATAAAATAAATAAAAATAAATAAGTGGATCACTCTTTCCTTCCCAAATAAGTCTTACTCAGTGGCATATTGCAAAATAAAACCGTCAAAGCTAGTTGGGGGGAAGGGAGACACCTGTATGTGATGGAGCAAACGAGAGGTCATTTTTGGATTTCGTTAATCATAAAGTTGTGCGGAAGGGCCCTTTGATAACCAAGTTCAAAAGCAGATAAAATGGGATTTCCTGCCTTGATATTCTGGGATAGATGGCTGTGTGGAAGGGCCCTGAGATAACCCACTTCAAAAGCAGATAATGTGGGATTTCCTGCCTTGATAATCTGGGATAGAGGGCTGTCTGGAAGGGCCCTTTGATAACCAAATTCAAAAGCAGATAATATGGGATTTCCTGCCGTGATGATCTGGGATAGAGGGATGTCCGGAAGGGCCCTGAGATAACCCAGTTCAAAAGCAGATAATATGGGATTTCCTGCTTTGATAATCTGGGATAGAGGGCTGTGTGGAAGGGCCCTGATATAACCCAGTTCAAAAGGAGATGTGGGATTTCCTGCCTTGATAATCTGGGATAGAGGGCAGTGCGGAAGGGCCCTGATATAACCCAGTTCAAAAGCAGATAATGTGGGATTTCCTTCCTTGATAATCTGGGATAGAGGGCTGTCTGGAAGGGCCCTGAGATAACCCAGTTCAAAAGCAGATAATATGGGATTTCCTGCTTTGATAATCTGGGATACAGAGCTGTACGGAATGGCCCTGAGATAACCCAGTTCAAAAGCAGATAATGTGGGATTTCCTGCTTTGATAATCTGGGATACAGAGCTGTGTGGAAGGGCCCTGAGATAACCCAGTTCAAAAGCAGATAATGTGGGATTTCCTGCTTTGATAATCTGGGATACAGAGCTGTACGGAAGGGCCCTGAGATAACCCAGTTCAAAAGCAGATAATGTGGGATTTCCTGCTTTGATAATCTGGGATACAGAGCTGTGCGGAAGGGCCCTGAGATAACCCAGTTCAAAAGCAGATAATGTGGGATTTCCTGCTTTGATAATCTGGGATACAGAGCTGTCAAGGGCCCTGAGATAACCCAGTTCAAAAGCAGATAATGTGGATTTCCTGCTTTGATAATCTGGGATACAGAGCTGTCTGGAAGGGCCCTGAGATAACCCAGTTCAAAACCAGATAATGTGGGATTTCCTGCTTGATAATTTGGGGATAGAGGGCTGTGGGAAGGGCCCTGAGATAACCCAGTTCAAAAGCAGATAATATGGGATTTCCTGCTTTGATAATTTGGGATACAGAGCTGTGGGAACGGCCCTGAGATAACCCAGTTCAAAAGCAGATAATGTGGAATTTCCTGCTTTGATAATCTGGGATACAGAGCTGTGCGGAAGGGCCCTGAAATAACCCAGTTCAAAAGCAGATAATATGGGATTTCCTGCTTTGATAATCTGGGATACAGAGCTGTGCAGAAGGGCCCTGAGATAACCCAGTTCAAAACCAGATAATGTGGGATTTCCTGCTTTGATAATTTGGGATAGCGGGCTGTGGGGAAGGGCCCTGAGATAACCCAGTTCAAAAGCAGATAATGTGGGATTTCCTGCTTTGATAATTTGGGATACAGAGCTGTGCGGAAGGGCCCTGAGATAACCCACTTCAAAAGCAGATAATGTGGGATCTCCTGCCTTGATAATCTGGGATAGCGGGCTGTGGGGAAGGGCCCTGAGATAACCCAGTTCAAAAGCAGATAATGTGGGATTTCCTGCTTTGATAATCTGGGATACAGAGCTGTACGGAAGGGCCCTGAGATAACCCAGTTCAAAAGCAGATAATGTGGGATTTCCTGCCTTGATAATCTGGGATACAGAGCTGTACGGAAGGGCCCTGAGATAACCCAGTTCAAAAGCAGATAATGTGGGATTTCCTGCTTTGATAATCTGGGATACAGAGCTGTACGGAAGGGCCCTGAGATAACCCACTTCAAAAGCAGATAATGTGGGATTTCCTGCTTTGATAATCTGGGCTAGAGGGCTGTGTGGAAGGGCCCTGGATCAGCTCAGGAAGGGATTCAGGGCTCTGAAAAAGGCCAAACCTTTTGGGCAAGGTGTTCAGGAGCCCCTCTCTTTGCAGGATCCTGAGGCCTAAAGCAGAGGAAGAGGGGGGATTGATTGAAATGGGGGCCCCGTCCCCCCAAAAGACTCACGCGTTGCCCACGTGGATGCGGGGCACCACCTCGTTGCTGTGCGCGCTGGGGAGGCTGTAGCAGCCGCTGCCGTTGGCCAGCAGGTCGTTGAGCTCTTCCACCGAAATCTGGAACTCTGACATGGCTCGCTCGCCTGCCTTTGCCTCCGCCGCCGCCGCCGATCTGGGCAGGGCTGCTGCTCCCCGGCTCCGTCGCCCGGGCCCGGCCTGATGATAGGAGGGGCCGCGATCAGCTGGTGCTCGGAAGGCAACTCCCCAAACGGGGCCCGGAGGAGAAGGAGGAGGAGGGCAAGCACTAGCAGGCAGCCTAGGTCCCAAAGAGCCCCACCATCCCTCCTTCCTCTCTGCACCATCCCTTCCTCTTGGTAGGCTGCCTCCTCCACCCACTACACAGGTTGGCTCGCCTTCCCATTTCAATTACACCCACCACTGCCCTCCAGCCACATCTTTGTTTCCTTCCCTTCAATAAGGTCACAGCCGCCGCCACCACAAGTGTTTGGCTCCTCCACCAGTTTGATCCCTAACTCCTGAACCCTGGAAGAGGGATTAGCTTCGCCTCGTTTCCTTTTTGTGGCCTTGGGGTGTGTTGTTGTTTTAAAAAAAAAACAGGATCTGAATGCTTCCCTTTCCAAGCCACAGGTGCCAGGCCAGCATCTCAAAGGTAAACAACACACAGAGGTAGGCTGTCCTAGAATAGAAGGTGAAGTGTTTACAAGATCTTTGGCCTCTTTCATGCCTTAGGCCAGGGTTTCCCAACCTTTTTGGAGCCGCGGCACACTTTTAACATTAAAAAAATCCGGGGGCACACCACCAACCAAAATGACACAAAATGACACTCTAACACAGTAAAGAACGGCTGGGGATTGGTGGCCTGCTGGGAGCAGCTGCTGGGAGTGCTGAAGCTGGGGAGGAATTATCTGATTTGAGGTGAGCCAGGCCATGCCTCCCCGCCCCCCCTACCCCGGCTTCACCTCTAGCCCAGATTGCTATTCAGCCTTGAGGGGGACAGTGCCAAAGCAGCCAATTATCGATTGCCAGAGCCAGCACAATGCTGGCTTAGCACTGTCCCCTCAAGGCTGGAGCAGCTGCTGGGAGTGTGTCGAAACCAGGGGAGGGGCAGAGCCAGGCCATGCCATGCCCAAGATCCCTCCCCCAGCTTCAGCTCTCCTATATGCAGGCCGCGCCATGCCTTGCCCCCTCCCCCAGCTGGCTCTCCCAGTTCAGAGGAGGAGCATGAGCGGTGAACGGGCTTCAGTGGGCGGGGCTCCTCCTCCATGCAGCTTCAGCGAGCGAGGGGCAAGAGTCATGGCGGGAGTCATGGCGGATTGGAGGCTGGCTGGGGAAACGGCCGAAGGAGGCGCTGCCCCGGTCCCTTCTTCTTTTTTTTCGCCACTGTCCAGCCCTTCCTCCTCCTCCCCCAAGTAGCAGGAGTTCGGCAGGAGGGGGGAGGAAGGGGGGCAGAGAGCTTTTCTTGTGGCACAACAGGAGGTCCGTCACGGCACACTGGTTGAGAAAGACTGCCTTAGGCCCCTTCTGCACTTCCCTATATGCCAGGATCCTAGCCCAGATTATTTTATTCCAGATTATCTGGCAGTGTGGACTCATATAATCCAGTTCAAAGCAGATAACGTGAATTATCTGATTTGATAGGTGGAGTCATAGAAGGTGAAGTGTTTACAAGATCTTTGGCCTCTTTCATGCCTTAGGCCCCTTCTGCACTTCCCTATATGCCAGGATCCTATCCCACATTATTTTATCCCAGATTATCTGGCAGTGTGGACTCATATAATCCAGTTCAAAGCAGATAATGTGGATTATCTGATTTGATAATCTGAATTAGATTATCAAACACAGTATAGAAGGATATAGTGTAGAAGGGGCCTCATGTAATCCAGTTTAAAGCACATAATACGGATTATCTGATTTAATAATCTGGATTTTATGGCAGTGTGGACTCATATAATCCAGTTCAAAGGAGATAACCAGGGATTGGATCCTGGGATATAAAGACAGTGTAGACACAGCCCCCTTCTGTTTTGAACTGGATTACATGAGGCCCCTTCTACACTGTCCTTATATCCCAGGATCTGATTCCAGATTATCTGTTTAACCCTGATTATATGGCATTGGGGACTCATATAATCCAGTTCAAAGCAGATAACCAGGGATTGGATCCTGGGATATAAGGACAGTGTAGAAGGGGCCTCATGTAATCCAGTTCAAAGCAGAAGGGGGCTGTGTCTACACTGCTATTTAATACAAATTATTAAATCAAATAATCCATATTATGTGTTTTAAACTGGATTACATGAGGACCCTTCTACACTGTCCTTATATCACAGGATCTGATTCCAGATTATCTGTTTATCTTAGATTATATGGCCTCTTCTACACTGTCCTTATATCCCAGGATCTGATTCCAGATTATCTGTTTGTCCCAGACTATATGGCAGCGGGGACTCATAATCCAGTTCAAAGCAGATAACCGGGGATCAGATAGTGGGATATAAGGACAGTGTAGAAGGGGCCCTCAAATACTCCAGTTCAAAGCAGAAGAGGGCTGTGTCTACACTGCCATATAATCCAGATTATTAAATCAGATAATCCATAACTGCTTTAAACTGGATTACATGAGGCCCCTTCTACACTGTCCTTATAACCCAGGATCTGATTCCAGATTATCTGTTTATCCCAGATTATATGGCCTCTTCTACACTGTCCTTATATCACAGGATCTAATTTCAGATTATCTGTTTATCCCAGATTATATGGCAGCGGAGACTCATATAATCCAGTTCAAAGCAGATAGCCGGGATCAGATCTTGGGATATAAGGACAGTGCTGAAGAGGCCTCATATGATCCAGTGCAAAGCAGATAATACGGATTTTATATGCCAGTGTAGAAGGGACCCTCTTTAGAAGGCAGAAGTGAGGAAAGGTTCAAACTGCAAAACTTTATAGGATTCGCATTGCTTAACAAGACCTCAATATTAAGGTTTAGGAAGCAAGGTTCCTACGCTATTTTATATTGAGAATGAAAATAAATGCTATAAGGAGGCCTGTTTCTTGCCCTTCCTTATTATTCCTACAAAGTATACTTCTATCCCTTATCACTGTGTTTCTCAACCTTCCTAATGCTGTGACCCCTTAATACAGTTCCTCATGTTGTGGTGACCCCCAACCATAAAATTATATTGGTTGCTACTTCATAAATGTAATTTTGCTACTGTTATGAATCGTAATGTAAATATCTGATATGCAGGATGTATTTTCATTCACTGGACCAAATTTGGCGCAAATACCCGATACGCCCAAATTTGAATACTGGTGGGGTTGGGGGGGGGATTGATTTTGTCATTTGGGGGTTGTTGTTGCTGGGATTTATAGTTCACCTACAATCAAAGAGCATTCTGAACTCCAACAACGATGGAATTGAACCAAACTTGGCAAACAGAACTTCCATGACCAACAGAAAGTACTTGAATTTTGGAGTTGTAGTTCACCTATATCCTGAGAGCACTGTGGAGTCAAAAAATGATAGATCTGGACCAAACTTGGCATGAGTACTCAATATGCCCAAATGTGAACACTGCTGGAGTTTGGGGAAAATAGACCTGGACATTTGAGAGTTGTAGTTGCTGGGATTTATAGTTCACCTACAATCAATGAACATTCTGAACCCCACTAATGATAGAATTGGGCCAAACGTCCCACACAGAACCCGCATGCCTTGAAGGTACTCACTGACACGAGCCTCCATTCAGCCTTGCATGCTCTCCCTCACCCGCACATTCGCACCACAGCGTCATGCGCTGAGCATGCCTGCTCTCCTCTCCCAGCTCGATGTCTCAGAAACAGCCTTCCCTTGACTAAGAGGATGGCTGAGACGCTGACCAATCACAGCGGAGGAGGGCTTTTGGTGGATGGATTCACCTTCTGTTTCCAAAAAGGAAGAGAAGGACAGGCGGAGAGATCTTTGGCCTTCCCTGCCAAAGAGGTTCCCAAGACTATCAGAAATATACACTTTCCGGTGGTCTTTTGGCAACCCCTCTGAAACCCCCTTGCGACCACGCCAGAGGTCTTGACCCCCAGGTTGAGAAACACTGCCTTACCAGAAGATTGTTAGCCCTTTCTTAATGGAAGATAGGATAATGATCCATATTCTGACTTTTTTTCTCTCTCCCTCTTTCCAGTGTGCCTAAATTCCGATGTTGGGGTGGTGCCTTTGTTTACCTTCTACCAAGTCCTGCTGTAGTGCACCTGATAATACGACTCATCATGTCACGGCTTAGTACGCCCCGAGAAAGTATAACATCACTGCCCACATTGAAGCTACTTTTGGTTGGAGACAGCGGAGTAGGGAAATCCAGGTGAACGGGGAAAGCGAGAAGGCAGTCAAGGAGCAGGAAGCAAGCATACAGGAGGGTTCCTATATAACTCACCTCTTTTCTCCTTTGTCTTATCCTTCAGCCTCTTGCTGAGATTCACAGAAGATCAGTTTGAGCCATACCGCAAACCAACCATTGGTGAGCCCTGCTGTCATCTGCATTAGCACCTCTCCTTGATTCACACAGATATACCCAATAATGCAACTTAATTTGGAAGGACATTGAGCCTGATCTGGAGTCCTTCTACACATGCTGTAAAACCCAGAAGTAACCTGGTTAAAAGGGGGTGTTTCCTGAACTATGTTTAGCCAAAGTGCGAGAGGGATCGAGTTCAGGAGTTTAAAAACACGTGTCAAAAAGGTGTGCTTATAACCCAATTCCGGCTGAAAAATGCACAAATTTGCATGACTGTATATGCTTTGCAGTCACGCAAAACGCATGCTTTCCTTCCCTCCCCCCTGTGTAAACTGCGCCACCACACCAGTGATTTTTAAAAGCCTGAAACAGCTGATCCAGCTGTCAAATGGACACACAGGTGGTTCAAGGGAAGCACAAATGGAAAGCAATTCGAACTTTCTGAAATTTTTTCTTTTACACTTTATAAACTTAAACAGAGGCTGAACTAAAATTTGAGGGAAGACAGAGATCACACAGAAGGTTTAAAAAAAGTTCCCTCTGTTATGCTCTGGACCTCATATGCACACATGCAAATCTGCTTATATTTATATTAAGATATGCTATCAAGAAAAGAGCACATTTCCTGAAAGAAGAATCAGGAAAATAAGATTCTGACTGTAAATAAAAGGTCAGCTGCTGTCCTCTCCTTTTGTCTTATTTTTCTTTTGCCTTTTACTTGTGTTGTATTTTGAAACGGTCATATGACTGGTCAAATACATGTATTATTATTATTATTTTAAGATATGTCCACATATACAATCCAGTGCATAACGGAGGGGATTCCCCCCTCCCCCCACTTTCATGGGTGTCTTGTGCCCCTAACCACAGCAAATATGGAGAGCTAACTGTACATATGGTTTTCCATCATGTTCCAATCAGGTACACTCAGCTTCCATTGTGTTGTGGTCATGTGCTCCCAGATCATTTAGACCAGTGGTTCCCAATCTGTGGTCCATAGACCACCAGTGGTCTGCAAGAACTAAAATATGGTCTGCGGCCTCACCATTACTACAACGTTGCAAAGAGAGCGACTGGTCTTGCGAAATCCTCTTATAGTGCCAAGGCTTATTAAATATGGTTTTCTGTGGACGAGCAGAAGGCATATGTTCCGTATCAGAAACTAGAGCTGATGTGGTCTGTGCAGTGCAATTTGCTGAATCAACACGCCAAATATCCAAACCAAATCTAAAGTTGATAAACTGATTCATAACTCTTGATACTAATGTTGGAGAGTGGTCCCAAGTCAAAAAAAGGTTGGGAACCACTGATTAAGACTGTGCAAAATCAACAATACTTGGAAACACAAACATACGTGTGTTTTCTTCTTTGGAGTACCTCTGGCTCTTCCAAATAAACTTCTGCTCAAAGCCTGCAACTGCTTGTATTGCTTGTTCAGGCATGCCCGTTCAAAGAATATTTCACCTGGAAGCATTAAACTTGTTATGGTTAATTCATCCACTGCAGCTATTAAAAAGTTGATTGAGATACTGGTATGTAGTCTGTAAGACTACATAAACGTATTTTTTAATTACAGGTGATTAAAAAAAATAAGGGAAATTGTCTAAAGCAGGGGTCCCCAAACTAAGGCCCGCGGGCCAGATGTGGTCCTCCAAAGTCATTTGCCCAGCCCTCACACTAAACTTTACACTTCGGTCTTCCCTAAGTCTGAAAGTACTTGAAGGCACATAACAACAACAATCCTAATTAACTTGACTATCTCATCAGCCAAAAGCAAAGCCCCACTTTCCATTGAGATACTGGTAAGTTTGTATTGGTTAAAGTTGTCCTTTATTTCAAATATTGTATTGTTCTTTTAAAAAAATTGCACTACAAATAAGATATATGCAGTGTGCACTGGAATTTGTTCATTTTTTCCAGCTACTGTCCTGCCCGCAGATAGCCTGAGGGACTGTGAACTAGCCCTCTGCTTGAAAAAATTGAGGACCCTGATCAAAAGGATTGTCTTCACCGAAATGGGCCTAGTGTATATACTCACTGTGGTGCAATGTCATGCAATTTACACAAAATACAGCGAGTAACACAGATAGGTGCAGCCCTTACAATCTACCGTGCAATGTGCGAGCGTCGTCTTTGCCCGGTAGATTGTAAGGGCTGCACCTATCTGTGTTACTCTTATCTGTATTTTGTGTAAATTGCATGACATTGCACCACAGTGAAATTGTAAGCTATTAAGCACATATGTTATTAATATACTAAAAGTGATTTTTACTACAATATGTTGATTGTCTGACTTCTCCCTCAGTTCTGCCCTAAGAAACTTCATGGTTCAACTTATAATTGCCCAAAATCTTATTATTGGTTAAAAGTTATGTCGCAGCTAAAATTGCAGCCTATCATAATGTAACACGGACTGTCCACGCTTCAGCATTGGAGATACAGTGTTTCTTTATCTCTTGCATTCCTGCACAGGCTCAGTTTGATTCTCTTTGTATAGCTCCTTCTCTGTTCTGCTGTCTTTGGGCAGATTATTGCTAACTCTGCCTTCTTCTCTATGCCTATGCCTGGGTAGCATTCTCTCCTGACGTTTCTTCTGTAACTCAATGAGTCTCCTTCAAGGCCTTTTGGGAAAAGTGGTGTTTTCACCTTTGGCTGGAAGGATGTATGTCTATTTTTGGCCCTAGCTTGTAATGCTAGTAGCGCTCTCAGTACATCAGGAAACTCTCTCTGTAGAGAAATCTGGGGCCTAGCTTGTAATGCTAGTAATGCTCTCAGTACATCAGCAAACCCTCTCTCTGAAGTGAAATCCTATTAGGAAATGAAAATTCCATTTCCAATGGAAAAACTGTCTGGTGCCTTAGAGTTTTGGAGTTCTGAGGCTGGCCAATGAGAGTTCTTTATGCAAATGATCCCACAGTGGCAACCAATCGAAAAGCTGCCACATATTCCTCCGCACCTCCCGCCCTCCGCACCTCCCGCTGCAAACTCTGACTTTTATTATATAGATAGATAGAAGATAGATTAAAAAACATTTAACCTACTGATGCCTCAATTAATGTAATCTTATTGGGATCTGTTTTTATTTTGAGCTTTGCCAGTAGCTGCTGCATTTCCCACTCTCAGCTTATACTCGAGTAAATACGTTTTCCCAGTTTTTTGTAGTAAACTTAGGTGCCTTGGCCTTTATTAGAGTCGGCTTATACTAGAGTATATACGGTACTTACTTGTTACGGTCATCACCAGGGGCTCTTCTCTTGGCACATGTGCCATCAAAGCTAAAGCTGATAGCAACCAAGTAAAATGCCTTCTCTGTAGTGGTTTATTGTTGTTTATTGTTGTTATTAATCTAAGTAGAATAGCAAGTAACCAACATTGCAAAGCAGACTATCAGTTTTGAAAAAGTCAGTATACGCTACACACACCTGTATGGCACTGATCCATTTTTCACATTTGTTGAAACATGCCCTTTTGCTCTAAATCTCTGAGTATCCAGTTGCTGGAGTTTCACGTGCTGCTTTTTGTTGTAGTTGCATTTTCCTTATTTACCGGTAGCTATTGTACGGGTAAGCCCTATCTATTTAGAAGCAGCCCCATTGACTTCAGTAGAACTGCAGCCTTAATACATGAAATTGTGAATCCATACACATTGACTTGGCATTCATGTCTGAGTTGATGTGTATGGAAATTGTGCGCTTACTATGTTTCTGTATTTACATCTGAATTGCATTTGTTATCTGCTCGCTGCCTTGTAGGCTGTGTTCTGAAAAGGCGGGATAGAATTATTTTTAAAACTCATTGTCCGGTGCGATTCCCTCTGTCACCTCGCTGCTGTAGCTCTTGTACGCCTTTAACCAGGTGCAGGATAAGTAGAAATTCATCTGGCACAGCACTTTATACAGCACACACATCAGGGGTAAACTTCATCTGTTGAGTTTGTATGCTTGCCACGCAGCTGCCATTGGCCTGTGAATCCCTGTAGAAAACTGCTATGTTTGCTCTAACTCCTCTGTGTTTCTCTGCCTCTTTGCTTGCCAGGTGTTGATTTTAAAGTAAAGAAGGTGATTGTTGGTGATCTCGCACTGCAGGTAGCAATATGGGTATGCATGCAATATCTTGTCTTACTGGCTCAAATAGAGTTGGGGAATGATTCGGGAGAGTTGCCTCTTAACAGGCGGGGGGGGGGGAATTCTGCAACTATACAGATAAAGAGAGCATCCTTTATTCTAGGATTGTTTAGAGCACAGCTTTTCAAACTGTATCGGCTGCCATGTGTATATGTGATGCGCAAAAATGTTTCTGAGTCTATGTGCAATAAGCAACAAATCATACATTTTAGAAAATATAAATGAAAGATTGTCATGAGATATGTCGTGTCCTCATTTCATTATCACGATTTATGTATCTTATTGGTTTAACCTCTGGTTTGCCAATAACACTGAATTACTGTGTGGTGAAATGATGCATGTCCAAAAACTGTGTCACCAACATGAAATGTTTGAACAGCTGTGGTGGAGGGCCTTTCCACACAGCCATATAACCCAGAAAATCAAGGCAGAAATATCTGCTTTGAACTGGGGCCCCTTCCACACAGCTGTATATCTGTTATATGTTATATGCGCACACTAGGGTGCCTTGTAAGTCACCCGGAGTCCCTTCAGGTAGATTGCGGTGGGATAATAATATTAATAACTATAAGATTCCACAGCTGTTTTGAACTGGGTTATGTGACAGTGTGGACTCAGGTCTCGTCCAGGCAGGACCTTTATTGCGGGAACTCCTGCAATAAAGGAGGGGCTGTCCAGACAATATTCTGGTTTGTAGCAAATTAATTTGATAGTGGATTTATTCAACGCCTCCTTCCACGCAGTGCAGACAGTATTCCCACAGTTTCCAGGATAAATAAGCCCGTTAAACTGGGGGAATACCCACCCTTCCCCCCAGACCCCTTAGAAAACTAATAAAAACGTACATGCCCTCCATTAGAAGCCTCAACTGACTCTCCCAGCAGCAGGAGAGTGGGGGGGGGGGATTGCTCCCCACCCCTTCCTGGCATGTCATTTCTATGCGCCAGGAGAGCCAGCCAAGGCTTCTAATGGAGATCACATACATTTTCATTAGTTTTCTAAGGAGTCTGGAGGCTTGGGGGAGAGGGGCTTTCCTCTGGACATTCTCTCTAGCAAGTCCCAAGAGAACATCTGGACAACCCACCCCAGAAAATGCACACTTTCTGGGGTGGGTATGGACAGGCCCCCGGAAACATCTGCATTAATTTTAACGCGGATACTTCTGGAATAAAGGCCTCTCTGGATGTGGCCTCAGATAATCCAGTTCAAAGGAGCTATTGTGGGCTATTCTGCCTTGATATTCTGGGTTATATGGCTGTGTGGAAGGGCCCTGGGTTATCTGGGTTCACACTGCTATATACTCCAGTTCAAAGCAGATAATGTGGAATTTTATTCAGCTGTGTGGAAGGGGCCTTAGAGAGATATTCTTCCAAAGCATTCTTTGCGATTGGGACTGGAGATGGGCATAACTCTGAATCAGAACAGCTGTAAGGTTTTTCTTCCCAAGCTGTTTTGCATTGCCTTTCTATTCACATGAGAGACAAAGCAAGCTTCCAGCTCCAGTGTTGTCCCACCAGCATGCTCCAGTTATGCTTCATACCTTATTTCTCTATGAGCACCATTTTCTTCTTTGTGTTTTTCTTCTTCTAGCTAAAACATTTGGCACACAAGAAACAAAAGTTTTGACTTATGCACTTGTAAAATCTTTCAGTAGAAGGGGGTGCCTTTTGTGATTGACTCAAAAACAGGCTGATCCATGCCCTGACACTGTGGCTTCTGAAAATCAACGCAGCAGCTCAGAATGGGATTGCACTCCCACAGCAGGCTTGCTGCTGAAACTGCATATCCACACACACACTCTCAATAAGACTACTTAACTTGCTCTTGCATAAAGAATAGGCAAAGGAAAGGCTGTCAAACTACAGAATACCATGTGTAATATTACTTATTTTGAAATACAGCTCCCAGAATCTTTAAGTCGGCATGACTGCTGGGGAATTCTGGGAATTATCAACACAAAGGACAAAAAGGGACTATGAATATACAGCAAAAGTGAACACACTGAGTAATGGACAAACACTGTCTATATAAAGAGACCAAACAGTCAATTACAATGCAAAATATAATCTCATTAAAATGATTCAGTCATCTTGAGTGCATCCCAATACAGCAATCATAGGTAGAATGACAATATATAAGCACATATATGCAGTCAATATTAGCAAGCAAATCGAGTATCATACAAATCATAACACTATTATATAAATTGACTTTAAATACAAGTGTACCATACAGTTGATAACATGCAAAAGTGGGGGTATCAATATACCACTCACAGGGCAATTCCATTCACAATAGATTAATAGCAGGGACATGGGGTCAAGAAAGGGGTGGGGGTTGTATCTCGCACCAATGTAGAGTCAAATGCATCCATAATACATAGCCTCAAGGAGCTAAAATCAAGGTCCACCGCTCCAAATATAGTCTCAACTCCTTATCAACAGAATAATAGTAGTGGGAGTCAAAGTAACTCCCGCAATGTTGAGCTGTTGTAGAGTCCGATAAGGGCACAAGATGACGAGCGGGAGGTGGAGGCGTGTCTGCCGTTCAATGCCTCCACCTTGCAAACTCGTCATCTTGTGCCCTTATCGGCACTCTCCGTACAACAGCTGAACATTTTATAAGATCGGGAGATATAAAAATTGCTTCTACACTCCCACTACTGGCAAAAAAAAGCCAAAAAGTTTGCCCAGGCCTGGACTTGGGTGTAGCCTGCTCCTAGGTTAAGACTTTAAGACTTGCTTCTGCAACTTAATTGGATTCTTGCAAACCTGAACTTTTTTTTTCAATATTTGTGCTCTGGAGTTTCCATTAAGAATTTTGTTCCAAGTACCTTTTGTGTTCCCTTTTTCGCAGGACACAGCAGGGCAGGAGCGATTTCGAACACTGACTCCCAGCTATTACCGAGGTGCACAAGGCATAATTTTAGGTATGTGGCAGGTGCAATTGTGCTGTAATTAGAACAACTCTCAAATCAAACACATTAAGGTACAGGTAAATGGAAGTACATTTGTTCCCCTAAGGGTAGTTGGCACTGGCAAGGCTTGGAGCGGCAATGAATTGTGTTGCGTGCGCCCACGCCGCGCAGTTGATAGTTGCTGTTCCCTTGGCAGAGAAGGCAGGTTCCCTTCATCCTTTTTCAAATTATTTTGGATGTAAAAGCCAAAGGCTCATTAGTTTGGCTTCTAAGATGTTTCCGTTTGACATTGATTTAGGTGGAAAAGAAATAGCCTTTCAGATTTGGAGGCCTTTTTCCAACTCAAGCTGAGCTGCATCCTGACATTGCTCGGTATTCCCCAAAGTTCCTGTTTCAAAGTGATAGAAGTTTTGAAAGTTCTGTAAAGTAGTTCAGTCATCCAATGTTAAAACTTATATGGTGCAACTCTAATTATAGATGTCAGGTGTGCTTGTGACATTCACAAAATCACATTCTGGGCAACGATTACAACTGGTCTGAATGTACCAGCATGTTGGTGGGAGTACAAAATGTTGTTCTTTATATTCTCAGAAATTTAATTTTAAACCCTGGATCTTACAAAGTAATAGGAAATGCTTTGAAACCTTTCAGAGGTTGCTGTGTTGGCCATATAGCAAAATACAACAGCAGCTAAACAAAACAGCAGTACCCTTATTGGACCAACCAAAAATGCCCAAAATACATGATGCAAGCTTTCAAAGCCCCACTGGCTTCTTCATCAGGCAAAGGTATTAAAAATCTTACAGGAAAAGGAAAAAATGACTACATTAGAGTCAGAGGCCTACGTTTTGTCATGGTATTATTTTTGCTGTTGTCAGTTAAGATGGAAGAAGAGGCCATTCCTCACTTTTGCCATGTGGGCTCTAGGAGACCAAAAGTGCACATATACTACAAAATTAAAGTGGTTTGACACCATAGCATTAAACAGCTAGCATTGGGAGATGATAATTCTGATGCTGCACTTAAGACATTTGCGGGAAGGCTGTGAGCCACTTCAGGGAAAGGGCTGCTTCTGGCAGGATTTTAAAACAGAGCTTGTCTGATTTAAAGGAGAAAGATCCTCATAGTTCCCAAAATTTCCTACAGAAAGGGGGGGGGAAGAGTGCTGATTATTTAGAGGACCAGTGGATTTTAATCTGGGAGACACTGCTGTTCTTGAAGCCTATGATGCACCAGGTTGGAATGTATATTTAGTAGACTTGTGCATTTGTATAGGATCGCTATCCATTTCTGTTTATTTCGATTTCTTTTTTTGAGCACCTTCCGAAAACAGACACCTGTCCAAATGGGTTATTTTTGTTCTGCATCTGAAAAAAATAATTTTTTTGAACAATTGGCCAATATGGGTGGGCTTCCCCAGGCTACCCTTTCCCTATTATTACCTATAAAGCCCTAAACAACTGTTTCTCAACCTTGGGGTTGGAACCTCTGTGGTGTCATGAGGGGGTTTCGGAGGGGTCACCAAGGACCACCATAAAGGGGCTCTTTGATTGTAGGTGAACTATAAATCCCAGGAACTACAACTCCCAAATGTCAAGGTCTATTTTTCCCAAACTCCACCAGTGTTCACATTTGGGCATATTGAGAATTTGTGCCAAGTTTGGTCCAGATCCATCATTGTTTGAACTTTAGCATATGGAACGGAGGAGGATTAATTACATCTTGATATATTCCTCTATCAAATTGTTGGACACCTACCTTCATTTGTAAGCAGTATACCAGGGGTGCTCACACTTTTTCAGCATGCGAGGTACTCTTAAAGTAACCAAGTCCAAAAGATCTACCTGCCCCCGCCGCCGTGCTCTCTTGCCACTGCGCATGCTCCTGCTGCTGTTTTCCGCCCACGCAACGCTTCTTCCACCTGCGGGGCATTGCAGGAAGGAGAAAGCACGAGGCGGGGCATCCAGAGGGAGCACTCCGCCCTGCCTGTCTCGCCGGCAACGGAGGCTGCATATCTGCTTCTGGACGAGAGAGAGGCAGGGCGCTCCCTCCAGAGGCCCCGCCTCGTGCTTCCTTCTTCCTGCAATGCCCCGCAGGCGAAAGAAGCACCGCAAGAGCAGAAGCCAGCAGCAGGAGCATGCGTGCGCGCAGTTTGTGCGCATGCATGGCAGGAGCGTCCCATCTGGCTGGTGAGGCCCGAAGAGGGCCGAAGATCTACTAGTAGCTCCTGAGCTACCTAATAAGCACCCCTGCTGTATACCATCTTAGCTCAAACAATTACTTTTAAAGTGTTTTTAAGAACTTATGTGAAAAGTGTGAAATGTATTACACTTGTTTATTTTAAGTTGTTATTGAGTCTGTTTTTGTTATATATTAGTATTGGTATTGAATGTTTGCCACTGTGTTTTGTTTTGCTGGAAGCCGCCCTGAGTCTCCTCAGGGGGATAGGGCGGGCTGTAAATAAAGCATTATTATTATTATTATTATTATTATTTGTTGACAAGTACAGAATACCAAAATTACACCTAGCTTTTTATCCTTATTTTTCTTGTAAAAATTCTGTGCAAAAAAAAGAAAGAAAAAGATCTCTGTTGCCTTTGATGCTTTTGAGGCAGGAGTTAAAAAGAGGAAAAAGAGAGTGCATGCTGATTCGTCTTCAAAAGATACCGTAATCTCAATTCTTTATTATTTGCTTTAATTTTTCCCATTATTCCAAGAAGTCAGAGGATTGTGTACAGCAGAGCTTTCTAAACAGTGTGCCGGCATATGTTAGTGTGTCAGCTACAGTGTGTCATACAAACGTATTGAGAAATGACAAAAATCTTGGAAATCAGTGTTGTTCTCTTACAAATAATTTTTTTAAATAACACACACACACATTAAAGCTTTTTATTATTACAATTTATGCATTTCTCATTTTTTCTTATAAGTGGTTGGTTTAACCTTCGGTTTGTAAGTCAAACTAAATTACTGTGTCACAAAATCATGCATGGTATTTTCTCTGTTTTGTGGGGTTTTGCCGCCGCCGCTCTCCAAGGCGCTTTCTCTCCTCAGTCCTCCCCCCCACCCTTCCTCCAGCCTTGAAGGGCCTTTCCTTCCTTTCATTCACTTTAAGTTTATAAAGACTTAAAATAGTGTATAACTACTAAAATAATATATCAATATTAAAATAAATAGAGTATCCCTACATTGCGGTTTTTCACTTATTGCGGGAGGTCCTGGAACCTAACCCCAGCAATAAGTGAGGGAACACTGTAGATGCAAACACAAAGATTTATATCTTTATCACAAGAAATTGCAATACTTGATTAGGAAAATTTGATATATTTGTTGTTTGCTTCTTGTTTAGTTTATGATGTTACCAGGAGAGAAACCTTTCTGGGACTGGAAAGCTGGTTACAAGAGCTAGAGGTGTTTACAAAGAAAGACGTTGTGAAGATTCTGGTGGGCAACAAAATTGATGAGGTGAGTTGGTGTTTTATTGCCCATTTGGGGGTGAGTAAATGCTAACAAAATGGCAGGGATCGCTCATGTCCGTTGTTATCAGACATCATTGTGTTGGCTATGAGTTGCATTTGACTGTCAAGGTATTTAATTTATCTGATCAGTGTTCCTTTTCTTTCTTTTCCTCTTCCCGCCCCTCTCCCTTCCTTCACATAGTCCAACTACCATCAAATAGTCATCCCAAGAGTTCCACTTGATCTCAGAAAGTTTATGTTTAATTCACAATTTGACTTAAACACAGATGGCAGATACTGAGAAAGCTAGACACTACACCCCTCGGTTGAACATATTCTACCAAGAAAAACCCATAATAGGTTCACTTTAGAGTTGCCACCATAAATTGGAAACAACTTGAAGACACTGACAAAACCCCAACATAATGGGAGCAGGGCTCCCTGGTGGTGCAGCAGGTTAAACTGCTGAGCCGCTTGAACTTGCTGAACCTAAAGGTTGGCAGTTCAAATCTGGAGAGTGGGGTGAGCTCCTGCTGTTAGGCCCAACTTCTTCCAACCTAGAAGTTCAAAAACATGCCAATGTAAGTAGATCAATTAGTACAGCTCTGGCGGGAAGGTAACATGTTCCATGCAGTCATGCCATCCACATGACCTTGGAGGCATCTACGGACAACGCCAGCTCTTCAGCTGAGAAATGGAGATGAGCACCCCCCACCCCTCCGAGTCAGATTTGACTAGACTTAATGTCAGGGAAATCTTTACCTTTACTTTAGCGTTGCTGCCATAAATTGGAAAGTACTTGAAGACGCTGACAAAACAAAACATAATGGGAACAGGGCTACCACTGAGACAATTAAATTTCACAGTATTTAGAATGAACACAAAATACTTACCCATTATGATTTGACAATTCAATGAAGTGGCCGTTGAATTGAATGGAGCTGTACTGCTATTGTTGTGAGCCTTCAAGTCATTTCTGCTTTGTGGTAATCCTAAAACAAACCTGAGATAGGGGGGGGGGGGTGATCTTTCTTTCTTTAGAGGCTGAGAGAGTGTGACATAGCCAAGTGTGGATTTGGATCCTGATCTCCCAGTATCTTACTCCAACACTCAAACCACTACACCACCACTTCACTACACCTGTGACTTGCATTTTAATACAAACTGAATGCAGACTCATATGGCTAAAGTGCAGAACACATTATTGGCTAAAGCAAAAGGACTTCTCATTGTTTGTTGACTACTTGGTCACAGGTGTCCCGGTTTTCATCTGTGAAAAATTGGCTGTTAAGAATGTTAAATATGTGTATATGCCTCTGTATATGGATTTATGGCAGTCCCATGAATTTTATAGGATTTTCTGAAGCAATAAATACTCAGAGATGCCATTTCTTTCATCTGAAAATATGGTCTATGCTCCCTGGTATACCCTGGCAAGTCTCCAACCAGGCTAGCTCTGTTTAGCTCCCAAGATCAGATGAAAATGTATGCCTCTGGGGAAGGCTGCCTGGTTGTAATTTGCTTCTACTCCCTCCCTTTCTACACATCAGCTGCAAATTCTTGTCCCAGCCTGTAGAGGCCTGCCGGTTGTTTGTTCCTTGCGTTGCCTCCCTTCCTACGCTTCGCCAGAGGCACCAGCTGCCTGTGTACCTCGGCTTCCTGGGCATGGTCTCTCTGTCTTCCTCCGGCTCTTTTGTAATGTACAATCTGTTTGGTCTGTCACCGAGGGCAGCATCTTCCCTTTTGAATGGCTCTAGTTTTCTCTTGCTAATTTTCTGGATCGATCAGATGAGGTTGTCTGGGGCTTCAGGGCTTCCTATTTCAATATTCTGTCCGTCATTGCTCTTTGAACTCCCAGATCCTTCTTTCATGTTCTGCATCTACTTGGTTTTTTTTAAAAAGCTACTAACATTTTTTCACAGAGGAAAGTCAGAAATGAAATCAATTCTCACTATACCCAGATGAAATAGCAGTCAATTTCATCTCACAGCTGTGAGACAGGCAGATCAAAACAAAGAACTAACACCCCTTGGATTTATGGAGTGTCCGGCGGATAGTATATAGATCAGGGGTGCTCACACTTTTTCAGCATGGGAGCTACTTATAAAACAACCAAGTCACAAAGATCTACCTACCCAGAAATGTAAAACATATAACTATTTTCTAATTGATTAAGGATTCTTTGTATGTACAATGTATGTTGATGTACCTTGCATAACTGAATAAGCCAATATTGCACAACATACATAATAAATAATTATTTACATTTTTTGCAATTAACTGAGTTTACTTTGATGACTTGCACTGAATTGAATCAGCCAGGGATAAACAGGCAGAATAAAAGCAGACAGACCTTTCAGCTGCAAGGTCATTAATTGCTGGGCAAATTAAGAAATGCATCCAAACAGTTCTTTCTCCCACCCTGACATAATTCCACAGATATTATCAGGCAGAATGAAAGCAGACAGACCTTTCATCTGCAATTTGGTCAAGCAGATGAACTTCTCACAGTTGCAGATGCTTTGGCAGAAAATGGCTGCCAAAGCCTGCTTCTGTTTGTCCTCCCTCATGGCTCGTCTTCGCGTGCCGCCGCACGCTCCAAGTGTGCATGTGCAGGCCGGGTGCCTGCCCCCTCCTTTGCTCTGCTGCATTCCTCCTTCCTCCTTCTCAGGCCACGCTGAGTCGTCCCAGAGGCAGGATGGGATGCTTCTGCGCCTGCGCGCGGAACGCCAGCTGCACAGCGCGCCATCCACGGCCACCCCCTCTTTTCCTCTGGGACGACTCAGCGTGGCCTGTGAAGGAGGGACGCAGGAGGAATGCAGCAGAGCAAAGGAGGGGGCGGGTGTGGATGGCGTGCTGTGCGGCAGGCATTCCGCGTGCAGGCACAGAAGCGCCCCATCCTGCTTTCGCCCTGGTGAGGCCCGAAGATCGACTGGATGAGGCCCAAGATCACCTGGTCAGTCGCGATTGACTACTTGAGCAGCCCTGGTATAGATGGACAGAGAGATGCATCACTCCAGCTCATTTTCAATAGGTTGCTGTGAGTTTTCCAGGCTGTATGGTCCAAAAGCATTCTCTCCTGATGTTTTGCCGACATCTATGGCAAGCATCCTCAGAGGTTGTGAGGTCTGTAAGAAACTGGGCAAGTGAGGTTTATATATATGTGAAACATCCAGGATGGGAGAAAGAACTCTTGTCTATTGGAGGCAAGTGTGAATGTTGAAATTGGCCACCTTGATTAGCATTGCAAAGTCTCACAGCGTCAAGGCCTGACTGATTCCTTGCTTTGCAATGCTAATCAAGGTGATTAATTGCAACATTCACACTTGCCTCCAATATACCTCACAACGTTTGAGGATGCCTGACATAGATGTGGGTGAAACGTCAGGAGAGAATGCTTCTGAAACATGGCCATACAGCCCAGAAAACTCACAGCAACCCAGTGATTCCGACCATGATAGCCTTCAACAACACATTAACCTTCAATATGTACTCATCACTTTTTACTTATGTACCCAGTATCACAGTGAAGGGAGTTTGATGGACATGTTCCATTGGTTTTCAGCAAAAGCTAGATTTGCAAGGCACTGATTGATGCTAAAGCTGTCAGGTCAGAAAGCCACCCACTTTTAGAGTTGAGCTGAGTACAGACTTGATTGAAGAAATCAATATGCTGAGATGATAAATAGAATGGTCCTCTAGGAAAGCTTTCAAAGTGTTCCATTCTTAAATAGTTCATGTATGTGTGGTGCCCTAGTAATAGAGCACTTAACACATTATTTCGTCTTTTTGCCTGAGAATGTTTTATGTGACCTCCCATGCATATAAAATAAATATAAAAATCAAACAAATCAATTACAAGCTCCTTGTAATGAATCAGCATACAAACAGACTGATTTTCCTTTTTATGAAGTACAGCTGAAGCATCTTCTGCAGAGTTCACTGTAAACACTACTAGCCTTTGATTGCTAGGCCAGAAATATTTTTAAGCTAGTTTAATATGTATGCTTTTATCTCTGTGTGTTTTACCTGATTGTAAGCCACTCCGAGCCCTCGGGGAGTGGCGGCGTACAAGCCCAAATAATAAATAAATAAATAAATAAAATAGACCCTGTACAACAGACTTGTTAAAATATTTAAAACAACTACTGGGTGACATTCAGAAAACTTGTACTGTTGCCAAATTTTTCAGGACCCCAACATTGAGTTAACACAGTGGTTCTCAACCTGTGGGTCCCCAGGTGTTTTGGCCTGCAACTCCCAAAAATCCCAGCCAGTTTACCAGCTGTTAGGATTTTTGGAAGTTGAAGGCCAAAACATCTGGGGACCCACAGATTGAGAACCACTGAGCTAAGAGGACTCCTTTTGGGGTCGGGACCCAAAGTTTAAGAAGTAGGGCCCCGGGGATCATTCTCTTTACATCCTTGACATGAGCAATTTAAAGGGAAAAAAGAGATAAATGGAAGGAATAGAGATTCCCAGATAGCATACTTTTACAAGTGGTCCTCCACATTTGTGGGATTGTCATTTGCGAATTTGATTATTCACAGATTTGATTAAATGTTCTTTCTAGGAATCTCCTGGTTCTCCAATGCATTTTGATGGTTAGCTTCCAGCAGAAGTTGGCCATAAAATCATGATGGGGGAACTGGAAACTTTGTTTAAACCAGATCTTGGAAAAAAGGAACACGACTCCTGAATTGCTGTGTCAGTTGGCCACTAGCTGGACTGGCTGGGAGATTTGGGGAAATGGCAGTCTGCAAATGTTTCTTTTCCAATCTTAGTTTTAACCCCCCAAATGTTCCGCGTTCAGCTGAATGCATGTTTTGTCCTGTTACCACCTTCCTGAATTTCTTCAGTGCAGAGAATCAGTGATGCCAAGAATTAGCTGCACTAGATGATAAACAGAAGGGGCAGAAAAGAAGTTCCCTGTCTCTTTTGGTCTTCATGGAAGCTTCAGATATTTCAGACCACAGTCTTTAGTCTATACTATAGAAACAAGGAAACCTGGGTTTATTGGCACATTCACGGATCACTGTGTGTTTAAGTAAGTTTCACAGTCAGAGATAAGAGCTCTGCTCAATCTCTGTTTCACTGAGGGTTGTGTGTTTGTATTAGCACCACCACTGTGAATGGCACTTTAGGAGTAAAAGAACAACCAAACAGCTCCCTGCCCGCTGGCGTATATTCCTACAAAGTAAATGGGAAATCAAGAGCCCCTAGTTTTCTGGGCTGTTGATTCCTAGCTCATTCCACATTTCACAAAACAGAAGTGCATGCAGAATTGTATCCAAGGCAAATCATATATTGCAGTGATATGGCACACCGGGCCCTTATTTTTTTTCCCTATGGATTATGTTTGTTGAAGCATTGGGAAAGCCAAAGGTTCTACTTTCTCTGCTATATGTCATTTGCAATTTTAAGAAGTGTTTACTCCAGGTTTTGAGTGGTGTTTGGGCAGGATGCCCTCCTTCAATTACTATTGCAACTATCCAATTTCTTGCCCTCTCTCTCGCTAAACCTGTGGAGCACCACTTCCAAGAGAAATTCGCTTCCTTGGTTATCTCATTGTCTAATTGCTTGGAGAGAAGCAAATAACTGTGACGAGGGGTGAAACAGTCTGAGATTTTGGGTACCAAAGTCATTACCAACTTGTGGTGACCCTAGGGCAGTGTTTCTCAACCTGGGGGTCAGGATCCTTGGGGGGGGGGGGTTGTAAGGGGGTTTCAGGGCGGTTGCCAAAGACCATCAGAAAACACAGTATTTTGTGTTGGTCATGGGTGTTCTGTATGGAAGTTTGGCCTAATTCTATCATTGGTTGGGTCCAGAATGCACTTTGACTGTAGATGAATTATAAATCCCAGCAACTACAACTCCCAAATGTTAAGATCTATTCCCCCAAACTCCACCAATGATCACATTTGAGCATATTGAGTATTCATGCCAAGCTTGGTCTAGATCTATCATTGTTTGAGTCCACAGTGTTCTCTGGATGTAGGTAAATTACAACTCCAAAACCCAACAGTAGCAAAATTACAGTTATGAAGGAGCAGCGAAAATCATGTTATGGTTGGGAGTCACCACAACATGAGGAACTGTATCACGGGGTCACGACATTAGGAAGGTTGAAAAACAATGCGCTAGGGCAACCATATTATGTGGTTTTGTTCAGAAAGGGTTCCTCTTCCTTTTCGCTGAAACTAGAAGAGTTTGACTTGCTCAAGATCTCTCAGTATGTATTCATCAGCAGACTATGGCCTTAGTAATATGGGCATCTCATCCTGGTGCTGTGGAATGAACTGCCCTTCACTTGGGCCACAGGCCACCAGCCATATGGAGGTGACTTATTATACAGCTATCTGGCCTCAGGCAAATTTCAACAAAAGCAATCCATCCTAATGTTATTTTTTTCTTTAAAAAATCATGTTGGAATCCACCCTGAATCTAAGCCTTGAGGGGAAATAGAGCAGAATATATATAAAGCATTATTATTATTATTACTATTATTATAAACACAAAACGATTAGTACACAGCAAACAAGGTCACTCTGCTGGCTGTTGTATTGGATCACACATCAGACACTTCCCAAGTGTCTAGGACTGTGTGATGTAACGGCAAATAATGTGTGCAGATCCCGGTAGGGTGGCCTTTTACAGCTGACAGATGGTAATTTTGTCAGCGCCGATTGTGTTTAAGTGCAGACCAAGGTCTTTAGACACTGCACCCAGTGTGCCGATCACCACTGGGACCACCTTGTCTGGCTTGTGCAGTTCGATCTGTAAATCCTCGTATCAGGTCAGCTTTTTCCTTTGTTTCTCTCCAATCCTGCTGTCACCTGGGATTGCAACATCTACGATCCATACTTGGTTTTTTAGCACGATAGTGAGGTCAGGAGTATTGTGCTCCAAAACTATTATTATTATTATTTCTACTTTGTAGCAAAAATGGAATGACCAGAAAACGAAGTACAGCTGTTCTCCATAGTTTTGTAACATTGCAAGAAAGATTTTGTAAAGACAGGAAAAGAAGCAACAGTAGTGTATGATAAGAAGAGAGTGATAAGAGAAGAGATAGTCTGCAAGAGACAAAGAAAACATCCGATATCCTCCTAAGAAGTGTTGCCCTGGGTGAAACCAAAGTGATGATTTATACATTTTTTTTGAGCCGTGCATTTGCAAAAAATTATTCTTCAACAAAAATATTCCTGTAGTTAAATATAACCATACAAACATTTTTCGTCAATCGAGTTTACATATACTGTATCGATTTACTTACAAGGGTAAGACTATGCTAATTTACTTTTCAACCTTCCGATGTGCTTGCCCTTCAGTCAGATCTGCCATCACTATTAAATTACAAGGATGATTTTTGTCTACATGAGTAAAAAAACACACTATTATTGTTACTACTGCATGTGTGTTTTTAATAGTTGCCAATTTTCTCAAACTTTCTGGTATCTCAACTCCTATATTGTCTTCTGATCTGAAATGGGATGAGATCTGTGCAAGTGACACCATGAGTTACTCCACTAAGACAACCCTAGTCACACCACTGCCCCTAGGCATGGAGAAGTTCATATTATATTACAATTCGGTCATCTTAATTTATTGACTTTTTCAACTAACCAATTAACATTATATAAGCTGAGGGAGAATACCTCCGTGGTTATTAAGTACCTTCTCTTTAATTAAGCTGTCATATGTGTGCTGGAGAGGTGACATCTTAATGATGATAAAGTAAGATATGTTTTCCATTGCAAAAGGATTCAAATATCTTGGTCTGTATGGTCTGCCACTTATGTAATGTGGAAAAGAGAGATTGTTTGATCACTGAAATCGTTCCAAAGCATTTGGACATAGTTTTAGGGCCTTCTTTAAAATTAACTTGCAGGAATTCCAAGAAAAGTCCCAGAATTCCCACAAGTTGACTTTAAAGTTGCAGTCCTTGGAAGAAAGCCAGAAAGAGATTTCCAGGTTGAAACGTGTTGATCAGAAATCTATGTTTGCGGCGGGAGGTGCGGAGGAATATGTGGCAGCTTTCTGATTGGCTCCCACTGTGGTATTATTTGCATAAAGGACTCTGATTGGCCAGCCTCAGAACTCCAACATTCTAAGGCACCAGACAGAGGGGATTGGTTGCCACTGAGGGAGTATTTGCATAAAAGACTCTGATTGGCCAGCACCCAAGAATCCAAGCCTCTTCATTCAAACAACATGATTGGTTGCCACTGAGGGAGAATTTGCAAAACCGGCTCTGATTGGCCAGCTTCTAGATTCCAACATTCTAAGGTGACGCAGAGGGAAAAGGAAAGGCCTCAGGCAGTCAGTCACTGCGACCCACAGCAATGACGGATCAGGACCAAACCTGGCACACAGAGGCCCAATGGCCCACTTCACAATCTGGTGTGGTTTAGAGCCGGATGGGCCACGAATGATGGGATTTGCAGTACCCTCACCTGATTCACTTCCCAAACAATGACCTCTCCATCCTACTGCAGTTTAGAGGAGGGCTGACCATGGATGATGGGACTTGAAGTACTCATTGCCCATGACCGCAGCAGCCCCTAGCAAAGACAGATAAAGGCCATACTTGGTACACAAAGCCCCCATGATCCACTCTACATTCTACTGCAGTATGGAGGAGGGTGGACCATGGATGATGGGACTTGAAGTATCTCTACTCACTTCTTGAGTGTGCTGCGACCCTCATCCAATGACTGCTCAAGACCAAACTTGGCATACATAACTCCCATTACCCCCTAAACTTCCTGGAGAGGTTTAGGGGAGGTGGACCACGGATTATGGGATTTGTAGTACTTTCAAATGCTTTTGTTCCAACAGACCACTGTGGCCCCCAACAAAGAACAATAAAGACCTAACTTGGCACACAGAGCCCCTATGACCCACTCTATATTCTACTGCAGTTTGGAGGAGGGTGGGCCATGGATGATGGGATTTGATGTACCAAAGACCAGCCTTGACACACAATGCCTTTCTCAAATAACCCGGGCACCGCCAGGTCCCCAAGCTAGTCAATAATAAAAACTTCTCTTTTCAACATCCAGAGACTTTGTTTCTTTGCCGCATCATATATATTTGATGTTTTCAGGTCTCTTTGCTCCTTTTTGACTGCTGCTTGTACCAAGATCTCCAATAATGCCCTCTCTTTAACTGTAGACACGTCATGAAGTAGACAGAAGAGAAGGCTTGCGGTTTGCTCGGAGGCACTCCCTGTTGTTTGCAGGTATGTGAGACTTACATGGAGGAAAAGCAACTGCTGTTTGCCGGAGGTAACATAACGGAGAAGAATGTCACCACCTTTTATTTTATTTTATTGACTATCCTTGCCCACAGGCCACAAGCCAGTTGAGAGGAACTGAGCAGATGAAGTTTTATTCCTCTCCAAGCTACAGCAAATTGTACTTGTTTAGTCTTTTCATTTCATTTCAAGTTTCAGGATCACAGAATAATTTTATGAAATACGATATACCAAAGACCAAAGCAAGGACATTTGCAGGAATAAAAAAAATATTTCCCAAAGTTTCCCAAATAAGTTTCACATAAACAAAACCTTCTGTAAAACTTCAACAACACAGCATCCTCCAATCCGGACCATTCAACTCTCATCAGCCCCAGCCAGATGGGATGATGTAAATTGTAGTCTGACACATACTGAACGCTATACACCAAGTTTGTGAAGGCTGCTCAAACAAATGAGTAATGTTTTGGATATTGCTGCATTTCACAACATTTTGCTAAAATATAAATAAGCCAACACATTGTGCTATTGCTTCTCAGAGATATCTAAGGGCAGTTCCATACAGGGCTTTAACCTGGACGCAGTTAGGTTTCTTAAACGAAATTGTGCCCAGGTAAAACTCCACATGCCTTCCCTCAACATCCGAGCTTTCCTGGCAGGTCACCTGGACATAAAACAACACCCCCCCCCCAAGAAAATCCCTTTAAAAAGAAAATAACTTATCTGGCCACCATTAGTGTTCTGCCGGAGCTCTCCTGGTGCATAGAAATGACACAATAGGAGGGGGGGGCTGGCAGGAGAGATTTCCTCCTCTCTCCTTTCTCCTGGCACGTTATTTCCTCTCCTGATCTACATACATTTTTAGGGGCACTTAAGACATGGCTCTTCAGAAGAGCCTATGATTGAGTAACAATCAGTGACTATGTAACCTGTTTATTTTAATTGTGTAAGTCGCCCAGAGCACCTTTCATGGAGGACGACTCATAAGAAATAAAGTTAGTTACTTAGTTAGCTAGTTAGTTATATGCCAGGAGAGGACCAGCAGCAGAGTAATAGTGTTTGGGTAAGTTATTTTCTTTTTTAAAGGCTTTTTAAGGGGTTTTGAGGAAGGGGTGGGGGCTGTCTCCAAGAGCCCAAGAAACCCAAGACAGCTGTGTGGATGGGCACCAGAAGTCATGCAGCGTGATCACACTACACAGCGATAGCACTATGATTCCATTTGAACTGCCATGGCTGCATAACTAAAGAATCCTGAAATTTGTACTTAATAAGGATTTTTTTATTTATTTTATTAATCGGACTTCTAGGCCGCCACTTCCAAGAGGCTCGGGGCAGCTCACAGCAGGATAAAAACATAATAAAACACAATTAAAACACGTCACAACTCTAAAAAATCATAGGTTAAAACACAGTATATAATACAAGGAATTTTCATCTGTAATTTTCAGCTATCTGGATTCCATTGGAAGGAACTATGTTGATTAAAATGGAATCACAACACTATCACTGTGTAGTGTGAAAGGGGCCCTGCTTTGTGCACAACCTCAGATTTGGAGCTTCCCCTCAGAGTGAAAGGAAGAACCTGTCTTGCTGCTTTGTTTTCTCCTAGAGGCCAGTGCTAAATTGAAATATGGAGTGCAAAATATCTTTGATGAGGTCGTCATACGGATCGTACAGACTCCCGGGCTTTGGAACATAAGAAGACAAGAACTGAGGTTGACTGAAAGCCAGACCCTGAAAGAATCCAATTCCTGCAGCGGAGCATCTTGTGTTGTTGCTTAAAACCCACCAACATCAAATAAAAACAGCTCAGGTCAAAAATACCTAAGCAGCAGATTCCTCTGTCCTTGTCAAGTATTCTGTCAAGAAAGTAGTCAGTTGCTATATTGTTGTACATTCCATTGCACTTTTACAGGTATTGCAAAGTTACAGAGTTGGTAACACACATTTATTTTTGGCTTACAGCTCCATCCCTAATCAGCACAAGTTTTGATGCAGGGATGTCATATTGAAGAAGGAGTAAACTTATTATCTGCTCCTCAAGAGACTAGGACATGGAGCAGTGGATTCAAATGACAGGAAAAGAAATTCTGATACTGAGAGTTGTTCTACAGAAGCCTATGGTGTTTCAGATTGTGGTGGAGTCTCCTTCTCTGGAGGCATTTGAACAGAGACTGGATAGCATTCTGATTACACATCCCAACCAAAACAAATCTCAGTTTTTTGGTTTTTAAACCTGTTCCTGGGGTTATTTGAGGCGCTGATTCAGAAAATTGCATTAGATAGACAGCATGTGTTGTGAATGAGCCTCTAGTTGATACAGGTAGTAACATGGAGGGAGGTGTGGAGACAGTAACATCAAGCTCAGTTTGGGGCGCGGCTCTGAATGACCAGGCTCCTACAGCTGGAGTAAAGAGGGTGGCTAGTGACTCGAGCATTAATGAAGACAATGAACAAAGGAGGAAAATCCAGCATTTACTTAGGGAGCCTTCTGAGTCTGGCTCTTTTGAGGTTTTCACAAGGAATGCAGAATTGCAGTCAGAGGAAAGTGATACCGATCTGGATTCGGCTTTGGTACAGGAGGTGAGGGATGTATGTAATGCGGACTCGGGGACCAGCACGTTTCTGGGGTTCCAGACGGACCGGGACTGGCCGTCTTCGCATTCTGAGGCTGAGGGGGTCCCTTTAAGCCAAGAAGAGCTTTGGCTGGCTTGGAGATCTGGGCCTGATGCTGCAGCTGCAGGGAATAGGAATGCTGAGGCTTTGGAGCTGGGTGGGGTCTCCGAGGACTCTGATTGAAAGTCCTATAAGAATTATGAGTATTTGGCTTGATCCCTGCGGTGGTCAAGGAGTTATTATTGTTCTAGCTCATGCATCCTGGTTCCTGGTATTCTTGTTCCTGATTTTCAAGACTACTCCTACTGCCGTGTGCCTCTTGATCCTGTTCGACCCGGTGACGTCTCCTCCTTATCCTGATTGATTTTATCCTACCTGACGACCTCGGACCGGTGACTGACTTCGCTTCTTGAACATTCCTCTACTGGAGACGACAGACGGACGTCTGCTATTTGCTTTGAAGTTCTTTTATCTCCAGCATTTTTGGTTTGGGAGTCCTGGGTTTAGTGTGGGTTTTTCTCCAGCCGATGAAAGGCTATTTTTTGTTAGCCCAACTCCCATGTCTTGTTAAATAAACATTTGTTATCCTTTTCTACTCCCGGACTTTATTGCTGCCATAGCTGGGTCACAACAGCATGAGCTTTAGATTCTTTGATATACTTATCATGCTGTTCCATGGGTAAGCTAATGAAGACTGCCCTGTGGTATATGTTATGTATCTCAAAAACTAGAGCTAATAAGGATAAACTGGTGCCATTTTTGGAATCAAATATACCCAGAAACAGTTCTAACATTTGAGACACCAAAATGAGACACCTAAACAAGTGTAAAGTCATGCACATCGGGGCAAAGAACCCCAACTACACCTACCAATTGATGGGGTCAAAGCTTTCCGAGACAAACCAGGAAAGGGATCTTGGGGTCTTGGTGAACAGCTCAATGAAGATGTCAACCCAGTGCGCAGCAGCAGTGAAAAAAGCAAATTCTATGCTAGGCATGATCAGAAAGGGAATCGAAAATAGGTCAGCAAATGTTGTATTACCTCTCTACAAATCGATGGTAAGGCCACATTTGGAGTACTGTGTACAATTCTGGTCTCCGCACCTTAAGAAGGATATAATGGAACTGGAAAAGGTACAGAAAAGGGCGACAAGAATGATCCAAGGGATGGAGCGGCTCCCTTATGAAAGCAGGTTGCAACGCCTTGGTCTTTTCAGCCTTGAAAGACGGCGTTTAAGAGGTGACTTGATCGAAGTGTATAAAATCATGCATGGGATAGAAAAGGTGAATAAAGAAAAATTATTTTCTTTGTCACAAAACACTAGGACTAGAGGGCACTCCCTGAAGCTCCAAGGTAGGAAAATTAGGACTAATAAAGGGAAATATTTCTTCACCCAGAGGGTCATTGGGTTATGGAACTCACTTCCAGAAGAGGTTGTGACAGCTGTCAGCCTGAACAACTTCAAGGCAGGATTAGACAGATTCATGGATACCAAGTGTATCGGTAGTTACTGAAAAGGACATTCAAGTGCCACCTCGGAGTTGGTTGAGGTAGGCAGGATTTCCCTGGGTACTGGTTGTGGGGGGTCGGGAGCAGGTCAGGGTTTTGCCCTCCCTTCTGCTCGAGATCCCCGTGTACAACTGGTGGGCCACTGTGTGATACAGAATGCTGGACTAGATGGGCTGAGGTCCGATTCAGCATGGCTCTTCTTATGTTCTTATGTGTGTTGGCCAGTGTTATGTTTCCTGCATGGGGTTAGAGATATTATCAGGGGCGGATTTAACAGTAAGCAAAGTAAGTGCCCGCTTAGGGTGCCACATGGTCAGGGGCGCATCCGGCCGCCAGGTTCTGCGCATGCACCATTGGAGCCTCCCCCCTCCGGCTGCAAGAAGTTCCTCCTTTTCGGCCTCGCTTAGGGCAATTGGTATCTCCTTCCAGCTGGAGTCCCTCCGTAGCATTGGCGCATGCACAGAACAAGTTGGCCCTGCGCATGCGTACCTGGCATGCTTGTGCATCCTCCACGAGGCTGGAGAGCGAAAGGGGCGCCAAAATAATGTTTGCTTACCATTTTTAATTACCTTAGTCCGTCCCTGGCTATTATAGACAGTGAAATCCAAATACTGGCAGGACCATAGTTGTTTACTTCTGCTTTAGAAGATTTAGAGACTTATGGGACCTCTGTATTTTACAAATACACCAAGAGTTGAGCTAAACCAAAGTACAGTACTACTGTTGTCAAAGCATCAAAAAGAACCATGGCACTCAAAGGTGCGCCCTCTTTCAACCAAGTCAAAGCGCTTTCCTTCTGTTTCCAGAGCTACCATTAATCCATCTTAATCATTGTTATCTACATCAGTGGTTATCAACTTTTGTGCTTCTCCAGTGCTATGAGATTCAACTTCCTGACTCTTTGACCACTGGTTATCTGGGTGTAGCTTCTGGGATTCATTGTTCAGAACAAACATTGAGAACCACTGGTCTATGTTAGGTTTCTAAGTTGTACACTGCTGAATTGCAACTTCCAGCATGACTAACCAGCACATGAGGATAGCGGAGGTTGTAGTTTTCCACATTTGCAAGGCAAAGGGCTGAAGAGAGGCTGTCCAGATTTCAAGTAAGAGCTTCTTTTAATTCTTGTCAGAGATGCTAAGGGATTGTATCTTGGGCTTTCTACGGGGGTTGTCCAGAATATAAGATTACAAGATTTTTTTGAAATACAAAGAATGAATATATTTTAATATAACTTGCATGGATAGTAGCATGGGTATTACATTATTTTTCCACATAATCACCATTCAGTTCAATATATTTTGTAGGCATGAGAAAAAAGTTATGAAAATGATTCGTTTCGTAAGACATTTGTAAGAAATGCTACTTTCGAGTATTTCCGCACCTGGAACGCCAACCAGGAAGTGGACTTTCTTTTTCGAACTTCGGGGGCCAGGATTTTCTTAAGTGTCGTTATTAGGTCGTAAGGGGGGGGGGCACCCTCCTCTCTCACCACCCTCCCGCCTCCCTTGCCAATAAGTATTATGGCAAGGCAAGCCCTAAACTCGCTCCTTCTTTCGGCTGGAAGGAAGCCTGGAAAAATGTAAACAGAGAGGATTACTCAAGTAAATCTGCAAAGGAGGGCACTTTGGATGAAGGGCCCTCCTTTGTGATTTACTTCTGAGTAAACCTCTCTGTTTACATTTTTTCCAGGCTTCCCTGCCTCTCCTGCCCTGCAAGGATCTAAAGCATCAAAGAGTATTGGGGTGAGAAACCAACCTAATGTATAATAGAATGAATGCTACTGTAAGTGCCTAATATTATAAGTAATCCAACTGGTCATACCTACATTCCATGCACATGCAATAATACAGCAGTAATAACAATAACAAGAGGTAAAATTCAAACCGAAGTATTCTGACTGGTCTCTCCTCATGCGGTGCAAACGGGCTCTTCTCTTATTAGCCTGGGAAAAGCCAGCGTTTGCTGCTTGGGAGCACACACATACATATTCTTGGGGGGGGGGGGATTTGCTGCAGAATCCCGGGCTCATACAGAAGATTCTGCAGCAAATCCCCAAAGAATATGTATGTGTGTGCACCCAAGCAGCAAACGCTGGCTTTCCGGGCTCACAGAGCCCGTTTGCACCGCATGAGGAGAGACCAGTCAGAATACTTCGGTTTGAATTTTACCTCTTCTTATACCCATTGTTATTACTGCTGTATTATTGCATGTGCATGGAATGTAGGTATATGACCAGCCTGGGCAAACTTGGGCCCTCGCTCCTCGGGATGGGGTGAGAGAGAGGCAGCGAGGAGCGAGGGGGCTCCTCCTCCTTTTCTTTGCTGCTTCCAAGAATAGAATACCCCCCCTCCCTCCTCCTTGCTCCCTCCTTCCTATTTGGAGAGTCCCATCTAGAATTCAGTGTGATTTATTCAAGTTTTGGCCTACAACTCCCAGAAATCCCAGCCAATTTACCAGCTGTTAGGATTTCTGGGAGTTGTAGGCCAAAAACCATCTGAATGCGCATGCTCTGGCATACGAACTACTAACGAATTTCGTTAGTAATTAAGTTACATTTTAGAAAATTTTGGAAATTTTTTTGTAAGTCTTCCTATTACTAATAAAAAAAATCCCCCCCCCCCATTAGATTTTCGATTTGCTATTTTTGGGTTCTAAACCATGCCTAATATTTTGTCATCCGTGGGATGAGTTTTTGATGCTTGTGTCATAGAAGTTTCCCATCGCTTTTTTCAGCCAGTTCGTCACTTCGGTTTTCACGTTGTCGGAAAAGTGTTTTCCACCAAGATGTTCCTTCAATTTAGTGAACAGATTATAGTCACTGAGTGCGAGATTGGGGCTGTGAGAGGGGTAGCTTAAAACATTGCCCAACCAAATGAAGTCAACAATTGTTGTGTTGCACAAGTGGTGTGGGGACACGCATTGTCATGAAGGAGACAGACTCCCACCATCAGCATCCCATGATGTTTGTTTTGATGGCTCTGTGAAGTTTCTTCATGGTTTCACAATATATTATGTACCCATTTTGTCACAATCTGTCTTGACATTACATCCTCTCCATAAACTGCTCTTAGCAGTTGGGTAGTGTACTACAGCGCGAACTTCGCACTTGGAGGGAAGCAGAATGAGGACGCTCATCTCTAACCTTCCCCACAATGCCAGTCGATGAGCTACTGACAACTGGACTGCTCATTCGCTTACGCTGGCTTTCCGCTACACAGCAGTGATACCACCACGAAAATTCCCACCACGAAAATTCCCTGCATGCCTTGTAACCTTACTTTCCAGATAACCTTCAAATGTCCAAAGAGATGTTCTGTTAGAGCAGTGATTTTCAACCTTTTTTGAGCCGCAGCACATTTTTTACATTTACAAAATCCTGGGACACACCACCAACCAAAATGACACTCTGTCATTTTACTAACTCCCCCCTCGTGACGCTGCTGCTTGCGCCAAACCCCTTCCCCCGGGAGGCCCACACGCAGGAGGCCCGTCACCGTCCTGCCAGGGATGGCTGCGGAACAAACTGCAGCAGAGGCTCGCAGCCGTCGCTACCCCCAGCTCTCCTTCCTGAATGGGTTCAGCCCCCCTAGGAGTGTCTCCCTCCCCTGTGTCCCTTTGGCTTCCCTGCTGTCGCCTTGGGGCCAGATTGGGAAGGAACCAAGCTGGGCTGTGGAGCTGCGCATCCCGGCCTCTGCTCTGCAGCGAACCCGGATCCCAGCCAGGAGAGGCCAGGATATGAGGGATTGTTCCCTTTCCCTAGTACGGAGGGGCTAGAGGACAGAAAGCCTCACCTCGAGCCTCTGGGAGCGGGGTCGGACGGGGGCAGCTCGCGTGGACTCCTCCTCCCTTGGTGTGCAGAGGGAAGGAAGGAAGGAAGGAAGGAAGGAAGGAAGGAAGGAAGGGAAGGAGAGAGAGAGGAGGGAAGGAGGAAACTTCTGGACACCGAGGGCTCTCCCAGACTGCAGCCAGGCTGGCTGGCATTGCTGCTTCGGCCAGGAAAGCCTCATTTCCGCTGCCTGAAGTTTCCTGCTAGGCTCTCTCTCTCTCTCTCTCTCTACACTGTAATTTCCCACGGCACACCTGATGATCTCTCACGGCACACTAGTGTGCCATGGCACACCGGTTGGGAAACACTGTGTTAGAGATATAATAATAATAAACTTTATTTGTACTCCACCACCATCTCCCCAATGGGGACTCGGGGCAGCTTACATAAGGCTGAGCCCAACAACACAACAACAAAGTAAAAACAGTCATAAAAACAATATAATCAATGACATAGAACATGAACTATAAAATACTACAACCAATAAAAATTATGAGAAAATAAAACCATTCATGCATGGCCTTCCCTAATCTGTCAAGAAAAGACTCAGCAATATAACTATTATCAGTAGAGTGCAAGCTTAATTGACCAGTAACACTATTAGATTATTCTAATAATTTGTTTTTCTCTGGTGCTCTATTATATTATAGAATCATAGAGTTGGAAGAGACCTCGTGGGCCATCCAGTCCAACCCCCTGCCAAGAAGCAGGATTCAATAAATCATCATGATTTATTTCTATATTTGATTTCTCTTCACACAGTCCATTGTTTTTAATATTTTAAACCTCAACAGGGAGTATAAGGATGATAAAAAAGAATGTACTTATTTCCAAGATTTTCCTCCAGTGCCATTGGCATGTCCATAGCGGGTAACAAAAGTTTAGAAATGCAATATTAAGGCAATGTAATAAATAAAATAACAGCATGGCATGAAATTTCAACCTGAGAGAAAAACTTGTAGAACAATTCTTTTTTCCCAAGCCATTTTTATGCTGTGAAATTGTGTGTGTATTTTACAGACTGGAAACTTTAAAAATGTATAATGACCTTGTTGAGATTCATCCCAGGGAGTGTTCCTTCAGATTACATTTCTTGCCAAAGAAGCAAAGAATCATAGGATAGCTCCAACAGACAAAAGTTCTTTCTCCCACCCTGGACTTTCTTTCCACAGATATATAAACCCAATTTTCCTAGTTTCCAACAGACCTCACAACCTCTGAGGATGCTTGGCCTAGATGCAGGTGAAACGTCAGGAGAGAATGCTTCTAGAACAGTGCTGTCCAACTTCTACGGGGTCCAGGGCCGGATAAAAGGTCACTGATGACCTAGGGGGCCGCTCGGCCCCGCCCAGGCCCCGCCCCCAGGCCCCAACCCCAGGCCCCGCCCCCAACCCCAGGCCCCGCCCCCTCCTAAAACGGCCAAAAAAGGGCAGAAGGCGGCGCCAAGAGCAGCGCGTCACAGGCCTGGCGTGGCGCACTGCCCCTTGGCACCGCCTACTCCTCCTTTTGGTGCCCCCCTTCCTAGGGCGGAGGGAGGGGGCACCGGGAGGAGTAAGCGGCACCAAGAGCAGCGTCACGGCAGGCCTGTGACTGCTCTGCTCTTGGCCCGCCTACTCCTCCTTTTTCGCGCCCCGCCCTAGGAAGGGAGGGCGCCGGGGCAGAGGCGGCGCCAAGAGCAGCGCGTCACAGGCCTGGCGTGGCCCACTGCCCCTTGGCACCGCCTACTCCTCCTTTTGGTGCCCCCTCCCTTCCTAGGGCAGAGGGGGGGCACCGAAAGGAGGAGTAGGCAGCACCAAAGCAGCGCGTCACGCCAGGCCTGTGACGCTCTGCTCTTGGCGCCCCTACTCCTCCTTTCGGCGCCCCCGCCCCCTGAAGGGAGGCGCGAAGGGCAGAAGGCGGTGCCAAGGGGCGCGTCACGCCAGGCCTGTGACGCTCTGCTCTTGGTGCCGCCTTCTGCCCTTTTCGCGGCTCCCCGCCCTAGGTAGGGAGGGGGCGCCGAAGGAGGAGGGGCGCCAGAGCAGCGCGTCACCGGCCTGGCGTGACGCGCTGCTCTTGGCACCGCCTACTCCTCCTTTTCGGCGCCCCCTCCCTACCTAGGGCGGGGGAGCCGGGGGGCAGAAGGCGGCGCCAAGGGCAGCGCGTCACGCCAGGCCTGTGACGCTCTGCTCTTGGTGCCGCCTTCTGCCCTTTTTCGGCGGCCCCGCCCTAGGTAGGGAGGGGCGCCGAAAAGGAGGAGGAGCTAGCTCTCTTCCTCCTCCCTGCCCCGCCTCCCCCTCCCCCGGCCCCTGGCCGCCATTTTTTAAAAAAAAAATTCAATTTTTTTTTTCAAATTTAAAAATGGCGGCTGAGGGCATAGGTGGGGCCGTGTCCAACAGGCTACGGGGCCGGATCCGGCCCCGGGGCCGCCAGTTGGACAGCCCTGTTCTAGAACATGGCCATACAGCCCAAAAAACCTACAACAACCCAGTGATCCTGGCCATGAAAGCCTTCAACAATACATCTTTTCACTTTTATTACTTCTGAAAAAGATATGTATTCTATTATTACTAGAAAGACTAAAATAGTACTATTCAAAGTAGTGCTCTGCAGATCATTGCGACTCTGTGAACTCTTTGCTAGCAGTCCACTGCAAGTTTGCAGTATACTGCGAAAATGGTAATAATGTGGAGTAAATATGATACTGGTCCAAAAGGGAACGGAATGAAAAGTTTGTCATATTAAATAATATGGAAAATATGCTCTGGGGTGTTTGTAAACTTTACTATCCATGCTCAGATGCTGATGACAAAACAGGGTGGAAACAAAGTCATCTAGTCAGTCAACTGGAATGCATTGTACAGGAAGATGAAATATAGTCTGAAAGAATAGAGAATAATGAAATGGAGAGAAACAAGTTTAGTGGTCTGGATGGGTCTGGGAACTCAAATAGGAAGGTGGTAAGTATATCTTGGAGTGGGGTCCCAAAGATGTTCAGATAACTTATTTATTTATTTACTTTATTTATATTCCGCTCTTCTCACCCCGAAGGGGACTCAGAGCGGATTACAGTACACATACTTGCAGACAATCCCTGCAGTTCAACATGTGACATATAGACGAACATACAAGATATAGACGAACAGAGGCAAACTTCTGGCCACCAGGGGGAGCTGACGCACCCTTCATCTCTCAAAGTTTTTTCCAGCGTCCCTTTGTTGTTCCTTCCGCATTCCTTAGCAATTCCTGGAGTTTTTTTTAATGGCTTCATAAATCAGACAAAATTAGCCTCCCCACTTTAATGTGGGACCTTTATCTCCTACTTGACAAATGCAACTGTCTTTCGAGCTGCAAAGGTCGACAGCAGGCTACACTTAAGGTCGAGCACCCACCTCGACCCGGGCAGGCCTCGAACTCATGACCTACTGGTCAGAGAGATCTTATGCAGCTGACACTTAGCCAACTGCGTCACATTCCCGGTGCCTGGTGCCAGATAACCCCTGTTGGGGAATCCAAAAGGGCCAGAGTTATAGCATCTGTGCCAGATAATATACAGGTGTTTTCCACACTTAGAGTAAGTCTGAAACACTCATGATGTATATAACCATCCAGAGTCATTGATTATCCCTCTTGTGGTCTAACTCCATCACAGAATCCTAGAGTTAGCTGAGACCGCAAGGGCCAGGGCCGTAGCCAGGATTTTGATTCGGGGCTGAGTTTGGTTCGGGGGCTAAGACTGGGTGGAAGAGGGTCTACCCTAGCAAACCTTTTGTATTGTTATCCCAATAACCCCATTAATGTGGGATATAATGAGCATGGTGATCAGATCATGATATGAATAAACATAACAGTTTAAATAATGTACCAGTAAGGCCTTTTCGCGGACCACTCTGAGAATTTGGGAGGGGGGGCTGAAGCCCCCTTAACCCCCCCCCCCAGGCTACAAGCCTGGCGAGGGCTATTTAGCCTAAAACCATTATGCAAGAATAAACAAGCAAAGCATTCCTGGAAAATGCTTTTCAAAGATCTGTTTAGAGGTCTCCAAAGATGGAGAATCCACAGCCTCCAAGGTTGCTTTAGAAAAATATATTTCTAAAGTTTAGATTCAATGTCTTGACATTTGAAACAGCTAGTTTGTATTCTAGAGCAGGTAATATGATTCCTCCATCATATTCAACATGTGATTCCTTCAGATTCTTGAAATGGCTATCATGTCATGTCTCAGTCTTCTCCCATCTAAAGATACCAACACCAGAAGTCATTCCTCCTAAATCATGGTATTGAAATCTTCGATTAGGTTGGACATATTCCAGCTTGTCAATATCCTCCTTGAATAGTGGTGCCACATACTGGACACAGTGAACAGTACCGTTTTCTTTGTGGGATAAAAGCGATAGATTAAAATTAACTACAGATTAATTTATTGGGTGGAGAGAAGTTGTCATATTAACCTCTATCAACTAAGCCCTTTCTGTCAGGGCCCTTCCACACAGCCATATAATTCAGAACATCAAGGCAGAAAATCCCACAATACCTGCTTTGAACAGGGTTATCTGAGTCTACACTGCCATATATTCCAGTTCAAAGCAGAAAATGTGGGATTTTATTCGGTGTGAAAGGGGCCTCATTGCCTCAGACAATTCTCATATTAACCCTATTTTCAAGGCTGTTAAGAGAATAAAGTGGGAATAGGAGCTATCTACTCCACTGCTTCTTTAGGGCCCTTCCAGACAGGCCCTATAACGCAGGATCTGATTCCAGGTTTTCTGCTTTAAATTGCATTATATGAGTCTCACTGCCAGATAATCTGGAATAAACCAAAAACCTGGGATTGGATTCTAGGATATAAGTCCCATCTGGAAGGGCCATCAATCTATGGGTCCTGACCCCAAATGGGGTTCCCTTAGCTCAATGTTGGGGTTCCGAAAAAATGGCAACAGTAAATGTGTTCTGAATGCCACCTAGTGGCTGTTTTTGCACTGTGTTGTGTTTGCACTGGAAACTGCAGAACATGCTTCAACTGTACTTCATAAAAAGGCAACACAGCCTGTTTTGCAAGCTTTCCAAATGCTGGTTTGCTGTCAGTAAATGTTTGATTTGTATACCTATTTTATATACCTATATACCTGTGGTCATGTGAAAATTTATCAGGCCAAAAGAAGTCCCGAGTGGAAAAGTTTAAGATGGCCTGGTCTACTCCACCTGGAACTCGTTGGAAAGCAGCTGAGATAGAAAAGAAATATACAGAGAATACTGTACTAAAAAGGAAGCTATATTGAACTTGAACTCATGGCATCCAACGACCGGGAGGTTTGGTATAATACAGTCATTTCTTTATGTCACATCATTGTGATGTCACAGTCAGAGCGTCTATGACAACCTAGAAGCGAGGAGGGGTAATTCAGAATCTGATTGCATGAGAATTTGCCTTTTTTTCTTGGGACCTGGTAGTGGAAGGCTGTACCAAGAAGATGAGCAGATTTGAAATTATCACATTCCCTGTGGTTGTTGCCAATTCAAGGCATCGGCTACCAGTTGAAAAGAAGCAACCCCTAACTTGGGAAATACCTCGCCGTCTCAAACCAGAACCAGGTAGGTTGCTCTCAATCCTAAATTGCCTAGGTACTCAAGTCAGACAAGGAGATCCTCTCCCTCCCTCTCCCCTCCCTCTCCCTCTCCCTCTCCCTCCCTCCCTCTCCCTCTCCCTCTCCCTCCCTCCCTCTCCCTCTCTCCCTCCCTCCCTCCCTCTCCCTCTCCCTCTCCCTCTCTCTCTCTATATATATATATACACATATATATATATATATATACCTTGAAGTAAATTCCACTGAATTTACTTCATTCAAGCAAATATAGTACGTGGAGATACAGAGATTTAGAGCTGGAATATAGGGTCCATCAACACTGCATTTAATGTAGTTTGACACCACTTTAACTGCCATGGCTCAATGCTATGAAATCACGGGGATTGGCCTCCTATGTCAAAGCGTGTTAGTGCATCACCAAACTACAAATCCTAGAATCCCATAGCATTGAGCCATGACAGTTAAAGTGGTATCAAACTGCATTAATTCTATAGTGCAGATACAACACTAGATGAGAAAGGCCAGTAGTTAATCTTTTCCCTGCTGAATGTCCAAAACATTGGCTTTTTGTCAATTGTCAGTAGCTCAGTCCATAAAACCGGAAATCAATCCCCGGTGTGTCAGAAACAGAAAGTAGGCCCCTACCCAAAAATACCTTGGAGGTGACTTGAGTAAGTGAGGAAGGCACATATTTCTCTTTCTTTTTCCACTTTCCTATTCAAAAATTGTTCTCACTCTTTCGATGTTCTATCTTTTATTTACTTATGATAAAATTCAATTTAAAAAGTTTTTAAAACTGCTCCTGCCTCCAAAAAGGAATGTCTATTGCTAAGTGAAAACACAACATTATCCCACAGGCAGCCCTTAGAACCCCTTAATCCAGTTTCTCATATTGTGGTGACCCACAACCATAACATTATTTTCGTTGCTACTTCGTAACTGCAATGTTGCTACTGTTATGAATCATCATATAAATATCTGGTATGTAGGATGATATTCACTGAACTAAATTTCACTGGGCACAAATACTCAATATACCCAAATGTGAACACTGGTAGAGTTTAGGCAAAACAGACTTTGACATTTGGGAGTTGAAGTTGCTGGGATTTATAGTTCACCTACAATCAAAGCGCATTCTGAACCCCACCGATGAACCCCTCCCCCATAGAACCCCCAAGAGCAACAGAAAATACTGTTTTCTGGTGGTCTTGTGACACCCCTTGCGACCCCCGGATCCCGACCCCTAGGTTGAGAAACGCTGTCTTAGAGAAAAACAGAGCAATAAAGTCGTGTGTTTGTGTGTGTGTATATGAGATGTACACACACACACACACACTTCAGATGTATCCGAACAATGAGCTTAAATTACATGGTGTAGGACACTGGCAAATAAGAAACATGCTTTCTCCTGATGCTGAGGAATGTATGGGTTTTTGTAGGTTCCAGAACATGGCCATATAGCCCGAAAAACTTACAACAACCCAGTCCAAGTTTCTCTCCTCCCCCAACATTCCGCCTTTGTCCTCAGCTTTTCTCAGTTGCTGCAAACTAAATTCACAATGCAGGTGTAGTTTGCACTTAATTACTGTATGTATTTTATTGTGATGTAATTTTTGTTGTTTGCATTTTGTATTTTATTTTGCTGTATTGTATCTTTGGGCTTGGCCTCATGTTAGCTATTATTAATTCAGCGGAAGCGAGACGGGGGCAGAGTCCTGTCATTTTCAGTAGGTTCAAGCAAAAGCAAATTGCTGCGGCCTTTTCTAACTTATATAGTCTTCCTCATTCATAATTCTTGCCACCTTGACCACACTTGGCTGTTGCTTAGCCACGGGCATTCCAATTTTTATCTGTGAAATGTATTTTATTTATTTATTTTTATTTATTTATTTACTTTATTTATATTCCGCTCTTCTCACCCCGAAGGGGACCCAGAGCGGATTACAGGTACACATACTTAGCAAACAATCCCTGCCGTTTCCACACAGTACACACATATAGACGAACAGAGGCAAACTGACCACCAGGGGGAACTGACACACTCCTCATTTCTCAGCGTTCCAGCGTCCCTTGTTGTTCCTTCCATATTCCTCAGCATTCTTGGAGTTCAGTCAAAATTTGCCTCCCCACTTAATGTGGTACCTTTATCTCCTACTTGACAGATGTAACTGTCGACAGCAGGCTACACTTAAAGGTCGAGCACCCACCTCGACCCAGGCAGGCCTCGAACTCATTACCTACTGGTCAGAGAGATCTTGTATGAGGATAGGATTGTGAATAGAGTGGAGAGGATGAACTGGAGGAGTTCTTGTTTTCATCTTTATTTTATCTCATTTCAAAACAACTGGGCAGCTTAGTGCTCCTGTGGGTGCATTCTGTGTTGTTTCATTTCCTTTACAGCTTCCTTAGCATTGATTTCTTCTTTACATGGGTCAATATAATTCTTGTGGACTCTGAGTAGGGATTGATTGAAGCATGAATGACACATCATCTATAATACTGGATTGGCCCTTTGTATATTTTCATTACTTCCTGTCAACAAGTCCTACCAAGGCAAATGTGAAGCAGCCGCCTCAGGTATGGAGGCTGTGGTGCAAGGAATGAAGGAGGAGAGAGCTGAGCATATCAGTTGTCACAACCGTTCCCCCTTTTTATTGTGTAAAAGTCCAGTTATACGGAGACAGATTTTCAGCAACGCCAGAGGTTTCTGCTGTTGTTAGATCGAATGTGTAACCTCTGAAGAAAGACAATCAATAACACAAGGGCCAAAAGGCATTGGGTTTCCTATAAAAAAGGATAAGAAAAAGAATAAAACATGAGTCAGGTATCCTTTATCAGAAATGCTGTTTTGAATGTTGAAAAAACAGTATTTGCAGATTATTTATTTATTTATTTATTTACTTCATTTATATTCCACCCTTCTCACCCTGCAGGGGACTCAGGGCGGATACCAATGTACACATTACATTTAGACACACAAACCCACAAGACAGACAGAGGCAATTTAACATCTGGCCACCAGGGGGAGCTGTCGCACTCCTTCATTACTCAGCTTGTTTCCTGTAGATCTTCTTCATAGCCTCGTAAATCAGTTAAATTTAGCCTCCCCACTAAGTGGTACCTTAATTTTCTACTTGACAGATGCAACTGTCTTTCGGGTTGCAAAGGTCGACAACAGGCTACACAATAGGTCGAGAGCCCACCATATATGTACACAATGAGATATCTTAGAATTGACTCAGGTCTAAACATTAAATGAATTTATGTTTCATACCTTCTACACATAATTTCATATGATATGTTAATAGCTTTATGCATGAAACAAAGCTTGTTTACAAAGAACCATCAGGAAGCAAAGGTGTAACTATCTCAGCCACTGTGAAGTCCTAGTTCTGCCAGTGCCTTCTCCTCTCCCCCTGTTCATATACTTTCCCAATAGTGTAGAGCAGTGTTTCCCAACCAGTGTGCCGTGAGCTATCATCAGGTGTGCCGTGGGAAATTGGCACTCTTCCCCCCTCTTAGCAGCCCCCTCACGGTTTCCAAGAAACAAATTGAGTCTCTCTGCTTTGAAATGTTTTTTTGGGGTTTTTTTTACTATTTTACTGGATTTTTCGAGAATCCCCCCCAGGAACTGTTTATAACAGCTTCATGATATCCATAGTTAACTGGAAGCAAGTTTCACTCAGGGTGAAATTTCACAAAGGTCTGGAGAACAAGCTCTATGAGGAGCGGCTTGAAGAGCTGGGCATGTTTAGCCTGAAGAAGAGAAGGCTGAGAGAAGACATGATAGCCATGTATAAATATGTGAGAGGAAGTGATATATATGCTGTGTTCATCGAAACAGGCCCAGTTTTCACACTGAGTGTATAAATACATTTAAAAACATACTAGCTGTACCCGGCACGCGTTGCTGTGCCCTATGTTGGTGATGTGGGAATGTCTGGGTATGTATGTTGTGGGAGTGAAGTGAGCATGTTTGTTGTGTGTATATGTATGTGTGTGTATGTGTGTTTATAGTTGTATGTTTGTTTGGTTTTTTGGGGGGTTTGTGTATGTGTGTGTGCAGGTGTTGGATTGTTTTTGTGTGTGTGTGTGTGTGTATATGTGTGTGTGTTTGTGTGTGTATTGGTCTTGGTATGTGTGTATATATTTGTGTGTTGTTATCTGTGGGTGTTTTGTGTTTGAGTACGTGTATATATTTGTGTGTTTTTGTATGTATATGTATGTATGTGTGTATATTGAGAGGTGGTGATGTGTGTGTGTATATATGTGTATGTCTTAGTGTGGATGTGTATGTATAGGTGTGTTGGTATATGTGTTTGTATGTGGTTGTGTGTTTATATGTGTTTGTTTGTTTGTGTTTTTATGTTGGTGTGTTATGATGTGTGTGTGTAGAGGAGGAGGCCTCGCATCGGAGGAGAGGCGGTTGAGGGCTCTCCTACGCCGGCCGCCGCCTCCCTTCCGGTGAGGAGGCCGCAGGGAGAGATGGTGCGGCTCCCCTTCGGCCTTGTCCCTGGCTGCGGAAGGGAGGCGGCGGGTAGCGGTGGAGAGCCCTTGCCGCCTGTATTTCGCTGGCCGAAGAGGAGGCCGGGGGGAACCGGCCAACCCGTCTCCCTGCGGCCTCCGCTGCCCGAGGAGGAGGTCGCAGGGAGAGAGGGGTTGTCGGGTTCCCTTTGGCGTCCCTCCTCGGCCAGCGGAAGACAGGCGGCAAGGGCTGTCAGCCGCTACCTGCTGCCTCCATTCTGGTGGGCGAAGAGGAGGCGGAAGGGAGAGAGACGGTGCGGCTTTCTTCCCGGCCCCATCCCCGGGGGAGGACTGGAGGAGGCAGTGGAGGGGGCGGAGGATGCGGCCATGGCGGCGGTAGTTTGGGGTGCTGTCTGAGAAGGCGTGGGTGGGTAGGGGACTTCAGCTTCCAGAAGGCTTTGCGCAGCCATTGTGGCTTATTTCCGGTGCTGTTTCCGCTCTTATTGGTAGTGAGCCGCGGGGAGCCTCTGGGAGTTGTAGTTCCGTTGGTGTGCCGTTCTCCCTCGGAGTTTTGAGGGTCGTGCGGGCGGGATTTTGGCGGCGTGGTCCTGGGAACCGTTAGGACAGCCTTTTTTTTATGTTAGTGAGTTAGCCTTCTTTTGATTCGCGGGGTTTTTTTTTAATTTTTGCTAGTGCGCATGCGTGTTGCTGTGCTTGGCCGCAAAGGATGTTGGTAGTTGTAGTTTTGAATGGGTGGAGAGAAGATGGCGTTTCTTCAGCGAGTGAGGATGTTTCCTGTTAAAGGTAAAGAAAGTTTATGGGTTTTTAGTGTTGTTTTGGGGTGGTGGAAAAGGGTTTGCTGTTTGTTTTGTTAAGGGATGGTCGGAAGGAAGCAATGTTGGGTAGAGGGGAGGGAAGATTGAGGGTTGGGGAGGGACGCTTTAGCAGCCATGTGCGGGGAAGGAGGCACGGCATATGGCTAATGTGTTGGTATGTGCAAGGAAAGTTTATGGGGTTTTGGGGGTGTTTGCTGTTTATTTTGTTAAGGGATGGTCGGAAGGAAGCAATGTTGGGTAGCGGGGAGGGAAGATTGAGGGTTGGGGAGGGACGCTTTAGCAGCCATGTGCGGGGGAAGGGAGGCACGGTATATGGCTAATGTGTTGGTTTGTGTAAGGAAAGTTGCGGTGTGGGTGTAATGTACGTGGAGGGGGTAACGTTAGTTTGGTTTTGTGTTGTTTTGGGGGTCGTGTGGAATGGTTTGGGTGATTCGCGGTATTTTTATTTTAAATCTTGGTAGTGCGCATGCGTGTTGCTGTATATAGGCGGAAAGGGTGTTGGGAGTTGTAGTTTGGAATGGGTGGAGAGAAGATGGCGGTGGTTCAGCGAGTGAGGGATTTTAAATGTAAAAGGTAAGGAAAGTTTGTGGGTTTTTCTTGTTGCTATGGGGTGTTTGAAAGCGGTGAGGGTGTGTTCTGTTTGTCTTGGTAAGGGATGGTGGGAAGGGAGCTCAGTTGCGTAGCGGACAGTTTTTTATTGCGGCGTGGGCGTTTGTGGGATGGGGTCGTCGCGTTATGGCGGCCATGTGCATGGGAAGGGGGGTAGAGTATGTTGTTGATGTGGTGGGCCCGTGTGTGTGTTTGTGTTGTGTGGTAATTGAGGGCGGAGAGGTGTGCTGGCGGCAGGCTTTGATTGCGGTATGTGGTTCTGTGGCGAAGTCTGTAGACTCGGGCCGCCGCACTTTGTCTGCGTAGTTTGAACGTTCCAAACGATAGTGCTGCTAGCGGAGAGGCCGGGGTGAGAGTTTGGTGGCCAGATTTTTGGGGTCCGTTTTGGGGGTGTTGCGAGGAACGTATGGTCGGTTTTGTGGGCGTTGTCTGTAGCGAGTGTAATGGTCCAGTAGGCTGCCAAGTTTGGTGCTTCTGCGAGCCATAGTTTCTTTGTCTATATACGACATTAAACGGATTGACCAAAATTATATATATAGATTAACTATATGTATTACTGTGTTAGAGTGTCATTTTGTGTCATTTTGGTTGATGGTGTGCCCCAGGATTTTGTAAATGTAAAAAATGTGCCACGGCTCAAAAAAGGTTGAAAAACACTGGTGTAGAGACCTTCCTTTTGCATTAGTTTTTGGGTGGAGCTTAAAACACCCCTCAGAGGCCAGTCTATTCCATTTCCCTGCACAGAGCTTTAGGCTGGACTCCTTCTTTCTGCAGTAGAGTCTTAGAGGCCTGGATATTGTCTGGAATCCTAGCCTAACAATCCAAACAGACATTCTTAGCACTTTCTTCTGCTGCTGCATTTAGCAGCATTTTTATACCAGCAGTCCAAAAGACAACAGAAGCTTTTGGCCAGCCTAAGCTTTACAGGAAAGAAGATTAAGGCAGTTTATAACCATCGCCTTGCACCAGATACTTTCAAAGATCCCAGAAAGCTGCCTGCAACCAGCAAGTTCTCCTTTTGTAATGTATTGCTTTAAGTTACCTTATGATAGTCCTGAGTGGAGTTAGCCCTTCATCCATCTTGTTTCAGGAAACATATTAGGTTATCTTTTTCACCTTGTCTAAAATGCCTCTGTCTGCTAAGGGTCTTAATCTTAACAGAAGGTATCAGATAGCCCCTGATTAAAGCCAGACACTATAGTTTCCCCAAAATAAATAAACAGCCACCTATGCAGGCTATTTATTTATTTACTGTACTTATACATTGCTCTTCTCACCCCGGAAGGGGGACTCAGGGCGGTTTACAAACAATGGCAATAATTCAATGCCAGATTAAGACAATAACAATATCAGTAAAACACAATACTATCAAACTGTGAAATACATATACAGATCAATTAAAATAACTTTTCAAATGATTAAAACATATCAAAAGCCAAAAATTTGGGGGTATTTTGGAATTCTAGATTATTATTACGTTTATTTATACCCTGCTTTTTCTCTCCGCAAAGGAATCTCAAAGTGGCTTACATTAAAAGCATTTAAGTACAATTTAAAACCTACAAATTTACAAACATTGAAACAGAATTAAATATCAATGATATTAACGGATTCATGGTTAAAATCAATAAAAACATATTCAAAGCTAAAACCACAGCATCCCCTGACTTGATCTTAAAAACCTTCTTCTTTAAAAGTCTGCCTGAATAAAAGGTTTTACCCCGACACTGGAAGGACCGCAAGGAGGGGGCCATTCAGGCTTCCCCAGGCAGGGAGTTCCGGAGTCGAGGGGCAGCCACTGAGATAGAAGGCCTGCTCTTTTATGTTCCCACCAACCGAGCTTGAGATGAAGGTGGAACCCAGAGTAGGATTGAGTTGAGTCAGCATAAAGCAGCTGCAAACCTCTTAATTTTCTAGATTTGCAAGCCTTCTTGGCTTATTCAACCAGGGAATGCCATGGCATGCACATAATTTTAATCTCGGGATCTATTGTATTTTGTTTTATTGTATGTTTTATGTTGCATTTTATTGTATGGCGACATGGATGTACATGCCTGCCGAATTTTATGATGTTATCCGCCCCGAGCCTGCAGGGAGGGGCGGAATACAAGATGGAACAAATAAATAAAAATAAATAAAATAAACCTTGTTAAGGTTTGTAAGGCAAATAAGAAAGGACAATTCCTGTTGACAGCTTAAAAAGCAAAGGGGTTGTGGTAGACAGGAAAGTAGAAGGCTAAAGGTTGTTATTGTCCAGAAATATTTCAGGTGATATTGAATTAGGCTGGATCTACACTTTCATATAATGCAGTTTGAATTGTATTATACGATCAAGATTAGAGCAGACCTGGGCATCTTGCGCCCCGCGCCCTGCATGCAACCCGCAGGCCGATGCTGACCGGCCCGCGGATCCCTCGAGGCTTTGTCCTGAAGAGAGGGAGGCGAATCCCCATTGGAGAAGCAAACGTGAAAAAGCAGGCAGGCAGGCAAACATAGCAGAGGGGAAGGAAGGGGAGAGAAGAGGTGGCAGCCAGGAGCAAGCGCCGCCACAGAGCATGCCTTCGCCCTCCTCCTCCCTTCACTTCCGCCTTGCGCAGTCCCCCCTCCCTCTTGCCTCACGCGGAGGGGGGGGGGGCTTCCATTCCATTCCCTCCTCATCTTCGTCCTCTTCTCTTCCCTTCTGCCTCTTTGGGAATATTGAGGATTCGTGCCAAGTTTGGTCCATTATTCACGTACATCCACAGTGCTCTCTGGATGTAGGTGAACTACAACTTCCAAACTCAAGGTAAATGCCCAGCAAACCCTTTCAGTACTTTCTGTTGGTCTCATGAGAGTTCAGTGGGCCAAGTTTGGCCAGGAATGCTTTGATTGTGTTTTTCCCTTATGGCAGAAGGAGGTTGGACTGGATGGCCCTTGGAGGTCTCCTCCTACTTTAGGAACCTGTTGTTGTTGTTGTTGTTAACAGAGGCTGAATGAATATTATCATCATCATTATTATTATGAATAAATTCAGGGGCTTATTATACTCACATTTAGTTGAATTCAGTCTTAAGATATATTATATGGCTCTCACTGAAATAAATTTCCAAATATTTTGCTTTTATGGCTCTCTGAGTCAAAAAGGTTCCTGACCCCTGATATAATGAATCACAAATGATACAAATGTTCACATTTTGTTAACCGTTGTTTTGTAAAATTTTAGTGAATAAATATCATTTTTCCTATGACAACCTCTCTTTTTCATTGCTCATAACATATACTCTTATCAGTCTTATTTATATATCAAAAATGCAATGTAATGCCTTATTATTATTATTGTTATTATTAAAGAAATTCAATTGATATTGTGTAGAATGTAGTTCAGCCTTTAGGTGCGGCCCTCCATAATATTTTTTGGCTCTCGTGTGGCCCCTTGGGAAAAATAATTGCCCACTCCTGCAATAGAGCCATATAATGCAGTTCAATGCAGTTCAAACTTAATTATACGGCATTGTAGATCAAGAGAAAAATGACTTTAGAATTGCCAAAAGCAAACAACAATTCCAGATTTTCCTCTATCTTTAAAAAAAATCAGTTGCCCTAAAAATTCCCTGCTGTCTGCAAAGGCAGGCTTGAAAAATTTACTTTGGTGGAGCATTACTCTCCTAGACAGTGTGTCATGAACCCAATGCTAAAATCTATGTGACACACTGCAGAGAGAAGAGGCAGCAGAGCCAATATATGGCTCCTGGCTTGTTGCCAGTCCCCAGCGCCACCTGGTCCCATTCAAAGATGATGGATGGCACAGTGGGCAAGAGTTCACTCTATATTAGATTTAAAGCGGAATCAGCTCTAATGTTTCGAAATGCTACATGTCAGCTTTTGATGCTACTTTGCCATATTCCTACTTCCTATAATCTGGGGATCTAATTTAAATATTTTGAAAATTATTCAAATTACGATCATCACTCTAATATGCCTTCCCAGTTGTGCAAAATCAGCACTAAGTTTTAACCTTCATACCAATTTTTGCCGTTACAAATCATCTCAGGCCCCTTCTACGCTGCCATATAAAATCCAGATTATGGATGTAGATTATCTGATTTGATAATCTGGATTATATGGCAGTGTAGAAGGGGCCTCAGATAAACAATACAGACTAATGCTTAATTTGGAATAAGGAGAGCCATATTCAAATCTCTGTCAGGTAAACATTGACCACTAGCTTTTTGCAAACATGCTTTTTTTTGCGATGTAGATTTTGCTGTGTGGGTTCACCTGGGAAATTTAGCCCTGCCCTAATCTGCAATCACAGTCAATTTTTCAATCTCTGTTTTTTGTAAGCCTCCCTGAGTCCCCCTGGAGAGAGAAAGTGGGTTAGAAATATATTATTATTATTATTCTGATACAAAAACACTGTATGTCACAGCAAATGAGATCTATATGCTGGATTTCGTATCACAAAATCACAAGTCAAACCAGGCCCGGATTAAAAGGTTGTGGCGCCCTAGGCTACACTCTGGAAGCACCGCCCCCAGGGGGCGGGGCTGTTTGCAGGGGGTGGGGCTGCTTGCGGGGGATGGGGCCACTTGCGGGAGAGGCCCTGCCTCCTCGCGTCAGCGTTGGTCCCGCCCCTCTTCCTTCACTGCCGGCGCAAGCAGCGAGGGAGAGAGGAGCCGAGGGTAGCAGAGGCTGACACAGGTAGCAGGGCCGACGCGAGCAGCGGAGGGGGGCGGCGGGACTTCCTCCGCCCCTCTCCTCGCTCACGTCAGCCCCGCCCCTCTTCCTTCACTGCCGGCGCAAGCAGCGAGGGAGGGAGGAGCCGAGGGTAGCAGAGGCCGACACAGGGAGCAGGGCCGACGCGAGCAGCGAGGAGGGGGCGGCGGGACTTCCCTCCGCCCACTCCTCTCTCGTGTCACACTTTTTTTTGAATTTTTTTTGAATTTTTAAAACGGGGGGGGGGGTCCAGAGCTGCTGCCACCCCCCATGGCTGCCGCCCTAGGCCATGGCCTAGGGTGGCCTTATAGGTAATCCAGGCCTGAGTCAAACACTTCCCAAGCCTTTAGGACTCTGTGATGTATTATCAAATGATGCGCACAGATCCAAATAAGGTGGCCTTTTGCCGATGGGTGCCACCTTGTCATGGTGGAGGGCTTAACTGCTCCAAGGATGCAGAGAGCTGTGGTGGCGGTAGTGTAACTATCAGCAGGTCCAACCAAGTCAGAGAGGTCTCAGCTGAGGAGTGGAACTAAGAGCACCTAATCCAGTAGTACTATGGAGAAACAAAACAAAACAAAGTCTATACTGGCTCGGTTGATGCCCAGGATAAAAAGGACCATGGTGGATGCTGCTGATTCTGGACATCCATAGCCACGCCCACCACCGAACATCATCCTGCTGACCAAAAACATCAATCAGAGTTGCTGAGGCTTTCCAGCCCAACACTGACAACGTGGAATATCTCCCAGGTGTTAGCGAAGGCCCCTGGGGGACGACCTGGACGACGTGCCGGCCGGCTTCCTGCCGACCTACCGGCCTTAATCAACCCCCAACACTCTACACTGCCGGAAAGCAGCCAGAGGAAGCCAAGGAAAAATCGGCTAGGCCAGGCAAGACGGAGGAGAGTGAGAGAGAGACGCGGACGAGCGGACAGGTGGTCACTCCAACCACCTTCATCCACGACCATCCAGCCAAGTCTCCCTGCGGCCAACAGCAGTCCAAAGCATACGGGATCTGTCAGCTCTGGAGGCCCGGCCCCCGACTTGGAGCCTCAACAGCTGGCTCCCCCTCCCCCTCCCTCCGCTGACCAGACCAGCACCGGGCCAATCCACCCTATGGACCCACCTGAGATGGCTCCCTTGCCGCCAGTACTGAATGTGCCGGCCACTCAGGACCCCCCGCTTGGCGGACCAGGACGGCGCCTTCGGAGGGGAAGGAGGGTCGACAGGCCCAAAGAGCGACCTTATCGACCTCGGACCTTCTGGAGGGCCGGCTATAGCCGGAAGGACAGCCACCCAGCTCGGCCCCAGTTGGACAAGCCACCTGCAGAGTGCCACCAGGGCCGCAGGGATGTGGTCGGTGAACGGGCTCTGCCCTCCCTCCCGGGGAGCACATTGACGCTTGGGGAGACCGGGAGCAAGGGGCGTCGGTCTGAGCCGGCGGTGACTAAATGGGTTTCTCCACAGGCCTCCCCTTTTCACGGGGGGGTGCCGAAAGCTGAACCCTCGGCCAACTCCTGCCGATCAGGTTCGCTGAGTATTCCAGTGATCTCGGGGCGGGGTGAGTACGGTAGGCGCAGGCCAAATGCTAACCTGACTGCGAGAACTGGTTCGAGCCAAAGGCGGTCTCGACCCAGTTCTGACCTGCGTCCTATCCCCAGACACGCTGTTGGTAGACATCCAGCTTCTCCCCTTCCACTCTGGTGCTGGTTAACGCACGCTCCATTCGAATAAGACTGCCACGGTCAGGAATTTTGTGAAGATCTCAAAGCGGACCTGTTCTGTATCACAGAGACCTGGCTTCAAGAGAGCGATTCCATCTGCCTCCATGAAGTGGTTCCCCCTGATTACGTTGCCACGCACCAGAATAGGAAGGAGGGACGGGGGGTGGGGTGGCAATACTCTCCCGTGATGGATTACACCTTAGAGCGACCCCTGCGCTTGTCACCCCAGGATTGGAGAGTGTCGGCCTAGTGTGGGAGTCCCCGGAGAGCCTGGCGATTCTGCTGGTGTACCGTGCGCCTAGCGCACCGGCAGAGAGCCAGGCGCGGCTGCTGGAGACTGTGTCGGAGTGGGCATTGAGGTTTCCCAGACTCATTGTCCTGGGTGACTTCAATGTCCACGCCGACGCAGCCCCCATTCCATCTGCAGCCGCGGACCTAATTTCGACCATGGCGACATTGGGCCTCTCCTTATGTAACTCGGGACCCACGCACTCGACCTGGGTGTTCAGTGCAGGGGTTCAAGTGGACCTAGCCTCGGTAATCGAGGTTCCATGGTCGGACCACTGTGCTCTAAGTATCCGGGTTGAGCAACCGCCTCCCCCATGCATGGGCGCCGAACGGATTTTTGTTCGCCCAAAGAGACTTATGGAACCCGAGAGGTTCCTGAATGCTCTGAGGGATCTGGAGTCTACCAGCGTCTCAGTCGATGAGCTGGTGCAGGCTTGGAATGCCTCACTAGCTAGAGCTCTCGACGAGATTGCCCCTAGGCGCCCTCTCCGACCCCGCAATCATCGGTCCCCTTGGTATACAAGGGACCTCAGGGTTATGAAGCGGGAGAAGAGACGGTTAGAGCGCGAGTGGCGGAAACTCCGTGACGGAGCCTCAATATCGGCTTATAAGTTATTCAAAGAAACTTATGAGCAAGCTGTCAAGGCAGCCAAAAAGTATACTTCTCTGCCTTGATAGCGTCTGCTAGCTCACGCCCGGCTCAACTCTTTAAGGTAATTCGATCTCTGACGACGGTCCCTACCGTCCCAAAAAACAGCGATCAGGCCCTTACGCCGGTGTTTTCCAGAGCTTTTTGCAGACAAGATACTGGGCCTCCGCCGGGCCTCCCGGCCACAATTGATACAGTGAGAGAGCTCGAGACTCCGTGGCCCTCCGCCGGGCCCACCATCGACCGGTTTCGGCCACTGGACGCAGATGCTGTTGATAAGATAGTGGCTGCGGCTCGCCCCACCACCTGCTCCCTCGACCCGTGCCCCTCCTGGCTTGTTAGATCTTGCCTGGAGGGGTTACGTGGGCCTCTGTTGAATGTCATAAACAGCTCCCTTGAGCAAGGAGTCTTTCCAGAGTGCTTAAAAGAGGCGGTGGTGGCTCCATTACTGAAGAAACCATCATTGGACCCTGCGGTTCCTCCAACTACCGCCCAGTGTCGAATCTTCCATACCTGGGCAAGGTAGTTGAGAGGGCAGTAATGGAGCAGCTGCAGTCCTTCTTAGATGATGCAACATGGCTTGACCCCTTCCAGTCCGGCTTCCGTTCGGGGCATGGGACGGAGACGGTCCTGGTCTCCATCACAGACCAACTCCGCTGCCAGCTCGACCAAGGCGGGTCTGCGCTGCTCGTGTTATTGGACCTCACGGCAGCGTTTGACACGGTCGACCACAATCTTTTGATCCACCGCCTGGCCATGGCTGGAGTGAGGGGACTGTCCTTAAATGGCTGTCCTCCTTCCTCCGCCAGCGGTCTCAGCGTGTGAGGAGGGGTGGGAGGTCTCCGAGGGCTCCCCATTAGTGTGTGGAGTCCCTCAGGGGGCCATTCTCTCCCCTCTATTATTTAACATCTACATGCAGCCGCTTGCACAGCTGGTGCGGAGTTATGGGCTGGTCTGCCATCAGTACGCCGATGACACCCAGCTCATTCTGAGGATGGAGGGCAGGCCGGAATCCGTCCCGATAATTTCCAACATTGCCTCAAAGCCGTTACTGGATGGCTGCGAGCCAGTAGGTTGATGGTGAATCCGGCGAAGACGGAGATCTTGTGGCTGGGCGGCCCGGGCGGGGTGGGTGCCCGGCTTCCGACCCTGGACGGTGCGGCGCTGCATCCAGCGCCGTCTGTGAAGAGCCTGGGTGTCCAGTTGGACTCCCAGCTGACCATGGAGGCCCAGGTCTCCATGGCCAGCAAGGCTGCTTTTTCCACCTCCGCCAGGCAAGGAGGCTGGCCCCCTACCTCTCCCGGAGCGACCTAGCCACGGTGATCCAAGCCACGGTCATCTCAAGGCTAGACTACTGTAACGCGCTTTACGTTGGCCTGCCTATGTCGTCGATCCGGAAGCTCAAGCTGGTGCAGAACACTGCCGCCCGGCTCCTGTCTGGGGCACCAGCAGGATGCCGTATAACACCAATTTTGCAGGATCTGCACTGGCTGCCTATTGAGCACCGGGTCGCCTTCAAAGTGCTGGTTCTTACCTTCAAGGCCATACACGGCCTGGGGCCAGCGTATCTGAGGGACCGTCTCACCCCATATTGCCCAGCGAGATCACTTCAGTCCGAAGAGGCCAACCTGTTGGTAGTACCATCTGTAAAGTCGGCACATCTAACATCGACCCGCCGGAGGGCGTTCTCTATTATAGCTCCCACACTATGGAACGCCCTCCCGGCCGAAGCCAGAGCCCTGAGAGATCTGCTGCCATTTAGACGGGCCTGCAAAACTCATTTGTTTAGGCAGGCCTTCGGCGTCTGGGGCTGTGATATCTCCTGCTGCTCAATTGTTATATTGCATTTTGCTGTTTAATTGTTTTAACTGTTTTTAACTGTTTTTATGTTTTAACCTGTGGCGTTGTGCCACTGGCTCTGTGAGCCGCCGCGAGCCCCCGGGAGTCGGCGGCGAAGAAGCCCCAATAAATAAATAAATAAATAAATAAACAAGTGGGCTACAGAATCAAAATACAAATGAATAACCACAGAACCGGCAGAAATATACAATGCCAGAAAACCACATCATCATCATCATCATTATTGTTATAATTATTCCTATGTAGTTGTCAAAAAACCCCTTTTGGCCAATTGTATGGTCAGTTTCTGTAGGAGTCATAATGGAGGTTCTAGAGCAGGGGTGGGCAATTACCGGCCCTCCAGGTGTTTTGGACTTCAACTCCCAGAAATCCTAACAGCTGGTAAACTGGCTAGGATTTCTGGGAGTTGAAGTCCAAAACACTCGGAGGGCCGGTAACTGCCCACCCCTGTTCTAGAGAGTGGTTCTCAACCTGTGGGTCCCCAGATGCTTTGGCCTTCAACTCCCAGAAATCCTAATAGCAGGTAAACTGGCTGGGATTTCTGGGAGTTGAAGGCCAAAACACCTGGGGACCCAGATGTTGAGAACCACTGTTCTAGAGGTTCCTAGACAAGTGTTCTCTCACAGTTTTTTCACTTTTATTGGGAGCCTGTGCCCTTAACCCAGAGCCCTTCCACACTGCTCTATATTCCAGAATATCAAGGTAGAAACCCCCTTTGAACTGGGTTATCTGAATCCACACTCAGATAATGGGCCTCATCATAGTAGATAATTAATTCACTTTAAATCCAGTTTCTGCCTTCTGCAGAATTCTGGGGGTTTGTAGTTTAGGGAGGAGCCTTTAAAATCCTAACTAAACTACAAACCCCAGAATTCTGCAGGAGGCAGAAACCGGATTTAAAGTGGAATCATTCTCTAGTGTGATGAAGTGGAATGTAGGATTTTCACCCTTAATATTCTGGGATATAGGGCTGTATGGAAGGGAGGTTAAGTAATATGGAATTTGTTCTTTAAACTGGTCAGCAGCATTGAGGAGATCTTCTGTACTGTAAGTGCATTTATCCTTCTCATTTCTTCTCTACTTGGAGAAATGCAATTAGTGTTTCGACTGGGTGTTGATCTGGAGAAGGGAGAATTTGCTAAAATTTACTTCTGGATCAATGCTGAGAGAAGCACTGAGAAAAGGCACGTACTTTCTGGGGGCAATGGGAAGTGCTTGGATCAGTCGATGTTACCATTACCTTGAAAAGCTTTAACTCAATTATGTTCTCTTCTTCCAGCAAGGCGTCGTTTGGATAACAGACCTCTCGATGCCCAGCCTCACCACTACTTCAAGGTCACAAAGATACAGGTACTTGAGTTTTCTCTCTTGCAATGGGTGCTGGCCTAGAGCCTGTGCATTGACTGTGTACTCCTCCGTGGCAAGGGATTGGATTGGATAGCCATTGTGGTCTCTTCTAGCTCTTCTATGAAGTTGTAGAGTCGGTCTTCCATATTCGCGGGTTTGGCATTTGCAAATTTGATTATACATTGATTTGATTAAAATATTCTCTTTGGAAATCTCTAGGTCTTGCCAGGTTCTGTTGGAAGCTGACCATGGAGGGTGCTTCCAGCATGAAAATGTGGGTTTTAAATGGACAAAAAAACTCCCAGAGACCTCAGAAAATGTTCCCATACAAACCTGTGGGTCCTGGGATTTCTTTCCTCCCCATCCTCACAGACTTCCTCTGTATTGGAACAAGATGGAGGGTGGACAAGGGACATCTGGTGGAATGTTTTTGGTTTTTTTAAAATCCCTCTGTTATGTACTGGACCGTATATGCGCACATGCAAATATCTTAATATAAATACATACAGATTTGAATTTGCACATATAAGGTTCAGCACATAACGTCACCCTTTTAAAAGCTGGACATGTACTAGAGCGCTCTCCACAGGAGGACAGGAGGAAATCACACATTTTTTGTGAATGCAAAGATATACAGTGATGTGAACAGGCACATTTTCCGTCTGGAATCAGGATAAAGGGGGACCTTTTTACTCCGTGCTTTTCATCCATTGCAGGGAATCAGCACGGATTTACTGCTGGTGTCATGTAGCCGCCACCACCCCTTTAAACCCGGGAAATCCCATGTTTTAGGTACTGTGTAGATGGGCCCAGATTCCTTCTGGAGGACCTCGAGATTCATAAAGAAAACATCTCTCAGGGAATCTCTTGGTTATTCAGTGCAATTATATGGTGAACTTTCACCATAGAATCATGCTAGGGGACCCATTGCTTCATCATACTGGGGCTTTTTGACCCTTTGAAACAGTTTGGGGACGAGGCCTGCCGAGCACCATCACATGACATTTGGCAGACCTTGCCCCATTTAACTTCGAAGTGCCGAGGAAACATTGCAAAATGCTTCCTTGGCAACAACGGAGAGGTAGGTAGGTTTTGGGTAGTTCCAACTGAGCTATCCACATTTTTGGACCACAAGATGCACTATGCAACTGCCAACGAAACAGCATGGGCCCCTCTGATGTGTGAAGAGGTCCCTAGAGATTTCTAGAGAAGTATTTTCTGAATTTTTTTGAAAATAGCAATTTTAAGTTGGGGTTTTTCACTTTTACAGGGGTCACAGCAAATATCGAAGGCCGACTGTACTACTATAAAATGATCTATGGAGTGCTGCCTTTGGAAAGTATTTGGAAACACTAGCAGGCCCACATCATGAAGAACTGCAATTTCTAGTCTCCCAATCAGCACAGACACAAAAATATATTATCTTAGTTCTGGTTAATGCAGGCATAGCCAATGGTCAGAATTCCCAAAGGTTGTACTCCAAAATATCTGGAAGATGCAGGGTCAAACTAACAGACTATGTGAGATGGTGTTAGTTCACCATTTTTTAAAAAAACAGCAACATTGTACAGTGGAAGAGTCTATTTTAACAAGTTTTTGGTTTGAAAAACAAATTTTATAGTGGGCAAGACTTAGAAAGGGCATCTAATTTTATGTTTAAATAAATTTCTATCCTTCTAATAAGCCTAATCAAGTCTCCGTACTCTCTTTTCTTCAGAAGTTAAAACTTCCGAAGATTGTGGAGGAGGAGAGGACGGAGAAGCAAAATGACCCTGTGCCATTACACCATGTAATTAAGAATGCTGCATTATTAATAAAATAAAACCTAGGAATAGATGGTTTCCCCTTTCAAATTTGAGGAAACAAGTAGAAGCAAAGTTATAAATGTGTCATGTATAGGCAATGTGGAAAAGAGGTTTTTTAATTCCATGATAGGTGCAAAGGCTGTAGAACAGGGGTGTTCATTAGGTAGATCGCGATCTACTGGTAGATCGCGTAAGGCGTCCTGGTAGATCGCAGGCAGGCCGGGAGGAAGGCTCAGTCCTGCCCCACAGGTTCCCGACGCCGGTGCAGGAGGTTGGACTGGATGGCCCTTGGAGGTCTCCTCCTATTCTAGGAACCCATTGTTATTACTATTATTATTATTATTATTATCAGAGGCTGAATGGCTATCTGTGAGGAATGCTTTGATTGTGTTTTTCCCTTATGGAACAAGGAGGTTGGACTGGATGGCCCTTGGAGGTCTCCTTCTACTCTAGGAACCTATTGTTGTCGTTACTATTATTTATTTATTTATTTATTCGGTTTCTATGCCGCCACTCCCGGTGGGCTCGGGGCGGCTCACAGCACCAACAAGATAAAAACAACAATACATGATAAAACAGGGGTTACATAACATTAAAATGGCATTAAAATAGCAATGTACAACATTATTTTTAAAACGACCAAGTCAGAACTCAGTTCCACAGGGGGGTGCGACCCGTGAGGCCTACACCTGGAAGGCCAGCTTGAAAAGGTGGGTCTTGCACGCCCGCCTGAAAGGGAGCAGGTCGTGGATGGCGCGCGTCCGCGGAAGGGCATTCAGAGTCGGTGCGATCACCGAAAAGGCCCTTCGGTGGGTGGCTGTCAATTTGGCCGTTTTGCGGGGGGACGGCCAAGAGGTTGGTGTCCTCCGAGCGGAGGGATCTCATAGGGCAATATGGGGTGAGACGGTCCCTCAGATATGCTGGCCCCAGGCCGTGCAAGGCCTTAAAGGTAAGAACCAACACTTTGAAGGTGATCCGGTGCTCAATTGGCAGCCAGTGCAGATCCTGCAAGGTAGGTGTTATGTGGCAACCTGCTGGAGTTCCAGACAGGAGCCGGGCGGCAGTGTTCTGCACCAGCTTGAGCCTCCGGGTCACCGACAGAGGAAGGCCAACGTAGAGCGCATTACAGTAATCTAGTCTCGAGATGACCGTGGCTTGGATCACCGTGGCCAGGTCATTCCGGGAGGGGTAGGGGGCCAGCCTCCTTGCCTGTCTCAGGTGGAAAAAGGCAATCTTGCTGACCGCAGAGACCTGGGTCTCCATGGTCAGCTGGGAGTCCAGGTGGACCCCCAGGCTCTTTACGGATGACGATGGGCATAACGCCGCACCGTCCAGGGTCGGAAGCTGGACATCCCCACCACCCGGGCGGCCCAGCCACAAGATCTCCGTCTTCGCCGGATTCACCCTCAACCTACTGGCTCGCAGCCATCCAGTAACAGCTTCGAGGCAACGTTGGAAATTATCGGGGACGGATCCGGGCCTGCCCTCCATCCTCAGAATGAGCTGAGTGTCGTCAGCGTACTGGTGGCACTCAAGCCCATAACTCCGCACCAGCTGTGCAAGGGGCTGCATGTAGATGTTAAATAACAGAGGGGAGAGAATGGCCCCCTGCGGAACTCCACAAACTAATGGGGAGCCCTCAGAGACCACCCCTCCCCTCCTCACACGCTGAGACCGCTGGTGGAGGAAGGAGGTCAGCCATTTAAGGGCTGTCCCTCTCACTCCAGCCACGGCCAGGCGGTGGATCAAAAGATTGTGGTCGACTGTGTCAAACGCTGCCGTGAGGTCCAATAACACGAGCAGCGCAGACCTGCCTTGGTCGAGCTGGCAGCGGAGTTGGTCTGCGATGGAGACCAGGACCGTCTCCGTCCCATGCCCCGAACGGAAGCCGGACTGGAAGGGGTCGAGCCATGTTGCATCATCTAAGAAGGACTGCAACTGCTCCATTACTGCCCTCTCAACTACCTTCCCCAGGTACGAGAGGTTCGACACTGGTCGGTAGTTGGAGGGAACCGCCGGATCTAAAGACGGTTTCTTCAGTAATGGAGCTACCACCGCCTCTTTTAAGCACTCTGGAAAGACTCCTTGCTCAAGGGAGCTGTTTACGATGTTCAACAGAGGCCCACGTAACCCCTCCAGGCAGGATCTATTAGTAGTAGTAGTAGTAGTAGCAGAGGCTGAATGAATATTATCATCATTATTATTATTATACTCACATTTAGTTGAATTCAGTCTTAAAATATATTATATGGCTCTCGCTGAAATAAATTTCCAAATATTTTGCTTTTATGGCTCTCTGAGTAGTGGGTAGGTAGATCATTTTGACTTGGTTGTTTTATAAGTAGCTCGCATGCTGAAAAAGTGTGAGCACCCCTGCTATAGAACTATTCTATGAACTAGACATGGGCCCATCTCTTCATATCACGCCATTTCCCTTCTTGACTATACATTTTGTGTGCCAATATTGGACAAAATGTGAGATTCAAGGCTCTTCCGCATGGGACAAAAAAGTTTGGAAGTTGCGGTTGAAATGTTGAAGGCTATGCAGTTGGTTTCAGGGTCACAACCAAAGAATCATAGCATAATAGAATCAGAGTTGGAAGAGACCTTATGAGCCATACAGTCCAATCCACTGCCGTTCATGAAAAACGCAAAGCATCCTTGACAGATGCTCATCCAGCCTCTGTTTAAAAGCCTCCAAAGAAGGAGCTTCCACCAGATGCCAAGGCACTGATTTCCAGCATTGAACAGCTCTTTATCAGGGCCGTAGCCAGGATTTTGATTCGGGGGGCTGAGTTTGGTTCGAGGGGGCTGAGACTGGGTGGAAGAGGTCTACCCTAGCAAACCTTTGTATTGTTATCCCAATAACCCCATTAATGTGGGATATAATGAGCATGGTGATCAGATCGTGATATGAATAAACATAACAGTTTAAATAATGTACCAGTAAGGCCTTCTCGCGGACCACCCTGAGAATTTCGGGAGGGCTGAAGCCTGCCCCCCGGCTACATGCCTGGCTCTTATGGTCAGGAAGTTCTTCCAGACCTCCCCATGAGCACAGATTGTAAACATTGATTGATATATTTTTGTGGTGTGTCTGTTTTCAAGTAATTTTTTACTCTCAGCAATCTAAAACAAACTTATCATGGGCTTCTGGAGTATTTCTCAAATTCCCAATAAACCCGGTCTATTGTAATTTTTTATTTTTTGAAATATAACTCCAGATGGAACATAACTACTCCTCTTCTCTGATATTAGACATTACAATGTAAGGTTTATGTGACAGTAATGCCTTTCGGTTGCTGTGATTTTTCCGGGCTGTATGGCCATGTTCCAGGAGCATTATCTCCTAACATTTCGCCCACATCTATGGCAGGCATCCTCAGAGGTTGTGAAGTCTGTTGGAAACTAGGCAAGTGGGGTTTATATATCCATGGAATGTTCAGGGTGGGAGAAAGAATTCTTGTCTGCCTGAGGCAAGTGTGAATGTTGCAATTGGCCACCTTGATTAGCTTTGAATAGCCTTGCAGTTTTAAAGCCTGGCTGCTTCCTAACTGTGTGTGTGTTATTTTGTTGGGAAGTGTTAACTGGCCCTGATTGTTTCTTGTCTGGAATTCCCCAGTCTTCTGCGCGTTGTTCTTTATATACTATCCTGGTTATACAGTTTTTGAAAAATACTGGTAGCCAGATTTTATTCATTTTCATGGTTTTCTCCTTCCTGTTGAAATTGTCCACATGCTTGTGGATTTATTTTAGTGGCTTCTCTGTGTAGTCTAAAATGCTCAACCACTCTAACAACCACCCTGTCAGACTACGCAGGCCCGGATTAACACTTTTTTGTGCCCTAGGCCACACTTTGGGATTATGCCCCCCCTCCCCATACACACACACACACCACTCAGACCCACACTTGGCTGGCTTTCGCCATGGTGCCTCAGGAGCAGAAGAGAAAGGCGTGTAGGCACCATCCCACCACCTCCAAGGTCCCCATTCCCACTAGCTGGAAAGCTCCACTGTGCTCTGAAGGTCTCCTCGGGAGTCGGGAGGCTTGAGGAGAGCGCAGCGGGTGCAAACTTGTTCCAAAGGCGTGCATGAGAGAGAGAAAGAGCGTGCGTGAGAGAGAGCGTGCGCATGAGAGAGAGAGCGCGCGCGCATGAGAGAGAGGAAAAGCACTCAGGAGAGAGAGCGGGCGCGCGAGAGAGAGCGTGCAAGAGAGAGAGAGAGCACGCACGCGAGCGAGAGAACACGAGAGAGAAAGATGGACCAGAGACTTTGCCGGGAGAAGGAGCGAGGAGGGGCATGAGAAAGGGGGAAAGAGGGGCGCGGACCAGGGTTTTTTTTGGTCCATGATCTGCGCCCCCTCGGCCCTTGCCTCTCGGGCATGGCCTCATTGGCCTTACGTGTAATCTGGGCATGAGACTACGCAGAGAAGCCATAGGTGTGAGCGAAACGTCAGGAAAGAATGCTTCTGGAACATGGCGATACAGCCTGGAAAATACACAGCAACCCAGTGATTCTAGCCACGAAAGCCTTCAACAACACAATAATGCCTTTTTCGCTTACCTGGCAGCTCTGTTTTGTTATTGTTGTATGTAAAATATTGTGTTGAACCCAAGTTTTATCTTCTGCTTTTATTTTGGTACTATTGTGGTAGCCTATGGGTAAATAGAAATACATTACACAACATAAAATCAATATCACTGCTTCAGACCTCCCTCTGTTCCTGCAGCCCTATGTAACCCTTCAGATCTGTCCACAAATTACCGGCTTCCAGTGTGCCTAATATGGAGACATTTTTCAATTATAAAGTATTGTGACACCTCAAGAGCTATTTGCAGCCTAATTTTAAAAAAGACTTACAAGACAAGCTATTAATCTTTCAAAAACAAGAGCAGCAGGTGATCCTATCACACGTTTCTCTTTGTTCCATCTAATTCAGCCCTGCCCTTCAGATTTCACAGAGGAATAGGCTAGAAATGTACAAATTAAGAGAGGGTAACATTTCAAAATTCCACCATTAAAAATAATCCGTATATACTCGAGAATAAGCCAACCCGAATATAAACTGTGGCACCTAATTTTACCACAAAAAACTTGGGAAAACGTATTGACTCGCCTATAAGCCAAGGGTGGGAAATGCAGCAAATTTCGAAATTAAAATAGATACCCATACAATTACATTAATTGAGTCATCAGTAGGTTAAATGTTTTTGAATATTTACATAAAACTGTTATTTAAGGTAAGACTGTCCAACTCTGATTAAAACCATTATTCTAACCTTCTTCAATGTAAATGTGCTTACGTATCCTTCCAATAATATGAGTAAAATAATAAATGTAATAATGATAACAGAGTAAAATAATAAATAACCTTGACTCGAGTATAAGTGAAAAACTAGGCTTATACTTGAGTATATACAGTATATATAACATCAAACAGCAAAGTTGGAAATGGAGTGTCCATGCAAAGAAACCTAAAAGTGGTAGCTTGTTTGTATACACAAGGAAATTTTGATGCATTTGCAGCTTACTTTCCAAGGAAGTGACTATGGGACACATGTAATTAAATGTGATTTTGAGTTCACACTGTTTTTCTCTTTTCACAGGAAGCCCAAAAGAGAATTGGGCTGATTGAACGAGAGAACAAAAGCCTCTCAACACGACTAGCTAACATCTATCGCGGACAAGGCATGGTTGACTGCTGGAATGAATATCAACAGAAGAGGTGAGAGCTTCAGAGACATGAGTCTCTAAAGCAGCGTTTTTCAACCTGGTATCGGGACCCCTGGAGGGGATCGCGACGGGTGTGTCAGGGGGTTGCCAAAGACCATCAGAAAACACAGTATTTTCTGCTGATCATGGGGGTTCTGTGTGGGAAGTTTGGCCCAATTCTAATGTTGGTGGGGTTCAGAATGCTTTGTTTGTACGAGAACTATAAATCCCAGCAACTACAACTCCCAAATGACAAAATCAATTCCCCCCCACCCGCAACCCCACCAGTATTCAAATTTGGGCATATCGGGTATTCGTGCCAAATTTGGACTAGTGAATGAAAATACATTCTGCATATCATATTTACATGCTGATTCATAACAGTAGCAAAATTTTATTTATTTATTTATTTGTTTGTTTGGACTTGTACACCGCCACTCCCAGCGGCTTGGGGCGGTTTACAACACAATTCAATAAAACAAACAATGGGCAAAACATACATATAATAGTAAGTAAAACTGCAAAATAAAAACGCAGCTAAAATCACAAGCTAAAATTACAAGCTTTCGAAGGCCTGCCTGAACAAGTGTGTCTTGCAGGACCTCCAAAATGTGACCAAATTTCGGAGAGCCTGCGTTTCCGGTGGCAATGTATTCCAAAGAGCCGGGGCGATGATTGAAAATGCCCTGCGCCTTGTCAAAGTCAGGTGGAAAGATTTCACACTAGGGATGTCTAGAAGATTCTGGTCTTCTGAACGAAGTGATCTCGGAGGGTTATATGGAATCAGGCAATCCCGTAGGTACACTGGCCCCAGACCATACAAGGCCTTAAAAGTAAGAACTAACACCTTGAAAGTGATCTGGTATTCAATTGGTAGCCAGTGCAGGTTCTGCAGTATAGGTGTTATACGGCGGCTCGTGGGTTCCCCCGCAAGCGGCCGGGCTGCAGCATTCTGCACTAGCTTGAGTTTCCAGATCACATTCAAGGGAAAGCCAATGTAAAGAGCGTTACAGTAGTCAAGTCTTGAGATGGCCGTGGCTTGGATTACCATGGCCAGGTTGTTCCGTGAGAGATAGGGAGCCAGACGCTTCGCCTGTGATTCTGCTGACATTGGAGATTTGGGTCTCCATTGACAGCAGAGGGTCCAAATGGACACCCAGGCTTTTTACTGATGATGACGGGCGTAATGCCTCGCCATCCAGGGTCGGCAGTTGGATTTCCCTATCGCCCGGATGACCCAGCAAAAGGATCTCCGTCTTCGCTGGATTCACCTTCAACCTACTGGCTCACAGCCATCCAGTAACAGCTTCAAGGCATAGATGGACATTTTTGGGTACGGATTCCGGCTGGCCCTCCATCCTCAGAATGAGCTGAGTGTTGACAGCGTACTGGTGACACTCAAGCCCAAAGCTACGTACCAGCTAAGTGAGCGGTTGCATGTAGATGTTAAATAACAAAGGGGGAAGGATGGCTCCCTGAGGGACCCCACAAGACAAGGGGGATCCCCCAGAAACCAGCCCACCCCTCTGCACTTGCTGCTTCCGATTATGGAGAAATTAGGACAGCCAATCTAGAGCTGTCCCCCTCACTTCAACCACGGCAAGGGGGTGCGTCAAAAAATCATAATCGACTGTATCAAACGCTTCTGTAAGGTCCAATAACACAAGCAGTGCCAATCCGCCTTGGTCAAGCTGGCAACGCAGCTGGTCTGTGATGGAGACCAAAACCGTCTCCGTCCCATGCCCAGAATGGAAGCCGGACTGGAAGGGGTCTAAGCCAGCTGTGTCATTTAGGAAGGTCTGCAACTGCTCCATTGCTGCCCTCTCAATCACCTTGCCCAGAAACGACAGATTCGAAACTGAGCGGTAATTGGAGGGAACCGAGGGATATAACCCTGGTTTTTTCAGCAATGGAGCGACCACGGCCTCTTTCAAGCCCTCTGGAAAGACTCCTGGCTAAAGGGAGCAGTTTATTATGTTCAACAGAGGGTCGCGTAACCCATCCAGACAAGATTTCACAAAATTACTGTTATGAAGTAGCAACAAAAATAATTTTATGGTTGGGGGTCACCACAACATGAGGGGTCGCAGTATTAGGAAGGTTGTGAACCACTGCTCTAAAGAGTAGCCTTTTTTGACCTTTCTTGAAACAAAGAATAAATTTCTAAGCTAGAGCTCAGGCAAGCCAGAGACAATTGGGAGCAGAAGTGATTTTGATTTCAAATTTCAGAATACTTGTATTAGCATATACTGGTAAGTACATAATGAGATATCTTGGAGATGGAACCCAAGTCTAAACACAAAATTAATTTATGCTTCATACACATGCTATACACAGAATATAATTTTATACAATACTTTAAGTACTATTCTGGTGTTCAAAGCCTGTGCATTGAACACCAGAATAGTAAAGGTAAAGGTTTCCTCTAACTTTAAGTCTAGTCATGTCCGACTCTGGGGGGTAGTGCTCATCTCCATTTCTAAGCCAAAGAGCCAGCATTGTCCATAGACACCTCCAAGTTCATGTGGCCAGCATGAGTGCATGGAACGCTGTAACCTTCCCGCATAAATCTACTCACATTTGCATGTTTTTGAACTGCTAGGCTGGCAGAAGCTGGGGCTAACAGTGGTAGCTCACCCTGCTCCTCGGAATTAAGTTCAGCAGCTCGACAGTTTAACCCACTGCGCCACCAGAATACTAGAGTCAAATATGAGTTTAGGCCATGAGTTGCATGTTCGTAGTCACTGTATTAAATTCAGATCTATTGATACTTAAAATAAAAATGTTCCGATCAATAGGACTTCAGTTACATGTTGCTGATTTAAGTCCACTTGATTCGAGTGGTTAACTCTAAGTACAACTTCATAGGAATCAAACCCACAATGATGATTAACTTGTATGCTTGCTGGTTGATATTTTTTTTACTATAACATAAACTAGCCTCCTCTTTTGTATCTACATTATAAAATTACTTTTGCAGTAAAATCCGACAACAGCAGAACATGGAAATTGTGAGGATTTCCATGGAGAACCAAGCTATCCTCAAGAGGATCAAAGAAAGAAAGCCAACCATCGATCGAAGGCAATCTGAGCTTGACTGGCAGGCAAGTGGATTCTTCACCCTTTTTACCCAAAAGCAGGCCGTGGCCTTTCCTTTTATTTTATAGCTTGCATTTCTGCAGCTGAAGCAGTGGGATTTTAGATTAGCAGCACTGATCATTAGTGATGTAGCTGTGATATATTAAGGCGCTTGTGTGAAACCCAAGGCCCGAATTCAGCCCAACATGTCATTTCATGTGGCTCTCCAGAAGCTGGACGACAACTCCTGTATCCCTCAGAATTAGACATTATGGTGGGAGTTGTGATACAGTAACATCTGGAAGACTGCAGTTTGTTCTCTTTAGTTAGGATAGTGGGGTTTGGATTTAGATATCCCATTCTGGATATGATGTCGGACATTAAAATGTCCTTTAACCTTTCCCCAACCTCAGAGCCAAAAGTTTAAAGGTCTAAGACAGGGGTGCTCACATTTTTTCAGCATGGGAGCTACTTCTAAAACAACCAAGTCAAAATGATCTACCTACACATTTCTCAGAGAGTTATAAAAGCAAAATATTTGGAAATTTATTTAAGTGAGAGTCAAATAATATATTTTAAGACTGAATTCAACTAAATGTGAGCATAATAAGCCTCTGAATTTATTCATAACTAGCTGTACCCGGCACGCGTTGCTGTGCCCTATTTAGGAGATGCGAGAAAGTCTGAGTATGTAAGGGTTGGAATTGTTGTTAGTTATGGTGTTGTTGGGGCCATGGCTGTGTCGTTGTGGCTGTGTCGGATGGAGTGTGGGTAATGGGGGGCATTGTGTGCCAAGTTTGGTCTTTATCGGTCTTGGTTCTGGGCCACAGTGGTCTGTGGGGAATGATGGGTTATGAAGTAGTACAAATCCCATTATCCATGGTCCACCCTCCTCCAAACTGTAGTAGAATGTAGTGTGGGTCATAGGGGCTCTGTGTGCCAAGGTTGGTTACTATAAATTCAGGCCATACACAATGTCATGAGCTGAGGCATAGAATCAAGTTAATGAAGCCTTACTGTCAATTCAGAGTGTAAACAGCATTCCATTAAGTGAGGCCTAGTCAGGGAAATTAAGTTAATGAAGCCTTACTGTCAATTTTGGGCGTGGTCTGTGATTTGTAGGGGTGTAAATTTTCTGTGGCAAGTGATTTGGGTGTTTGTGTTTGTGCCTCAACCCTTTGTCTTATCCTCCTCTGACAGTTTATTATGGGTCGGAATGTTCATGTTGGCTGGCCAGTACAGGAGTTATACAAATCTGTCCTTATTGGCAGCCAATCATGTTGTCAGAATGTAGAGACTGGGAGAGTCGTTGGCAGCCCCGGAGGATGCTGGGAAATGTAGGTTTTTTTACTCGTTGTTTTGGGGGCCTATTAGGTTTTGGGTGGGAAAGTTTCTTTGCTACAAACATACCTTGCTTGAGGCCTATTTCTGTTGGCAAGTTTGGTGTCTCTGCGTTGTAAGGTTTCTCTGTTTGGGACGGTCTTTCCATGACGACTCTTCCTTTACATATATAGATATTCATTCAGCCTCTACTACTACTACTACTAATAATAATAGTAACAACAACTACAACAACAACAATAGTTTCCTAGAATAGAAAGAGACCTCCAAGGGCCATCCAGTCCAACCTCCTTCTGCCATAAGGGAAAAACACAATCAAAGCATTCCTCATAGATGGCCATTCAGCCTCTGATAATAATAATAATAATGGGTTCCTAGAAAAGGAGGAGACCTTCAAGGGCCTTCCAATCCAACCTCCTTCTGCACCTGAGTGGTGTAGGGAGCCTGCGGGGCGGGACTGAGCCTCCTGCCCTGCCTGCGATCTACCAGGACGCCCTACGCGATCTACCAGTAGATCGCGATCTACCTAATGAGCAACCCTGGTCTAAGACCATTCCAAGGTGAAATTACATTTATTTATTTATTTATTTATTTACAGTATATATATTCCACCCTTCTCACCCCGCAGGGGACTCAGGGCGGATCACAATGCACATATACATGGCAGACATTCAATGCTATAGACACACAACATATACAGACACACACAGAGAGGTTATTGAACTTTCTAGCTTCATGAAGGTATGCTTTTTGAATTCCGGCCATCAGGGGAGCTGTCACTTCACCATCCACTTGTGACACCGATGGAGAACTTCCTCATTCTTTTGCACGCTGCTGGAGAGTTTTATGGTGTCGTAAATTAGCCTCCCCGTATAAGTGGTACCTAAATTTCCTTCTTGACAGATGCAACTGTCGTTCGGGCTGCAAAGGTCGACAGCAAGCTAGACAAATGGTGGGGAGCTTACTCCAACCCGGGCTGGCTTCAAACTCATGACATAATTCTGTATTCGGAATACTGCATTGCTCTAATTTTCAAAAGCCTGTGCCCTGAACCAGGTTTTGACTCTCTTGTTGAAAGCTAGTAGGAAGGGGGTTGATCTGATGTCGCCAAGGAGGGAGTTCCACAACTGAGAGGCCACCACCACTCGGTTGTGGAACAAACCTACAGAACCTATCTTGTTTGTAACTTGGGGACGGCTTGTAATGCCATGAAAACCTAGCAAATACAACAGTTATGGGTGTGGATGGTTTTCCTTATCTTGTCAATGCTATAAATAAGGAGGCGGGAATAAAATTAAATTGGGGATTTTTATTTGGCAGACCAGAGTCCTCATTTTTGTCTCCTTCCAAATAGTTATATCCCTGCCTGTTTTCCCATCCCTGGTAGCGGCTGGGAGGGAAGACATGACAATCTGAAAAAGGAATATGTGATTTAAACTGCTGTAAATGGAAAGATATAAATTGCCACCTCAACTGTGGCAAAAACTGTGATTTCCGCCTGTTTTAAGACAAAGAGTCAATTCAGAACTTAGAACATTTATGCCGAACTGAGAACTTTTATTCCTGTTCCTGCTCAGTCAGTGTCTTTCCAATCTTTATATTTCCAAACAAAATCGGGACCAACAGCATTTCAATCAATTTTGCAACCCACTGCTTAGTATTTGGAGACTGTAATCATCTTGGATGGGGAAATGGATTGTGTGGGGCAATTTCTGAAGCTCACATGTGGGAGGTGAATGTTCTCACCCTGCTATTAGCAACTGTGGAGGAATGGTGTTTCTATCTCCCGTGTCACGCTGCAGTCTTCTCCTTCGTCTCTCTCTTCCCATTATTGTCAAAAAGGCTGCCAACCCTAATTTCTCTGTCGGTAAAATTAAAATCGCTCCCCAAAGTCGAGCCACATCGTCTTGATGTCAACAACCCTCCCACAGATGGAGAAGGCAGATGGCACAGCTGCAACCTTTGTCTCCATAGCACAAAAGTTGCCACTTCTTTGTTACTTGCATGGAAATGGAAATGCTTTTTTTTTTTTTTGCGAAGGAACTTCAGTCGTTTTCCAACTCCCAGCATTGTGGGATATTACAGTCGGCCCTCAACATTTGTGAGTGCATGACCCTGGCAAAAGTGGGGAAACTGCATATGTATGTATGTATACACACACACACACACACACACACTTTTAACTTTAGAGAACATCTCTCTGGGAATCTCTAGCTTCTCCAGCATGACCTTATGGTCAGCTTCTATCTTGGAGGTTAAGATCTTCCTGGGAGGCCCTGCTCTCGGTCCTGCCTCCTTCGCAGGTGCGGTTGGTGGGGATGAGAGACAGGACTTTCTCAGTGGTGGCTCCTCAGTTCTGGAACTCTTTCCCCATCGAGATTAGATCTGTGCCCTTCTTTCTTCAGAAAGAAAACAAATCCATGGTGGTGGAACCAAGCCTTTGGCTGGTAAAGTAATGCAGTCCTAGAAATGGATATTTATTTATTTATTATTTCGATTTGTATACCATCCTTTCCAACTGGCTCAGGACGGTTTACAGCATATCAACTTCATCATAAAACACATCACAACCAACAACACAACATAAATTATTATTATTATTAGTCACGTTTCTATACCGCCCCTCTCAGCCCGAAGGCGACTTGGGACGGTTTACACAGGCAGTCTCTGCCCTCAATACAACACAAGCAACAAGGCAACCCCCCCCCAAAACCATATAATAACAAATTAACAATTAAAAACATACAATTACAGTCTCAGCGTCATGTTGAAATCAGTTTCCATCGCATCGTCGTCATTCCATATATCTCATTAAGCCTTATATTTCATCAGCAAATGCCTGCTCAAATAGGTCTTGACTTTCTTGTGAAATGTCAGGAGGGAGGGGGCCGATCTGATGTCTTTAAGGAGGGCGTTCCAAAGCCGAGGAGCCACCACTGAAAAGGCCCTGTCTCTCGTCCCCACCAGTCGCGCCTGCGAAGAAGGCGGGACCGAGAGCAGAGCCTCTCAGTCCCTAAAAGCAAACAGTAAAAACAATTAACCATATTCAATTATAACCAGGAGTGGTTATTCATACATTAAATGCGCGCCGGAACAGCACTGTTTTACAAGCTTTCCGGAAGGCCGGTAGCTCATTGACTGCTCGAACTTCCGGTGGCAAGCTGTTCCACAGTTGAGGTACAGCCCCAGGTGGATGGTTCGCAGGGAGGGAATCTGCAGGAGATTGAGGTCTTCAGAACGGAGAGATCTCTGGGGAACATATGGGAGTAGGCGGTCCCTCAAGTACACTGGCCCCAGACCATGCAAGGCCTTAAAGGTTAAAACCAACACTTTGAAGGTGATCCGGTGCTCAATTGGCAACCAGTGCAGTCACTGCAGAGTTGGAGTGATATGCGCCCTGGCTGGCACTTCAGCCAGGAGCCTTGCTGCTGCGTTCTGCACCAGTTTAAGCTTCCGGATGACCGACAAAGGAAGGCCAATGTAAAGGGTGTTACAGTAGTCCAGCCTCGAGATGACCGTAGCCTCGAGATGACATATGGAATATGTGCTATTGACAACTGGAATGGCTCTGGATTGTGATTTTGGATTGCGTGGCTTTTAAATGTTGCTGCTAAGATGTTTTAATTCTATGATTTTAATGTAACTGTTTATTTTAGTTATTTGTTTGTTTTGTATAGCAATGCATTATTGGCTATTTGTAAGGCCACTCTGAGTCCCCTTGTGGTGAGAAGGTCGGGATATAACTATGGTAAATAAATAAATAAATGCTGGAGGGCCTAGGGAATCCTAGAGTGAGATCATTTAATTAAATCTGCAAGTCACACCTACAAGTATGGAGGGCTAACTATTTTGCTTCCGAGTATTTGCACCAGCCCTTTGTAGATTACATTTAGCAAGAATGCTAAGATGATTTAGACAAGCCTTTAGTGAAAGAGCTCCCAGTGGCGCAATGAGTCAAATCCTTGTGACAGCAGGACTGTTGACCAACAGGTCAGCGGTTCAAATCTGGGAAGAGCGGGTTAAGTTCCCTTCTGTCAGCTCCAGCTCCCCCTGTGGGGACATGAAAGAAGCCCCCCACAAGGATGGTAAAACATCAAACATCCGGGTGTCCCCTGGGCCATGTCCTTGCAGATGGCCAATTCCCTCATGCCAGAAGTGGCTTGCAGTTTCTCACGTTGCTCCTCACATGAAAAAAAAGTGAAAGAAACTAAGCTGGTGATACGAAACACCATAATGTTCATGGACTGTAACAAAGTACAATATGATCTGGCATGATGCCACAAGAATGTGAATATATATTATTGTTGTTTTAAATTGTTATTTTATAATGTTTTATACTTATTATTGATGTATTTGGATTGTTGTTTACATGATTTTAATACGTTGTAAGCCGCTTTGGGTCCCGTGAGGGAGAAAAGCAGGATATAAATAAAGATGTATTATTATTCTGACACAAAAACACAGTATGTCACAGCAAACGAGATCAATATGCTAGATTTTGTATCACAAAATCACAAGTTGAACACTTCCCAAGCATCTAGAACTGTGTGATGTATTTTCGAATGATGCACGCAAATCCGTGTAAGGTGTCCTTTTGCAGTTGACAGATCGTGATTTTGTCAATGTTTATTGTTTCCAAATGCTGGCTGAGATCTTTTGGCATGGCACCCAGTGTGCCGAATACCACTGGGACCACCTGTACTGGTTTATGCCAGAGCCTTTGCAGTTTGATTTTGAGGTCCTGTTGTTTTTCCACAATGTGACTGTCACCTGGTATGGCAACATCAATAATCCAAACTTTTTTCTTTTCCACAATCGTGATATCTGGTGTATTGTGTTCCAAAACGTTGTCAGTCTGGATTTGAAGGACCTACAGCATTTTTGCTATTTCATTTTTCACTACCTTTGCAGGTCTATGACCCCACCAGTTCTTTACTACTGGCAGGTGGTACTTGTGATTATTATTATTATTATTACTAGCTGTACCCGGCACGCGTTGCTGTGCCCTATTTAGGAGATGCGAGATGTAAGGGTTGGAAATGATGTTACTTACGGTCTTGGTGGGGTCATGTAGGCATGAATTGCGCACTTTCTATGTGTGCTCCAAATGATGTCATCTGGAAGCATGAGTTGTATTGTCTTATATAGCGGAGGAAGTGTTTTGATTCTGGAGTGTGTCCACTCAGCAAAGTCTGTAGTGGTTGTGGAGGAGTGGCAAGTGGTGGTAGAGAGACTTTACCGGCTAGGCAGCACATTCCTGTTGTTTCTGCTGGGTATTTCAGGGCTTTGCAGTGTGTGCAGATGTGCGTTAGGGTGCCAATGTCGGCCTCTGGCACCATGCTGTAGTCTTCTGCAGCGTTGTATCTGAAGGCTAGACGGTGGAATTGGTTGTGGTGTTTTTGAAGTTTGTTTTCTGTGTTGCGACGTCGTGCTTCTGTGCTCCTTGCACGCTGCTGTTGTGTTGCATTTCTGCGTCTTTGTTGTTCCTGGCTGCGCGCTTCTTCTTGTCCTGCAGTTCTTTGCATTTGGTTCTCAGCTGTGCGTCGTGCAGTGACCTGTTGTCTGTGTCTCTGCTGCGCAGTGTGTTTCTGTTCTGGCGTTTGTTCTGCCCTTTTTTTGTTTGATGTATGTAGCGTTGTGAGTGTGTCGTCCGATGCTGTTATTTTTATAAGGCATGGCTTGTCTTTTGGGTCAGTTTATGTCTGTGTGGAAGGAAGGAATGGTTTTTGTTTGTGGTGTTTGTAGGTGTTGTGTGTACGGGGTCCCGTAAGGTTGGTGGGATGGGTTGTGATTGGAAGTTGTGTTGTGTTGTGTGGGTAGGAATTTGCTGGAGAATTGCTCCCTCAGAGTTTGGTTTTGGCAGTTTAACCCTCAAACACCAACTGAAATCTCTCAGCATTCTATCCCTAGCCTTGGATGGCTCTTGCCAGCGTTGCTATGGTTACAGCAGTTATGCAAATCCGCCCTTATTGGCAGCCAATCATGTTGTTCAGAATGTAGAGGCTGGGTGAGTCGTTGGCTGCCCGGGAGGTTACTGGGAAATGTCGTTTTATTTTTACTCGTTGTTTTGGGGGCCTTTTAGGTTTTGGGGGGGAAGTTTCTTTGCTACAAACGTACCTTGCTTGAGGCCTATTTCTGTTGGCAAGTATTGTTTTTCTGCGTTGTATGGTTTCTTTGTTTGAGGTATACATCACATGACGTGAACCCATTTATATAATAGATTATTCAATATGATTCCATCTAAAACTGAAATATTATCATTTACTATAGCTAAATGCTTGACTGGTTGTCTTCCTCCCTGCAGAATTCGAGGAAATATCTGAGGAACTCCACCTGCTTTCTTATCTCAAATCGCGCGTAGGTATTTCAAAACCACCCCTACCAACCCCTTTGTGTATAGAGAAATTCCCTTCAGCTTATACATAGGCAGGGGAAGGAGATAAACTCTGTCCAGGAAGCCCAAAGGGAAATATCTAGTTGAATGTTACGAAATTATTTTCTCTCTCTCTGAAACAGAGAACCAGATGTTTGGTCTTGTTGAAAAAAGCAGTGCTATCTGTACAAAACCTTGGGGCTAAACACTGAAGCCTGTTACACAGAGAATGCAAGAATGCATCTTGATGTGAAACAATGGACATGAAACTAAATACCTTGCCCACAAGCTCAACAGCTCAAAGGCAACTAATCTGAGGACTGGGAAAAAATATTTCCATTTCTAATGTCATTAGAGACTGTTTAAATTATTTTTGTGGGCATCCATGAGTATAAGATTCTGTTTTCAGACTTCTTGATATGGAAAAAAAGCCCATGCAACAATTTTTACTAGCACGTTTTTCAATTTAGCAGGGATCAGCAGACCATTTGTGTTGCCGACACCAATACCCTTTGTGTCTATCCAACCAAAAATGAAGCCCAAAATGTAGATGGGCATGCCTCATTTTCAAATGCTTTATCATCACTCATCAGGCATGTAGCCGGGGGGCTAAGGGGGCTTCAGCCCCCTCCGAAATTCTCAGGGTGGTCCGCGAAAAGGCCTTACTGGTACATTATTTAAACTGTTATGTTTATTCATATCATGATCTGATCACCATGCTCATTATATCCCACATTCATGGCATTATTGGGATAACAATACAAAAGGTTTGCTAGGGTAGACCCTCTTCCACCCAGTCTCAGCCCCCCTGAACCAAACTCAGCCCCCCGAATCAAAATCCTGGCTACGGCACTGTCACTCAGTTATTATTATAGCTATGCAAGTCCCATCCTGCCATAAAATGATACTCTTCCAATCCTTTAAAACACCCTAGTTTGTTCTTTTCGTCTTGCTCTTCCTAATGATGTGATAATAATAATTATTATTATCACTAGGGCTGTATGCTGCTCTTTTACTCTCCTGTACTATGGATCTATTTAGTGGGTATATTTGGGAGGTTAGTGAGGTGTCAGTGTATATCACCAAATTAAGGAAATTCCCTCTATCCTATAGGGCAGCGTTTCTCAACCTGGAGGTCGGGAGGGGGTGTCAAAGGGGTTGTCAAGGACCATCAGAAAACAGTGTGTTTTCTGTTGGTCATTGGGGTTCTGTGTGGGAAGTTTGTTCCAATTCTATCGTTGGTGGGGTTCAGAATGCTCTTTGATTGTAGGTGAACTAGAAATCCCAGCAACTAAAACTCCCAAATGTCAAGGTCTATTTCCCCCAAACTCCATCTGTGTTTATATTTGGGCATATGGAGTATTCGTGCCAAGTTTGGTCTTGATCCTTCATTATTTGAGTCTCTGGATGTAGGTGAACTACAACTCCAAAACTCAACATGAGTACCCATAAAACCCTTCTAGTATGTTCTGTTAGTCATGGGAGTTCTGTGTGCCAAGTTTGGTACAATTCAATCATTGGTCAAGTTCAGAATGCTCTTTGATTGTAGGTTAACTATAAATCCCAACAACTACAACTAACTCACAAATGACAAAATCAATTTTTTTAGTGATGGTCATTCTTTGGGTTAGTAGGTGTCTTGTGGCCAGATTTGATGGCATTAGTCCAGCGGTTTTTGAGTTGTGATGTCACTCAAAACGAACAGAGCATTTTTATATAGATAGATGAATTAATCATTACTGGAAGGGGAGAGATCCCCTGCCCCATTTGTTTGTTCTAGTCCTGTTGTTCAGGGTCACCAGTAGAGAGGGGGCAGTAAACTACACATAGAAAGAAGCCTCTTTTTTGTATTGGGAATTGATTCTATGAACTATAGACCAAAATTAATTTCCCCCAAGCTTTGGTTAAAACCTGTTACTATACCAAGAAATTTGCACTACATGACTGATAAAAGAAGGATGGTTCCTTCCAGCAGGAGACTTGATCTAATCCCATATGCTTTCAGCTTGCATACCAATGGCTCTGCTTTCAGGATAGACTTACAGATACATCCATGAGATCCACAGCTAATTGGCCCAGGGCTGTTTTGTTAGCTCTCAAAGCTTACCTCCTTAATTCATAAATGGTGTGTCGAATTCCAAAGATTATTCTTTGTTGTGGGCATGAAGAACATGTGTGTGGTTTTGGAAAGATGGTGCCAACCACACTGGACTGGATAGACCAACAGACTATCCGAGTAAGGAAACATTCCTGCTTCTTGGCAGGGGGTTGGACTGGATGGCCCATGAGGTCTCTTCCAACTCTATGATTCTAAATTGTGAATGAGTTTTGAGACCTAATGCTTTCTTTTAGATTGGGCTCACGGGGATAGAAATATAGTCCAATTTTCTGATGCTGCACAGGAGTAGAACCGCTGTACTTACATTTCAGTCGCACACATGAATTTCATATGGTTATCTTAGGTAAGGGATGCTCGGAGATGGTTTTGCCAGTTCCTTCTCTGACATGTCACCTACAGTACCTGGAATTCATTGGTGGTCCCCCATCCAAGTACTTACCAGGGCTGACTCTGCTTGGCTTCCAAGATCAAACAGGATAAGGTATATTTAGAGTATTTAGGTCAGGGGTGCTCATTACGGTGATCGGGAGCACCTAGGTGATCTTCGGCCCCCTTCCAGGTGATCTTTGGGCCTCACCAGCCGGATGGCGAGCTCCTGCCATGTGCGTGAACGTGCGCTCCCGCCGCCGCCTTCGTGGGGCTTCTTTTGCCAAAATGAGGCTTTAGTGGGCGGGCCCTGCCGCTCGTCTTGCCACGCACGGTGTGGTGACATGACCGCCCATTGGTTTCTGCTGGGGGGGGGAGCAAGGCGAAGGCACGCGCACGGATAGGATGCGAGGCTGTGGGAGGGATGGAGGGAATGTGTGTGTGTGTGTGTGTGAGAGAGAGAGAGCCAAGGAGAGAAGAAAGAAATCCGGAGAACTTTTTCGGATCCTTTTGGCAGGCAGGCAGGCAGGCAGGCGCTGGAAGGAGAGAGGGAGAGAGAGAGAGAGAAAGAGGCAAAGGAGGCCGGGCAAAGTGGTGCAAAGCCAAGCAAGCCCCGTTGCAAACCCTGCTGCTGCCCTCGGGACTCCCATTCCAAGCTGAGACCTGGGCGAGCAAGCTGTGTGGGGCTGCTTTCTTTCCTTGGTTGGGGGGCGAGGAGGGAGGGCTCCACCGTGTTCCTGGGGCTGAACCCGAGGAGGAGGGGGCTGCAGGGATGGAGACTTGCTGCTGCTGCTTGTGCCCTCGCCGCCATTCTCCGCCTCGCCCTCCCTCGCCCTTGAAGGAGAAAGGCGACGAGGCCCCACGGGAGAGAGAGGGGGGGGTGGCTCTTCAGAGCCGGCTAGGAAGAGCCACCCCCCCTCTCTTTCTCTCTCCCGTGGGCATGGACTGCTACCAGTGGGAGGGGTCCTCCTTCCTGCCAGCTGTCCACTTGGGCGTCCTTTCTGAGTGACACCCTCGAAAGGAAGGAAGGAAGGAAGGAAGGGCGCCCCCCTGCATCTGTCACTTTGGGGGAGCACCTCTTCCACTCTTCCTTCTCCTGCCCAGGTAAGGAAGCCTTGAGGGAGGAGGGAGGGGGGAGGCTGCCGTGGGGAGGCTCCAGCCTCACGTGGGTCCCTCTCTTGGTTGAGTTTCCCGGGCCAGGCAGCAGCCAGGCGGCCCCTCTTCCAGCCCTGCGCCTTCCGAGCCGACGCCGAAGCCATATCTGGCCGGAGCGCTGGCGGGTGCGCCTATAAATACCCTCCTGCTACGTGCATGGGAGGGGCCTGCTGTGCACGCAAGAAGCAGGACGGGAAGGGGACTTCCTGCTTCACGAAAGCACGCAGCAGGAAGGAGGAAGGCAACAAAGACATTAAGAGAGAGCACGCGCGCAGGCAAGGAGGATCCCCTTCCCGGGTGCGTGCGGCGGCAAGTTCATGGGCAGGCAAGAAAGAAGCCCCGCGCGGACAGAAGGCTGCAGTAGGAGCGTGCGCGCGCGCATGCTCACATGCACAACAGGTGATTTTTTCAACTTGATTGTTCATATAGTAGCTCGCATGATGAAAAAGTGTGGGCACCCCTGATTTAGGTCCTTCCCATAGTTGGCCCAACATAAAAGCACCACAATGAAGTATGGACCCATGCACCTCTGATATTGTGACTTTCTAACATTTCCCCTTCTGATTTATTGCAGGAAGCTAGGCGGTGTGAGAAATAACAACGCTTTTGGTACTACTCGTTTATGACGGCTAGTTGATAGCGTTCTCAACAGCTGGCTGATAAACTTCATTAAGATTTAGAATAAAACATGGGATGTTGAACGCACACATTTGGAAGGCATGCTTTTTTAAAGATTCTGTTCAAATTTTGAAAGAAATGTGGATGCCACAAAAAGCTAGGGGCAGGTTTAAGATGGACATGTTTCATTTATCAAACGCCATCACAGGCCTTCCTAATATTTGGATAGGATTGTTGTTATTTCTCTTGAATATCTCAAACCCCCCAAACAAAACCATTGTCCTTGTTCAAGTAATTGTGAAGCTGTGTTGACGAAGGCTTTCATGGCTGGAATCACTGGGCTGCTGCAATTTTTTGGAGGTGTATGGCCCTGTTTCAGAAGCATTCTCCCTGACGTTTCACCCATATCTATGGCAGGCATCCTCAGAGGTTGTGTGCTCTGTTGAAACTAGACAAGTGAGATTTATATCTGTGGAATGTGCAGGGTGGGAGAAAGAACACTTGTCCGTTTGAGGCAGGTGTGAATAATAATAATAATAATAATAATAATAATCTTTATTTATATTCCACTCTATCTCCCCGAAGGGACTCAGGGCAGATTGCAAACATAAAAGGCAAACATTCAATGCTCGAATACAATAACAATACATCCATACTAACAAAATTTAAACAACCCAACATATAATTACGAATTATGACTTAATAACTAAAATTAAATTTAAAAAAACACTGCCTGTTAAAACAGACATAAGACAAAACATCAAACATTGAATGGAAACAATGATTTCCCAGTTCCTTGGGGCATATCGATTAATCATTGCTCAAGTTATTTATTGAGCTGGTGGGGCAAGCAGGGCACGGAACGTTGCAATTAGCCACCTTGATTAGCATTGAATGGCCTTGCCGCTTACAAGGCCAATCTTTGTGTGTCAGACTACACAGAGAAGTCATTGAAATCCACAAGCATGGGGACAATTTCAATAGAAATTAAGAAATTATGAAAATGAACAAAATCTGGCTACCAGTATTTTAAAAAACCTCTAAAACCAGAGCGGTAAATAAAAAGAAACATTTAAAAAAACCTTTTAAAATCATGGAAATTCTAGACAGGAAACAATCAGGGCCAGCTAAACACCTCCCAACAAAGGAATCCCCCAGGCAGTAAGCAGTCAGGCTTTGAAGCTACAATACTATTCGATGTTAATCAAGGTGGCCAATTGCAACATTCACACTTGCCTCAAGCAGACAAGAGTTCTTTCTCCCACCCTGGACATTCCATATATATATAAACCTCACTTGTCTAGTTTCCAACAGACCTCACAACCACTGAGGATGACTGCCGTAAATGTGGATAAAACATCAGGAAGGAATGCTTCTGGGAAAATGGCCATACACAGTCTGGAAAACTCACAGCAACCCAATTTATGACCCTTTGAAGCAGATGATACTATATCCATTCTCAAGTAACACTTTCTAGATATAGAACAGTGCTGTCCAACTTCTGGCGGGTCCAGGGCCGGATAAGAGGTCACTGATGACCTGCGGGCCACTCGGCCCCGGCCCCAGGCCCCCCCCCCAGCCCAGGCCCCGCCCTCCTAAAGCCGCCGAAAGGAGGAGTAGGCGGCGCCAAGAGCAGCGCACAGGCCTGGCGTGACGCGCTGCTCTTGGCACCGCCTACTCCTCCTTTTCGGCGCCCCTCCCTTCCTAGGCTGGGGAGCCGCGAAAAAGGAGGAGTAGGCGGTGCCAAGAGCAGCGTGTCACACCAGGCCTGTGACGCTGCTCTTGGCGCCGCCTTCTGCCCTCGCGGCCCCTGCCCTAGGAAGGGAGGGGGCGGTGGCAGCAGAAGGCGGGCGCAACGGCAGCGCGTCACAGGCCTGGCGTGACGCGCTGCCCCTTGGCATCGCCTGCTCTGCCTTTCGGCGCCCCTCCCTAGGCCGGGAGCCGCCGAAAAGGAGGTAGGCGGCGCCAAGCAGCGCGTCACGCCAGGCCTGTGACGCGCTGCTCTTGGCGCCGCCTTCTGCCCTTTTTCGGCGGCTCCCCACCCTAGGTAGGGAGAGGGGCGCCTAAAAGGAGGAGCTAGCTCTCTTCCTCCTCCCTGCCCCGCCTCCCCTCCCCCCCGGCCGCCATTTTTTAAAAAATTTAAAAATGGCGGCTGAGGGCATAGGTGGGGCCGTGTCCAACAGGATACGGGGCCGTATCCGGCCCCGGGGCCGCCCGTTGGACAGCCCTGATATAGAACATCCTGCCACTGATGTACCGATCTCAAATCCTCAAATTCTGACACATGAGGGGTTCCCACCTCCTGTTTTGTCTGAATTTTTGAATTTTTTTTTGTCATTCTCAATTTAGTCTTTAGGCCAAACACTAAATTGATTCTGATGGACAACATACAAGCTTTTCGCATTTCAGATGGTGAAAAGTTAGTGAAAATCTCTAACACAAGGAGAGGCACACACAAGGAGAGGCAATTTGCTTTTGCTTGAATTGTCTGGGAAGGGCAAGGCTCTGCCCATCATCTTTCATCTGCTGAGTAAATGATGTGCAATCTACTTTGACACTTGGAATTCAGTTTGCAGTAATTCAAGAAGGAAAGTGAAAGGTGGAGAGAGAAACTAGTCCAGTGGGTCATTTCGAAAGCAGATGAAAAAGTAGGATTGAAAGACTCTTCTTGCTATATCAGAGGGTATGTACCTGGAGAACAAGGACAGGAAGAGCACAAGAGTGTGAAGTTCCTTCATTGGACCTCTCAGTGACTTCCAAGATTGCTCCAATATGACCCTCCATCTCCTTCTCTCCCCCCAAAAATCTGGATATGTTGTACTGTCAATATATTTGAAAAAACCAACTAGAGAACAGGAGTGTAGAGTGGGGTCTCAATTCCATCCAGCTGACTTTTTGAGGGACGAAATCCTACAATTCACAGATATCATAATAACTGGTTACTTTGAGGGTGGGGCATGGGATTACAAAGGTTACTAGTTTTTAAAGTAACTTTTCAATTACATCGAATGCAGCTTATTTTCAGCAATGATTAGATTCAGTTGCAACCCTCCTTTGGGAGATAGTAGTTGCCTAAATCCCTCCCTACCAGTTTTGCATCAAATCCGGGATCATTAAGGTCTTGAAAACAGCTGGGCAGCTTGCTGTTCTGTTCTTTATCTAAAGCCTGAGCCTCCCAAATGGAGGAAAGCACAAAAAATGAACAATTTCCAGCTGTTCTTTCAGCCTTGGTAACGTATCTGACATATCAACACCCCCTCCTCCATCATAAATAGATGTATTAAATTAAGATCATCAGGGAACCACAACTCACTACAAAGTAATCCTGTGCCATATGCTCACTTAAATATGGAATGCAGCTGAGCATACTAAAATATGGGATAAAGGTGGGTGGAAAAGGAGAATGTCTTTTCACTGCCAAGAATAGTGGAGGAAGGTGGTGAGGATGATATTAAAGGTGAGGACAACCAAGATCATTAGAGCAAAATGAACTTTGCTGGGAAATGTCTTCTTTGATACATATACTGTGTGAGAGAGAGAGAGAGAGCGAGAGCGAGAGCGAGAGAGAGAGAGAGAGAATCACCAGCAAAAGCACCTAACCAATTTGAGAAAAAATAGACCAAACAGGAAAGGAGTAGTGTTATATGTGAGAGATGTTTACATCTGTGAAGAGATCTATGGCTTTAATCCTGGAAGCCAGGTTGAAAGTATCTGAGTAAAAAATTAAGGCGGAGAGAAGGAATATAATTGAGGGGCCAATACAAACCACCCAAAACAGGCTGAGAACATGGACGATGCCCTCCTCAAACAGATGACAAAACATCTAGGGGGGGGAGGTATAGTAGTAATGGGATTTCAACTACTTTGACATTTATTGGAAATTAAGCTCTGCAAAAAATATAAGTTTAACACATTCACTTGCCTTAAAGACAATTTCATTGCCTAGAAAGTGGAAAAGGAAACAAGATCAGCTTTAGATCTGATCCTGACCAACAGTGATGTATGGGGTAGAACTGACAGCTTCCTTAGGTGGGAGTAACCATGCTCTTCTCAACGTGTGGGTCCCCAGACGTTTTGGCCTACAACTCCCAGAAATCCCTGCCAGTTTACCAGGTATTAGTATTTCTGGGAGTTGAAGGCCAATATATCTGGGGACCCATAGGTTGGGAACCACTTGTGGTGAAGTCCTATTTCTTTATTACAGGTTTTAAATATGGTTCATATATATATATATATATATATATGGATATATGTTGAAGGGGTAAAAACTTAGCAAACCCTAAAGGGTTAACAGAGATATTAGCGTGCAGAACCTCCAAGGGGTTTCTGTTACCGTGGAAACAGGAGGCGGAGCCTGCAACTGGCCTTAGAATCTTTGAATTCAAACTTTAGCAGTTGGCAGTGAAAGTTGAAGCAGAGAAGGTGTGTGGAGAGTTAGAGAGTCCATTTTAGCCAGCTGTCAGCCGGTTTTAAAAAGGACTCTGACTCTACTCTGTGAAAGAGTAGAAGAAAAGCTGTGTTTGAACTGCTAGGAAAGCAGTTGGGTTTAATGGACAAGCAGTTAGTGTAAAGACTGCTGAGCTATTGGTTCTGAGAATACAGCTATATAGTATCAAGTTGCATCTCCATAGTTAGTGTATTGTAACCTTAAGATACGTGCCCCTAAGAAGATACTGTAACCACCTAAGCTCTGAACTCTGAAACCTCCACGCTTAGAACATTGTTTGAATAAACTTTGCAGTTCTTTAACAAAGATATCTTCCCGCGTAGTTACTTCACACACAAGCCTCGAAAACAAATGCTTTCTAGTGGGTAGCCAAGTACAGTGAATGGTGGCAGCGAAAGTTAACAAATAGTGTCAGCGGGAGTTTGGGATAGAGGGATACCCTGCCCTGACACAGTAATCGAAAGATCAGTGGGAAAGCTGACCTGTGTGAATACTTATTACATTATATAGTGGCAGCAAGTGGAAATAAAAGAAGTCTTTATATAAGTTGGTGGTCAGGGTGGAATAAGAAAACTACCCTGCCACAGTTGAAAGTGAAATATAGAGTCTTCACACCACTGTTCTAGAGTTTCTCATACAGCAGAAAGGAGAAGACGAGCCTAATCAGACAGGCATTCTAGACTTTAAGAAAGCTGATTTCCAAGAGGAATGCGAGATATGGTCTTGTGAACAGAAATACAAAAAGAGGAGTTCACTATAGACTGGAGATTCTTTGATATGTGAGATATTAAAGGCACAATTTTAAACAGTTCTAGAGAAGAAAAATGAATGTAAAGAAAGTTTTTGGAACATAACTACTTTCAAAGTAAGTATCACACAATTAAACACGAAATAACACTTTCAAAATTGGAACTGGAATTTTCAAATTTCATTACATAGTGTTATTCTTCGCATTTCTCCAACTTTTCCCTGTTTTACCATTTTATGCTTTGTTTAAATCAGGATGTGAGACTGTTTCCTTTATGCATGAAAATCCATACACATTTTCTTCAATACATGTGTTTATTTAGACACTTTGTTGCCTGTTTACCAAAGCATGTTTGAATGTATTTTTCAATGGTCTGCATTTTGTTTAGCCATTTGCATTTTTAAAATATCTGCATGATTTCAGGCAATATAAAACATACCGTGAGCCTCTGAAACATGCAAATTTCCAAGACAAGCTGTTCTCTGTCTCTCAATGAGTCTCAAGAGCTGCAGAACCTGTAAACCATTAAAATTATTTTCCACTCTGCCTTGAACGCACCCTATCCATCTTAGAAGACTAACCAGGTTGAGCAAAAATCAGCAGATACTGGTTACTTACCACAGATCTTCTCATAACTTGAAAATGCTTTAGGTTACACACCCCAAAATTCCACAACCAGCCTGTCTATGAAAACCATGTAGGCTGTGGTTGGTTTGGAAGTTGTGGTGCATGAATATTCACTTTCCCAAGTTCTGGACCTTCTCCTGAAAAACACCCCAAATACCTGAGCTCCTCCAGTACAATTGTCAAACAACAAACAAAGAAGGAAACAAGAAATACATTGACAACTCCACTTCTAAAAGACAGGTTTGTGATAAAGACTTTGGCTGATACATCTACAGCACAAACCCTGGGAAGATACGTCCTCGGGTTTTCATCAATGGGACTCGATTTTATAGAAAATTACAACACAAAGGTATTACATTGGAACATAACATGGTTATGGATTTTCCAGAAGAAAAGAAGAAAACACAAACAACACACACAGTGTGCTCAAACACTTCCCAATCCCAATATACACCCTGCTACATACCAAAAACCAAAACCAAATACCTGCGCTCACAGGCCCCAAAGTACGTGCCAAAAACCCACATGCTACACATTTAATTGTTTGGTTGTGTAGTTTTATATTGCATAAAGCATTTTATTTCTAAGCTGCTTTGTTGGTCCTTTTTGAAGTGAAATTAGAGGACAAAGAGTGGTCATCGGGGATAGGTTAAATATTAAAAAGCTGGAATTGTGGAAAGACTGTTACATCCTCCACCCACTCTTTAGAACAACCAAGTGCAGCTTTCTTTGTTCAAGAAGACCAAGAGAGAGAGAGAGAGAGAAACTCCACTCTTTCCTTAATCACAAGTACTAGAAATTTGTTTTGCTTTTAAGGAAAAAAGGGCGCAACACAAATCCGGAATGAGAATCACCTGGTGCCCCATATACTTTGACTTCAAGATGCACCAAATGTCTCTCCATTGGCTAGGACTGATTGGACTTGCTGTTCAAGAACATCTGGAGGACCACATAATTCCAGCTCCTAACCTGAATGTTGATTCCACTGAATCAGTGGTAACTTGGTTAATCCAGAATGATCTAGGGCCCCTTCCACCCAGCTGTATAAAATCCACACGGAACTGGATTATGTGGCAGTGTGGACTCAGATAATCCAGTTCAAAGCAGATATTGTGGTTATATATTCTGGGTTATATGGCTGTGTGGAGCGCCCTAGGTCCCACCGATTCAATAGGTTTACTGTATTTGGTATTTACAATTTCCAGATGCTGGACTGTGCCCAGTTCAATGTATTTCTCCCACTCTTGTACATAAATTCATTTAGAACAAAACAAGATGAAAAAGTGAAAAATAAGTGCCCAGTTTTTGGACTGTTTAGCAGTTTTGCTGGTGTGCAAGACATCAGCATTGTGTTTCACGGGTGTGCAAGACATCAAGATTTATTATCCCTCCTGTCAACAGATCTATATGTTTCTGTGGGATAATATGACACATTTACAGCTGAACTTCAAGAGAAGCTTGCTTGTCCATTCCTTTTCATTATCCGTTATATCAAATATTGTATATATTCAAACAACAGTAGAAGAAATTAAATGGGAGTAGGTAGTTGGACTCTGCATATTTTGAGCATTTTAAAGCCTTGCTGAAAACTGGCACAAGCAAAACAGGCAGAGCATAGAAGCATCAGGCACCTCCTTGTTTACCTATTTGGTGCGGAGCTTGAAAAAAAGTGGTATGGGTTGTTGTTTTATGACATCTTCAGGATTTCTCAAACCAGTATGTCATGGATGCTTCAAGGAATCTGGCAGCTGTGGCCCCCTCAAGACAAATGTTTCAAAGCCCTGATCAGGAATTTGGTGCCATTTAAAGGAGGTGAGATGTTCAACATCTCGAGTAGGAGTACATGATTTACGAATGAGCCTAATATAAGCCTGTCTATGTCTTCAGACATTTTGGAGAGGTTTTTTTGTTCTCATCTACCAATCTCACAAGTACATACATCTATTGGAAAAACAGGAGAGGGGCTTCTCAGTGATTGATCCATTACTTGGGAACTTCCTTTCAAAAGAGATTGGACTGGCACCATCCTTACTACCCTTTCCTAGGCAGATTTCAGTTCCAGCCAGTCTTTGAGATACACTGCTCAGAGGAGAAGGGTCTTAAGTATGCTATGCTGTTTTTCGTTATTGTTTTTAATTGCTTTTCAAACTCCCTTTAATATTATTGTTTCATCATATTTTAACTTTTGTATGATATATAGTACAATCCCCATATGCATAGGATCTGTACCATCTAACAAATTATGCCATATCTAGGTATTTCCTACATCCTCCAGCATGACTCTGGTATAATTGGCCTGATTAACTCCCATTTTGACAATAGCTGACATCTCCCCCACGGCCTGTATTGTTCTGTTGACAATATCTGGCGCTGATATTTACAATGTTGTAAATGCTTTATCTGTATCTGTTTTAGCTTACAAGCCATGCTGAGTCCCATAATAGAAAAGGGCAGGATATAAATAAATATAAAAATGATAATAACAATGATCATGAGTGTGATAATAACATTAATTTAGCACATCATTTCAATAGGCCTTCTCTGACTCGGCACTCACCAGAATGATCCATGGTACTATACCCTCCATTACTCATGCTGGTTGAGGCTTTTAATTTGGCAGTCACACTGCCTTACATCCAGAGCTCTGGTGGTAAATATCTTGGGAGGAACACAAATCCCAGAATGTGATATTTAGGATATAGTGAACATTGGTCCAAATCCTACACATCCTACTCACCTAACTAGAATATGGGTCATAAATGATATGAATGATAGAGTCAATACACAGGTAGATCCATTTGATTCAATGGGTCTGTTCCAGTTGGAACTTACAATAACCATTGCCCATGCTTTCCCATATTTTGTAATTCTTTCATTCCTTTCCCAGCACTTCTTTTGTCTCGTATCATATCAGAAAAAAATACATTATAGAGAAAAATGACACAGCCTTTTCCAAATGAATGCACTGGGAACCTTCTGCTTGGAAGAAACCTTGGTCTGGTCTAAATTGCACATTCAAAACCATGCGAAAGGTATCCATCCAGGTACTTTGAATCTGAAATAAGATTTCTGTCCAACGATGCACATGCCTCTGCATTGTATTCTGCTAGGACTTTCCATCCCATTGCAGTGTCTGTCCATTCCTCTCAAGCAATAAGGTTTCATCGGAATATTTACCCAGATGAAGAAGGCTCCTTTTTGCTGCTTATCTGAGGAAACTAGCCAGGCTAGTGTGAATTTTTCCCTTTTGGTCATCCATCCATTCTATTTACAACATATTTTTGGCACAGCGTAGAGAACTATGACCTAACCCAAGAGACAGGTACCCAAAAGGATTCTGTAATTAGTTTCTCCAATATAGTTTTCAACTGGGTGCAAGCACTATGGAGATCCTCCTTCACCAAGATAGTGTCAATCAGGTGCCCGTACTCTTCTTCAATGAAGGCAGCGGAATTTACCATTTCTTGCTGCTCTTCATCCTACAAATTAAGACAAAAGAAAGACCCAGTGTAGTGTATATGTCAAAATGCTAGACTATAGTCCCAGGAAATTGACTGATGACCTCAAGTTAGTCCCTCTTACCTTACAAAGCCATTGTAAGGGGAAAAAAATAGAAAAGAAGAACATGTATGCTATCTTGAACTCACTGGACAAAAATGATATATATTAGTTCAGCTAATACATTTAATGTTGCTCAAATTCCATGTACGAGGGTTATCGGGAAAATAAGTTTACAAAGCATGTAGCTCTCGTTGGAAATTTTTGCAGAAGTTAGTATCACTGCCATGTAGAGGGTAACCAGTGATGAAGACAGAAGTGGACAGCCGTCCATTGTGATTGCTGACGTGGCTGGAAAAGGCAGTGGGAGACTTGTATGGCGCAGGCATCAAAAAACTCATTCCACGGATGACAAAATGTATTGAACTGAATGGTGATTATGTGGGAAAAAATAATGCAATACCTATGTAAGTTTTATTAAAATATATTCTTTTTTTGTATTTTTTTTAAAAAAATTCAACCGGAATGAGGATGCTCATCTCTAACCTTCACCACAATGCCAGTTGATGAGCTACTGATGACTGGCACTGCTCGTTCGCTTCTGCTGGCTTCCTGCTACATGGCAGTGAAATCAACGTCTCCCACAAAAGTTCCCCACAAAAGCTACATGCCTTGTAACCTTACTTTCCGGATAACCCTCATAGAATTACCCAAGAGATATAAAAATACTAAAATTAAAGATTTCAAATTATTAATTTTGATAAATTTACAGATTATACAAAACACCAGTTGCATAGCTTTTCAGTGCTCCAGCCATTGAAGAGATCTCCTGTGTTTATCTTTGCACCAGGAAAGATTGGGGGTGATGGGAGTTACAGTCCTGACAACATCTGATGTGTCACATTCTGGCTTTCCTGCCAAATGCTTACCAATGGGACAAATATGTCATCCGGTGATAGAGATGTCGGCACATTCTTTTTCTTCTCTGAAACAAGAGGCTTCACAAACACAACATAGGGCTTGAACTCCGCCGTCCTCAAGTGCTTCACAGCCTGCATGGAGAAGCACAAAATGAGATATCTGTTCAGCAAGACAAGATGGAGCACAGTGAGGGAAAACCAGTCAAAATGAAGCCGGGTATCATTTCTCCTGTTTTGGATATTCCTCTGATTTGGAAGGTTGAGGAGGGGGTAGCTCTGTGAGTAAAATAGGGTGAAAGGCATTTTGCAAATCCCTTTTTGTATTTGAGGAACAAGACAATGCAAGTGAATGAAGATTTCCTTTCCTCTCCACTTTTCTTTAAGAGATGTCAAACAATTATCAGCCCTGCCTGTTTTAGCAGAATTATGGCTATTCCTGCCATAGAATGCCTCTGGCTAGGCCGAGTTCATGGCTTTGTGAATTTCAAAAAAAATTGAACAAAAAGGCAATTAATACATTCCAAAACATATAAGAACTATGAAGACTGGGCTTGGCAGACTTATTGGCCGAGCTGGTTGTGGGGCGGGGTTGCCCTCGCCACCATCTTGTGGATAGATGAAGGGGCTTCTCCTTCCCAGAAGCCCCTGGGGTAGCGGGAGGTTTCCCGCCACCAACGCCGGCCGGCCAATGACGGGGCTGGCCCTGCCCCGCCCCCTCTTTGCGCCGGCTGGCCTGCACTTCCACCTGGGCAGCCTATTTAAGGCCACCTGGGGCTGCCCAGGCTGCACGTGGGGCCAGCTCTGTTTTTTCCTCCCACCCTCCTTATTGCATTGCTTGTTGGTGTCCATTTTGTTCTTTCATGTCATTGTTACATTGTTCAGGGTGATGCGCTATATTGTTCTTTGTCACAACTCAGTGTTTGGCATGTGGCATGGCCCCTGGATCCGGCTGGCTTATTGCCCCTTGGTTGTTAGGGGGATAACACCCAGGCCCCCTGGGGTGCCGAGATTCCGTGGACAGGCATTGGGCCGCTCGCACCCCAGGATTGCATACGCCTTTGGACATTCAGGGGGGCTGTACGACCTTGATCCAGGACCCATGCGTGGCCGCCAACCCTTTGTTCCTGTTTTCAATAAATGAGTTGTGACCATTTTCATCCAGCCACTTGTGTCTGTGCTATTGTTCTTGGCGTGAGGTGTGTCACCCTTGCACACGCAATTAGAAGGCAAACATTATTAGTTTAGTGCAATAACCCATCTGAAGTTCAGGGTGAGCTGGGCAAAGGAAAATATCACATGTGGGTGTTCTGCCTTGTTTGTAAGAGAAACAAATCAAGGTGGGGAGTAGTATGGGAACAACAACGACAGCACCCAAAGCAATGGACAAAGTTATAAAGTCCATCCATAAAGCCACAGCTAAACAAAAACACCAACTGTACCAAAACATGTTCATTTGAAAATGCAGACCGGCCATTAATCAAATGTTAAAACAAAACAAAATAAAAATAAAGCAAAGATCATCTCTCCAACAGCAGGTGAGGTAATGTTTTAGAACACAACAGTATGTGTTTTTCTTAAAGACAAACAGAAAGCAGAAAAAGAACATGGATATAAAAGCATGGGGTGTGAGCCATCCTTGGTCATGTTTACAGTAGACCCATTGAGATCAACTGCATGTTTGTCAGAAATAATGTGAAGACTTCTGGTTCCAACTGGATCCTTTATGCCATCACTAAGGGTGGATCTAAGGTTGAGACCACTACTAAAGAATCAGAGTTTAGAAAAGTCACGTTTTGGATTAAAGAATCTGTCAGGGGCATTCTGGATTTGAAGTGTAAAAGATACCTTGTGGTTCTCCCGATGTTTTGGGATTGTAATTGCCACCACCCCATAGCCATTTTAGGGGTCTTCCAGACTGGCCCTATATCCCAGGATCTGATCCCAGGTTTTCTGCTTTAAACTGGATTATATGAGTCCACACTGCCAGACAATCTGGTATAAACAGAAAACCTGGGATCAGATCCTGAGATATAGGGTTTGTCTGGAAGGGCTCTCGGACAGTGGCAAGGGATAGAGTGACAGCCCTCCAACAGTTGGATTTCTACAGCTGAACATGCATAAACGGGGGAAAATCTTCTGAATGAAGTGATGGGCAAACATAGCATTCACCTTCTTTGTTGCAGCCTCACACTTATTTATTTATTTATTTATTTATTTATTTATTTGTTCCATCTTGTATTCCGCTCCTCCCTGCAGGCTCGGGGCGGATAACAGCATAAAAATTCGGCAGACATGCAACATCCATGTCGCCGTACAATAAAATGAACATAAAACACATAATAAAACAGAATACAATAGGTCCCGAGATTAAAATTACATACATGCCATGGCATTCCCTGAGACCAGGATGCTAATTAGGAAGATGGGTACATTCGGCTTACTCGCCTAGCCGAAGGCCAGTCTGAACAGGGCGGTCTTACAAGCCCTGCGAGAAACGGAATAAGCTCCGTGGCAGCTCGGACATCGTCCGGGAGAGAGTTCCAGAGTACCGGAGCCGCCACAGAGAAAGCCCTTTGTCTGGTGGCAGACAGGTGACAGGCGCGGACCGATGGAATCAGGAGCAAGTTCGACTCCTCAGAACGTAGTGATCTCGGGGGAATGTATGGGGCAAGGCGGTCCCTCAAGTACACAGGCCCTAGGCCGTGTAAAGCCTTAAAGGTTAATACCAACACCTTGAAGGCAATTCGGTACTCAATAGGCAGCCAGTGCAGTTGCCGCAGGATGGGCGTGATGTACTCCCTTACCGACGTTCAGCAAGCAGCGGCGGCGGCATTCTGCACTGGCTTGAGTTTCCGAACTGTCGCCAAGGGAAGGCCGACGTAGAGGGCGTTACAGTAGTCTAATCTCGAGATGACCGTCGCTTGGATCACCGTGGCCAGGTCGTTCCCGGAAGGTAGGGTGCCAGTCGCCTAGCCTGTCGTAGGTGGAAAAATGACGCCCTGCTGGCCGCAGAGACCTGGGTCTCCATGGCCAGCAGGGGGTCCAAGTGGACACCCAGGCTCTTAACAACAGGCGATGGACTGAGCCGTTCGCCGTCCAGGGTAGGCAACCGGCACTCATCCCGCCCAGGTCGACCGGGCCACAAGATCTCCGTCTTCGACGGGTTCACCTTCAGCCGGCTAGCCCGCAGCCAACCAGTCACGGCCTCTAGGCACTGATGGAAACAATCGGGTACGGAGTCCGGCCTGCCGTCCATTCTCAGCAGAAGCTGGGTGTCATCAGCGTACTAATAACACTCCAGACCAAAGTCGCGGACCAGCTGGGCCAGGGGGCGCATGTACACGTTGAATAATAAGGGGAGGATGGCTCCCTGGGGACCCCACAATCAAGTGGGGATCTCCCAGAGACCTCCCCGCCCCCCTCCACACGTTGTCCCCGGTCCCGGAGGAAGGAGGCCACCCATTTAAGGGCGGTCCCCCCAACCCCGGAGCCGGCTAAACGGTGGGTCAACCGTGCGTGATCTACAGTGTCGAAAGCTGCCGTCAGATCTAACAAGACGAGCAGTGCCGATCCACCCTGGCGGCGAAGTTGGTCTGTAATGGCGACAAGCACGGTCTCTGTCCTGTGCCCACGGAAGCTGGACTGGAAGGGATCAAGTCCAGCTGTGTCTTCCAAGAACTGCTGCAGCTGATCCGCTGCTGCCCTCTCAATCACCTTGCCTAAGAAAGGCAAGTTGGAAACTGGCCGGTAATTGGAGGGAGCCGAAGGGTCTAAATTCGGCTTCTTCAGCAGTGGTCTCACCATTGCCTCTTTTAATCCACCCGGGAAGACTCCTTGCCAAGGGAGCTATTTATGATCGTGCCCAGGGGCCTCGTAGCCCTCCTGACACGCTCTAACAAGCCAGGAGGGGCACGGGTCGAGGGAGCATGTAGTTGGTCTAGCTGCAGTTAGTAACTTGTCGACAGCTGCTGCGTCCAGCAATTGGAAACGGGTGAAGGTGGGCCCACCGAGTGGCGGCGAGTCTCGAGTTCACTAACTGTCTCAAAAGTGGCCGGGATGTCCCGGCGGAGAGTTGAAATCTTGTCGGCGAAATAGCTCTGGAAAACCTCAGCTGTTGGTGCCAAACCCCTATCATTTGGGACAGTTGGGATTGTTGTCAAAGACCGAATTATCCTAAACAATTGTGCTGGGCGTGAGCTAGCCGACTCTATCAAGGAAGAATAGTAGACCTTTTTGGCTTCCTTGATAGCTCGCTCATAAGCCTCTTTGAACTGCTTATAAGCCGATTTCGACGCTTCACACGGAGATTCCGCCACACGTCCTCTAACTGTCTCCTCCTCCGCTTCATCGCCCGCAACTCTCGGTAAACCAAGGCGAGCGATTTCTGCGGGGAGGAGAGAGCGCCTGGGGGCGATCTCGTCCAGGGCCGTGGAAAGACTGGTGTTCCAGAATTCCACCTGCCCATCGACTGAGTCGCTGGGAAGTTCCCATTCCCTGGTAGCTCAAGTTCAATTTATGATTGACAGTAACAGCAAAGTCCTTTTTGCATTTAGTACTGCTGAGCCTCATATTGTTTTTTGTTTCCTAAATGTAGAATTTTGCATTTGCCTCTTGAATTTAGATGGATTGCACTCTACAGTCAGTCAGCTCAGTAGACCTATTCTGGTTTGGGATTCTAATATGAAGGATAGGCAGATTTAACCTTTTGTCCCAGCTGCTGTTCTGCTCTGGATCCTACGGAGTGTGACAGAGCTGTGCCACAATGGGACTGGAAGTTCCATTGTATCAAAAGCACCCATGTATTTCAAAGGGACTTTTCCCTGTTCATATTGAATGTAGATTAATTAAATGGTGAGTCCATTTTCAAATGCAAAAACCTGTTCATACTGAAATTGAAGGGCTCCTGAAAAGAAAATCTGTAAGAGAAGACAATTGAATAAAAAACATATACCTCAGGCACAACATCCACAAGGCAAATTTTGTTTTTGAACATGACGGTCTGTATGGCCTCAAGGCTTGTCCCGTAGAGATTTTCTTTATATTCCCCATGTTCTACAAACCTGAAAAGATGGAAGGATTTAAGCACAAGAAAGAACACTCATTTCAAAACAAATGCTTAAATGTGCTAAATGTGCCTATTTTGATAAAAGTTTCATAAGGAAAACAGGATTTAAAGAATTCAGTTGCTAAATCTATAACCTCTGTTCTGCCAGAAAATAATACTCATATAGACAGTGATAGCTCCCGGTGGCGCAGCAGGTTAAACCACTGAGCTGCTGAACTTGCTGACCAAAAGGTCAGCAGTTTGAATCTAGGGAGTGGGGTGAGCTTCTGCTGTTAGCCTCAGCTTCTACCAACCTACCAGTTCAAAAACATGCAAAAGTGAGTAGATCAATAGGTACCACTCCAGCGGGAAGGTAATGGTGCTCCATGCAGTCATACCAGCCAAATGACCTTGGAGGCATCTTCGGACAATGCCGGCTCTTTGGCTTAGAAATGGAGATGAGCACCACCTCCCAGAGTTGGACACGACTAGGCTCAATATCAAGGGGGAACCTTTACCTTTACCTTTAGATAGTGATGAAGTCAAGAAATTCAATTAAATTGAGTAAATTAGAAACATATGTCAGAATCCTACTGAGAACTTAATGTTCTCCTAAGTAGATGCTAGAAACAAAGGGAAGCTGCCAGTTCTGAACAAACAAAAACGAAAGGGCAGTTAGTGTCTATGCACATATAAATCTATCACAAAACCCAAAAAAGTATCATGTAATATCACATAGACAACACTCAAGTAAATTCTCTTGACTGTGTTTTATATCAAACAATACATCTGTGCTATCTAAATCAGTCGTTCAAAATGGAAACTATCCAATATTACATTGATGCATTTCATATGGAGAACTGATACAGTGAAGCAATATCATATAGTGCATTCCAAGATCATGTGCACAAAGAAAATTCCAAATAATACATTCAAAGTCCATATACGTTGAAAAGTAAAGTCTATGGTAGCAATAGTCTCTTGGTGATCCAAAGTCAAATACAACAGGATAGTCCGTAGAAATTGAACCAGTTCAAAATATGTCTTTCCAGGATCACACGTAAGACTCACTGTAAACAACTCAAATGTGAGAGTGTTTACGTTGTGGCTAGGACGCCCATGGACGGGTCTTGATAAAGCCTTTGCAAAACGGGGTGGCCACATACAGAGTCACCCGTCGACCCGAGGTCTGGACATAGCATGGGTGTCCTAGCCACAACGTAAACACTCTCGCATTTGAACTGTTTACAGTGCTCAGGAGCACTCAGCAAACCGTGCCTACCACCATGATTGCTCCCCGGCAGCAAACAATGCCCAAACTATAGAACAGGCCCCAGAGTTACTATTTACCAGAAGAGCTAAACTTTGAGTTTCTCCCCAGTACTATTGTTTTATCACCAATGCCTACTTGTTATGCTGCACATCCGTTTCAAAGGATTGTTTTGACACAAAGTTGTACTCCACACCCTCCTTTTCATGATTCTTCTTGGTCCTCGTCGTATCTGTAAAAAACAAGAAATCACAATTAGATAACATTAATGTTTTCAAAATGGGGTGAAATCACCTGTTTCGCAAAGGAGCGTTTACTCTAGATCAGTGGATCCCAAACGTTTTTGGCCTACCGCCTCATTTCCAGAAAAAAATTTTACTCACCACCCCCCTAGTAATTTAAAAAAAATTTTAAAATAGCAATTAAACAGAAAGATATATGTATTAAATGTTCTGCCTTTTTCATAAAATTAAATGTTTTAATGTGTTTTAATATTAATTTAAATGTTATTTTAATTGCATGTTGTTTTATGGCATTGAAAAAAGAAGGGGCCGGCACTGGACAAGCGAGGCCCACCTTGAAAAGCGCTTCCCGCTTGCCCCGCCCCGCGCCGGGCCTAGCAAGGCGTGCTTGTGAGGACGTCCCCATTGGAAGAAAGAGGCAATACACAGGACTGCGCCGTGGGCAGGGTTGATGAGAAGAAGGAGGAGGTGCGTGTTGCGGTTTCCAAGGCAACGCCTGCCCGGGGATCGCGCACTTGCGACTGTGTCCCTGCGAGTTGGAATCCCTGGGCAGGCGTTGCCGTGGAAACCGCAGCACGCGCCTCCTTCCTCTCATCAACCCTGCCCACAGTGCAGTCCTGTGTATTGCCTCTTTCTTCCAACGGGGACGTCCTCGCAAGCACGCAACCCTGCAAGTGGCAAGCAAGCCTGGCTCACGCCACCACCCCCTTACAGGGGTCCAGTGCCCCCCAAATTCTCCTGAGCCTCCCAGTGCCCCCTTGGATTGCCCCACCGCCCACCAGGGGGTGGTACCGCCCACTTTGGGAACCACTGCTCTAGATAGTACATAAAGAAGTAGTTAGTGTCGGCTATATAGTATGGCTAAGAGAACGGAGTACGCCAGAACTTTGGCTTCATTGGGTTCAACTGTAGCTGGAATAAGCAGGGAAGATTAATCCAATATCACAGAAGTTGGGCAAAGCAATGCTCCACAAAGTTCCCCATGCTTTGAATGTGTTATTTCCTGCAATCAGTCTTCTAGAGAATCATAGTGTTGGAAGAGACCTCATAGGCCATCAAGTCCAACCACCTGCCAAGAAGCAGGAAAATCACATTCAAAGCACCCCCCGACAGATGTCCTTCCAGCCTCTGTTTAAAAGCCTCCAAAGATGGAGCCTCCACCACACTCTGGATGGGCAGATGGCCATCCAGCCTCTGTTTAAAAGCCTCCAAAGTGGGCTCCACCACACTCCGGGGCAGAGAGTTTCATTGCTGAACATCTTTCACAGTCAGGAAGTTTTTCCTAACGTTCAAGTGGAATCTCCTTCCTTTCCTGTGGTTTGAAGCCATTGTTCTGCATCCTAGTCTCCAGGGCAGCAGAAAAAAAGCTTGCTCCCTCCTCCTTATGACTTCCCCTCACTCAGGCATGTAGCCGGGGGGGCTAAAGGGCTTCAGGCCCCCCCGAAATTCTCAGGGTGGTCCGCGAAAAGGCCTTACTGGTACATTATTTAAACTGTTATGTTTATTCATATCATGATCTGATCACCATGCTCATTATATCCCACATTAATGGGGTTATTGGGATAACAATACAAAAGGTTTGCTAGGGTAGACCCTCTTCCATCCAGTCTCAGCCCCCCCCCCCGAACCAAACTCAGCCCCCCCAAATCAAAAATCCTGGCTACGGCCCTGCCCTCACTTATTTATACATGGTCATCATGTGTTCTCTCAGTCTTCTCTTCTTCAGGCTAAACATGTCCAGCTCCTTAAGCTGCTCCTCGTAGAGTTTGTTCTCCAGACCCTTGATCCTCTGGACACATTCCAGCTTGTCAAGACTATACATGTACAGAGCTAACACTACCATTGAACAAAAGAAGGCAAATACCCCAGAGAGCAGATGTTGAATGGTGCAGCAGATCCAACGCTGTTCTCCTCCATTGGAGCACAGAACTGTGTATTACTCAAAACCTGCTGTATACCTCCTAAGGCACACTTTGGCCCTCAGGTAACGTTGTGGATATTGATCCACCATAAGAAGATACAACTCCTATTCAAATCAGCTTCAAAGGGTATAAGAGATAGGAGCTGCTGCTACTTCAACCTCAGACAGAAAAATTCTTGGGCCACCCAACACAAGTAACAACCCAACACAAGTAACAACAATTCAGGAAATGTATTTCTCATAGCAGAGCATCACCTGAGTGTACATGTGGACAACTTTTGAACAAAGTAAAACAATACTGGGTTGTTGTAAGTTTTTTGGGCTGTATGGCCATGTTCTAGAAGCATTCTCTCCTGATGTGTCGCCTGCATCTATGGCAGGCATGCTCAGATTGTGAGAACCTCACATACCGGCCAAGCTAGTTGCGGGGCGGGGTTGCCCCCGCGCCATCTTGGGGAGGGAGGAGGGGCTTCTTCTTCCCAGAAGCCCCTGGGGTGGTGGGAAGGTTTCCCGCCACCAGCGCCGGACGGCCGATGACGGAGCTGGCCCCGCCCCGCCCCCTCTTTGCAGCCGGCTGGCCTGTACTTCTGCCTGGACAGCTTATTCAAGGCTGCCTGGGACTGCACAGGCCACACGCAGGGGCCAGTCCTGTTTTTCCTCCCACCCTCCCTACTTATTGCATTGCTTGTTGTGTCAATTTTGTTCATACTTCACTTCATTGTTGCAGTGTTCATGTTTATGCGTTATGTGATTTGTCACAACTCCGGGTTTGGCGTGTGGCATGGCACCTGGATCAGGCTGGCTTATTGCCCCTTGGTTGTAAGGGGGGATAACGCCCTGGCCCCCTGGGGTGCCGGGTTTCCGTGGACAGGCATTGGGCCGCTTGCACCCCAGGCTTACAAACGCCTTGGACATTCGTGGAGGCTGTTCGACCCTGATCCAGGAGCCATGCGTGGCCACCAACCCTTTGTTCCTGTTTTCAATAAATGAGTTGTGGCCATTTTCATCCAACCACTTGTGTCTGTGTTATTGTTCTTGGTGCGAGGTGTTTCACCCTTGCACACGCAACATGGCCATACAGTCCAAAAAACCTACAACAGCCCAGTGATTCTGGCCATGAAAGTTTTGACAAATACATGAAAACAATACAGTGAAAATCACCAGTAACAATGATAGCAAAAGCCAGGGAAAATCAATTTTGTCTCTGCCCCCAAGTGTTGGTTTTTTTAAAAGCCTTCTTTAGGGTTTTAAAAAAACTTGTCAAGAGAAAGGAGGGAAGAACTAATTTGGTTGCTTCGAAGACGATTATAGTTATATTTAGTTTCAAAAGGATGAACGTCACAAGAATAAGAAAAGTTAAAGTAAAGTTGAAGGGAATATTCAAAAAGGTCGTAACCCTTCCAAGTGCTTGGAGATTATTAAGAGGCTGTACAATAGAAAATTTAGTCACAATGATTGGATTGCTATAAATGCCTTAGTCAAAGTATAAAACAAACATTCATGATTTGGACAGGATGGATTAACTCCCCCAGGCACAAAAAGAACAACTAATGAAACAAAACTAAATGCCATTTGAAATAAGTGGATCTTTCAATAGGATGAAAGCATATGCTGGACTTATGTTAATTGTATTGTAGCAATGTAATCATAATAATATAAAGTAAGAAAGCTCATAATAATAATGTAATAATTAATAGCCTGAAATTTTTGAAAAGAGTTTAAAACTGATTACAATCATTACATGGTTGGAAGGAAACCATAAAAGGCAAAAAAGGCGAGAGAAGCCCCATTTTCCTTTAGTAAAACAAAGGAATGTGAGTCAGAATCCTGTGTGGGGTTTGCTTATGCTTAATCGCCATATTTCTGGTACTATGCATGGAATCCAAGCTTGATTCTCTTCTAATCCGCACTTGCTGGGCAGCAGTCATTGCAGTTAACACGATTCTGTTCCTCTCTTATTCAGAATGCAGTGTCCCCTCACTTATCGCGGGTGTTACGGTCCAGGGACACCCGCGAAAAGTGAAAATCTGCAAAGTAGGCAAAAGGATGCTTTTCTCCCATCTGGGTTGAGCACTCCGACTTTGGTGTATGGGCCAGGCGTTGCTGGGCACGCCTGTTTATGCTTGGTGTTGTACATTAATATTTATTGAAAAACCGCGAAACAGCAACTCCGCAAAATGCGAACTGCGAAGTAGCGAGTGACCACTATGAATTACCTCCAGTGCAATAAGCAAAAAGAAAGTTGCTGTTGTAATTTATCCTTGGTCAGCTGCTTCTTGATTGACAGGGGAACAGACTCTCATTAATCACAATGACTGCTGCTTGATAAATGATGGTTGGGAAACTTCCACTATTCCTACATAGGTCCTAAATATACATCAGTCAGAAGTACGTGACTCTAGCTTATGCATTCGTAACTCCCATAGAGGATTTTGATCAGAATATAAATGTGAGAAGAAATGGTGGAAATAATCTAATACAGAAAATCTATTCCAGATGATGATGATGGTAATCATTATCTCTGTTATCATGCTGGACCCAGCCGGGCTTCACACAGTGGGTTAAATCACAAGCTGCAGAAAATCTTGCCGATCGAAAGATCAACAGTTCAAGCCCAGGTTGGGGTGAGCACCTGCCATCAGTCCAGCTCCTGCTTTCCTAGCAGTTTGAAAACAGCAATGTGAGTAGATAAATAGGTACTGCTTTGGCGGGGAGATAATAAAAGGTGCTCATGTGGACATGTCAGCTATTCCATTGGGAGGGTGCCTACAAACAACAAAAAGCTCTTTGCCATGGAAGATGGAGCAACAGCACCTCCTCGTGGTTGGAGTTGAGCACAGCCTCCAGATGCCGGAGATGAAAAAAGATGTGAAGCCATTAACTCTCTTTATGTACTGTCTGTCTTTGTGAAATGTATAATGGCATTGAATGTTTGCCGTATATGTGTTCTGTAATCCGCTCTGAGTCCCCTCAAGGAGATAGGGCAGAATATTTTTAAAAGTATATTATTATTATTATTAACATCATCATCATGTTAGAGATTGTTGGGGATTGTGTTGGCTGACTGGGGGGTTCTGGGAAAACCTAGTCTGAAAGTTCCAGAGGTGCTTAATAGCAATGTCAAGTCCAAGTATGGAGAAGAATTTTTAAAAATATCATTCTCTTGTTATTCTATAATCAAATTTGAGGTAACTTAATGAAGCTTGGAGAAAGGATCATAATAAATTGAATCCTAAGTTGTTGCACATCTCATAAAGCGGAAGGGATTTCCACCGATTCCCTCCTTCCTCTCCTCCTGTAGTTTCCTGTGCTGTCTTCCCATCTTGGTTGCAATACCCTCCCAGTCTCCAGCACAGATTTTCCACAGGACTATGGAAGGATGGATGAGGCAGAAACAAAAGTGAAAAGGCAAGGTTCAAGTTAAGGGACTATATCCAGAGATAATTCCTTTGCTGAAGGTTTTTTTTAAAGGCTTATATTATTTTTTCCACACTTTCATGGGGTTCCAATGAAACCTTTGTGAATGTAGAGCATTGACTGTGTGTGTGTGTTAATTTAGCAGGAGTGAGCATAGGGGTGAACTCCCCAATGTCTTCTGAGGGGGCAATGCAGCTCTGAACCACTCCACAGGTTTAAAAATGGAGGGTGGGTGGAAATCACATTTAAGATGCTACCCGCTGTCTGGCTTGAAAGTTCTGTTGTTCTTACTCAACCTTTGTTATCTTAATTAACTTGCAAATGAGATAGGAAGAGGAGTTCAGCTGAGCATCAACTGCATTGCCTCCATCTCACAAGCTCAGCTGAACCTCTGGGGCCACTTCTTTAATTGACAAGAACATTGCTTAGAAAACCGCAATGAAGGTGAAAAGCAGCAGCAGAAGACAGGCAAAGTGAATAAATAAATGTCCAAAGTAGAAGGGAGGGGAAAAGATCAGCCTGAAAAATTGGCTTTCTCTAGCCCAAAGGGAGGGAGTTGGCAGGTTAGTGACATTTCCATTGGAATTTGGCCCAGAGGACACAGAGTTGTGGAGAGGCATATCTTCTTCTCTGCTACAGTCCCAAAGTCACTGAAACCCATCAATCGATTTGTGTCTGAGAGCTGTCCTGGGTTTTTTTTTTATACCTTTTCTCAGCCCATTCACCAAATTAACATTTCATTTGTCAAAACTGTTCTTTGGGCGGCTGTCAGTGTTTCCACCATTCTTCTGCACACTAGAATGAGGGTTTCCTTTGGTACATCTGTTCTTTCATTACTTCCATTATCTTCAGGAGCATGTAATGGAAAGGCCTCCCTCGGTATGAAAATCGGCTCGACACAAAAGCAAGCAGGAGCTGATTCTGACTCCTTGCTTGCTTTTCATGAGCATGTGGCGCTCCATGCCTCCTTGCCTTAGAAAGAGTGTGTATGTGGTGTGCAGGACCAGAAAGCTTGCAACCGAGTGCCTCCCCTAGAGTAAGTAAGTCAGAATTTGCTTCCTTGCCTTGGAAAGAGTGCTTCTTCTTCGAGAGCTCTGTGAATGCACACTTATGAAGTTTGCGCGCCAGCGCGGGCTTCCAACGGAAACTTTTCCAGTTTGAAACTTTTTGGCGGTAGCTCCGCCCAGCCGACCCGGAGGGCATAAAAGGCGCCTCCAGCGCGCCCCCGCCATTCCTTTGTTTTCCGCCACTTGGGCAACATCGAAATACGGCTGGTTGTGTGAGCATAGCATGTCCACAACCAGTTTCAAGAAGTGTTTATCCTGCGGTAGCAAGATCCCGGACTGTGACGGTCACTCGAGTGCCTTCGGTGTCTCGGGGAGGGACACGTTGTTCCTTCTTGTCGGCACTGCCAGGCCTTCGTCCGGCACTCGAAGAGCGAGAGCCCGCAGGCTTCAGGCCTACCTCACGGAGCGAGCTCTCTGCCCTCCACAGATGGCGACGGCTGTCCCATCTTCCTCCTTGGGATCCGAGGCGGCTGCTTCGTCCCCGCTGCGTCGACCGCCGCCCGGCTGGGACGCGTCCGCAGAAGGAGAAGAATTCCACCAAGTCTGTCTCTTCGAAGACTTCAAAGACTTCGGTGTCGAAGAGGCCTTGCACCGTGACCACCGAAACGGTCGAGCTGCCTCCACCTCGGCGACGGTCTGAGCTCGATGGCGTCGGGCCTCTCCCAGAGGTCGACCATCTCGAGAACCCCCTCGGATCGGGCTATGGCGATAGCCTTCCAGAGGTCGGAGCAAGAAGCCCGTAGAGCCCAGACCAGAGGCCTGGTTCCTGTGACTCCAGGCAAGTCTCTGGAGGCCGCTGCCTCGAGACCTCCCTCACCGAAGAGGCGCAGGACTCTGACGTCATCGTCTTCAGTCTCCTGCCCCGACTCTTCGCCTACCCCTGTTCTCGCTGTGGAGACAGGGGTAGAGCACCACGTGTCGCCAGAGAACTCTGTCCAGACCGCCGTCCCGCTCCCCGGGGCAGACCTCGGTCCGGCAACTCTTTGTGACTTCGCCTGACAAAGGCAGGCAGACCACGAGGCTCGCCCTGGCCCCGGCCAAGCGAACACCTCCTCCTGTGTCGACTGAGATGCCTGTCATCCCTTCGACTTCCAGGTCGCCTCCACAGTCGCAGCCTCCGGTGAACCAAGAGACGGTCCAACCGTGGTCGGGAGACGAGATGGAGGATGGCGAGGTCCCTCGATCGATGCGATCGGGATCCATCCTGTCCCTCAACCTGGACAGGACGCCTTCCCACACTGGCTGTGACCCAGAACCCTCGTCTTCACCGACAGACAACGCGAGGGCCTTCGGTGAGCAAGTAGGCCGAATGGCGAGATCTCTGGGGATGCAAACCTACGTTCCCACGAGGTCCAGCGCCTGCCCCGTGTTCAGAAGGGTGGAGATCGAAGAGGCGGCCCAACCACACCTTCCCATGCTGGAACCGTTGGAAGAGGCGGTGAAAGCATCGTGGGCGACTCCATCAACCATCCCTCCTACGTCGAGTCGTATCGAGGCATGGTACAAGATTGATGAGAGGGAGAAGAGCTGGCTCCACGATCATCCGACACCCAACTCGATGATCGTCACCTCCTCCCAGTCCTCGGGCCGAGAATCTTCAACTCCCTCAGACCAGGAGGGAAAGAGATTCGACACAATAGGTCGAAAGATCTACAAGGCCGGACTCCTGCTGACCAAAATGGCCAACTACGGAGCGTGCATGGGAGCTTATCACCAGATCCTGTGGGAAAGGGCTCAACCCTTTTTCCAGGATCTCTCCCAGGAGCAGCAAACTGCACTCCTTTCCATCTCCCAGGAAGCGCAGTCCCTAGCACACCACCAGATCCTGATGGCCCGCCATACGGGGGACACCTCAGGAAAGCTGCTGGCCCACGGTGTCGCCATCCGTAGACACGCGTGGTTGAAATCCTCTGGTCTCTCTTCGAATTCCAAGAAGACCATCGAGGACCTACCGTTCAATGCCCAGGGACTGTTCTTTGCGGGCACGGACGACAGACTCAAGGCCACTCACGACTTCCGAGTCCTGACGGCAAAGTTGGACCGGCCTCAACCACACCCCAGGCCCAAGAACTACCCACGGGCGGTTTCAGCCCAGACAGCAGTACCGCCAGGCCCCAAGATATTCGGCTCCTCAGCAGCAACAGCAACAGCAGCCGAGACAGCAACAACAGCAGCAGTCTAACAGACCCCGGCAGGGGAACAAGTCACGACCTCGCCATAACAATGGCAATGGACAATCCAATCGCCGCGTTTGACGGGGCAATGGACGACACCGCCTTCTCGCAAAGTACCGCTGCCACCATCATGCCTCCTCCCATCCTTCGACCACCACCACCTCACCCGCCGCTTCGGAGACCGCCTGGCCCGTTACATCAATGCCTGGCGACGCATCACCTCAGATGCATGGGTTCTCCGGATTGTCGAAGACGGCTATGCCTTGGAATTCGACGAGCTTCCACCCACGGGGTTCGTCGTCGAGACACAGCCGTCCCAGGGTGATCTTGGAGGAGGTCGACAGCTTGCTTCAAAAGGGAGCGATTTCACAGCTCCCCAAGAGCAAAGAAAGAGGGGCATTCTTCTCACGGTATTTCACCGTGCCGAAGCCAGACGGTTCCCTGCGTCCCATCCTGACCTCAGAGACTTAAACGCGTACGTTTCGCCGAGGAAATTCAGGATGGTGTCAGTGTCGTCCATTCTTCCGCTTCTCCGGTCCAACGACCACTTCGCGCCGATCGACCTCCGGGACGCTTACTTCCACGCCTCGATCCGCCTGCTCATCGACGCTTCCTGAGCTTCAAGGTGGCGGGAAGGGCGTACCAGTTCAACGTTCTCCCGTTCGCCTCGGGACAGCGCCTCGAACATTCTCCAAGTGCATGTCGGTCGTGGCTGCGCATTTGAGGAGGCAGAAAATCCGGATTTTTCCGTATCTGACGACTGGCTGCTGGCGGCCCAGTCCCCAGAACTCTTGCGGCAACAGGTCTCGACAGCCTTACAACTACTCTCCTCATTAGGCCTACGCCTCAACGAGGAGAAATCTCAACTGGTCCCAACGATGACCATCAAGTTCATCGGCACGATGTTCGACTCCGTCGATCAGCTCGCTTATCTGCCAGACGTCAGATTCCAGGCTCTTCGACGCGAGATAAACAACTGCACCAGGCCCTGCACGGCAAAGCAGATCCAGGTGACCCTAGGCCACATGGCCTCCACGGTAGCTGTGACCCCGTTGGCGAGGCTCCGCTTCAGACCGCTGCAGCGCTGGTTCCTCGACCATTTCGATCCGGTCAGGGAGCACCATTCGGAAAGCTGTCCCTGCCGGCGGTCAAGGACTCCTCCGATGGTGGACGCCCAAGAACAACGTGTGCAAGGGAGTGCCCTTCCACACAGTAGCCCCATCCATCACAGTGACGACCGATGCGTCACTGTTGGCATGGGGAGGCCACGCGGGCACCATGTCAATCAATGGACAGTGGTCGACGGTGGAGAAGCTCCATCACATCAACTATTTGGAGCTCCTAGCCATCGCCAAGACTCTCCGGGCCTTCGCCCCCCTCGTCATGGGAAAAGTAGTACTGGTCAGGACAGACAACATAGTGGCCATGTACTACGTGAACAAACAGGGCGGAACGGGCTCGAGGAAACTCCTAGCCCTGGCCCAGAGCCTGTGGGAATGGTGTATCCGTCATCAAGTGACGCCCAGGGCCATTCATCTCCCGGGAGTCGAGAACGGGGAGGCGGACTCCCTCAGCAGAACCGGCTGGTCGTCCCCACGAATGGATGCTGCATCCGGACGAGCTCCACCGTGTCTTTCAGAGGTGGGGGTTCCCAGACGCAGATCTCTTCGCATCGCCGGAAAACAGCCAACTGCCAGTTTTCGGTGCCAGGCTTGCCCCGGATGCACACCGGGATGCCTCGGGGGCGCACTTCTGCTCGACTGGACGACGGGGTTCTTTTATCTGTTCCCGCCGTTCCCACTTCTTCTCCGGATCATCGAGAAGATCCAACTCTCGGGGACCGATTGCATCCTCATCGCTCCCCACTGGCCGAGACAGGTCTGGTTCCCGACCCTCCTACACCTGGCGAGTCAGGACTACATGCCGCTCCCGCACCGAGCAGATCTGCTGACTCGGGAGAACGGGATGCTCCTCCACCCGGACCTCCCGTCCCTGCACTTGACTGCGTGGAGGATCCACCGGCGCCAGAGCCCTCTCCAGCCGTAGCAGCGCTCCGGGCCGCAGCCCCCCCGCCGCCCACGCCGAAGGCGTACTCGGCCTGCATCGCCCGCTATGCGAGGTTCCAGGCTACCCGATCCGCCACCGTCCTTCCGCTGGCGGTCCCGTCGGTCCTGGAGTTCCTGGCACAGTTGGTCGACAGGGGTCTATCCATGTCCTCGGTGAAGACCCACTTGGCGGCCCTCACCTGGCAGAACCAGCAGAGGGGCGGTCCCTCGCTGTTCCAGTACCCGATGGTCAAGAGGTTCCTGAGGGGTGTTAACAACACTCGTCCCCCGGTGCATCCACCAACACCGGGTTGGAACTTGGACCTGGTGCTGTCCTGGCTGACATCCCCACCATTCGAGCCGCTGTCATCCATCGACCTGCGGCTCCTATCCTGGAAGGTGGCCTTCTTAGTCGCCATTGCTTCAGCGCGTCGCCCTTCCGAGCTGGCGGCGCTCCGTGTTGACGAACCCTACCTGCTGTTTTTAGCAGATAGGGCCATCCTGCGGACGGACATCACCTTCCTGCCAAAGGTGGTGTCTCCGTTCCACTTGAACACTGACATTGTGCTCCCGGACTTGGGACTGGCCCGACCTGGGACACGGGCTCGATGGCCAACGGCCTCGATGTCAGAAGAGCCCTTCTGATCTACAAGAACCGGTCGGGCGGACTACCGCCGGTCGACTCGACTTTTCAGAAATATACGCCACCGACAAGCTGGGCTTGCCGGTGTCATCACAGAGACTCTCTAATTGGGTAGCATCCCTGGTTGAACTGTGCTATCAGATAGCCCGTCAGCCGTGCCCATCTAAGGTCAAGGGACGCCGACTAGGGCAGTGGCCACGTCGACTGCGTTCCTCCAGGGGATTCCCTGACCAAATTTGTAGAGCGGCCATCTGGGCCAACCCTTCTACCTTTGTATCTCATTACCGGGTAGACACCCTATTTGGGAGGGAGGCGGCCTTTGGTCGGTCGATTCTTAGCCCCAAGGCCCGCAAGGTGCTGCCGAGTAGTCAGCCCTATATCTCCCTCTTTGCACTGGTCGGTCGACAGTTGCGCCGATCGAACACCTCTTGTTCATTGCACTGTCAATGTTAAGTGTGTGCCGTGCCCCAGGTAGGGGCACAGTCTACCGGTTAAATCGCTCTTTACCCACTTACGGGTTAGGTTGCACCAGTTGTGCACCTTTTGTTCTCAGGTTGTGCTTGTTGCACTCACTGTTATGAGGCCTGTGTGCCTGACATGAATGGTGCTTGTTGCACTTCTGCTATGAGGCCTGTGTGCCTGGCATGAATGGTGCTTGTTGCACTTATGTTGTGAGGCCCTGCAGGCCTGACATGAATGGTGCTTGTTGCACTGTGTTTACAAGTGGGAGCCTGCCTTCCACTCATATTTATATGTCTAACATGTTATTTATTCAGGTTGCTGGTTGCAATAAACCTGTTCATTTTTCTACAATCTGGCTGGTTTGTTCCCACCTCCTTTACCTTAGCTCGGTAAATCTTCATAAGTGTGCATTCACAGAGCTCTCGAAGAAGAATGGTAGGTTACATACCTGTGACCATCTTTCTTCGAGTGAAGCTCTGTGAATCCACACGAACCCGCCCGGCCGTCCCTCTTCTCAAACCACCCTTTCCTAGTTGCTAATGTGGCGAGGAATGGCGGGCGCGCTGAGGCGCCTTTATGCCCTCCGGGTCGGCTGGGCGGAGCTACCGCCAAAAAGTTTCAAACTGGAAAAGCTTCAAAGCCCGCTGGCGCGCAAACTTCATAAGTGTGGATTCACAGAGCTTCACTCGAAGAAAGATGGTCACAGGTATGTAACCTACCAGTATGTGGTGTGCAGGCCCAGAAAACATGCTTGCTTGCACCCAAGCACCTCCTCTATAGTAAAAAAAGTCAGAACTTGCCTCCTTGGCTTGGAAAGTGTGTGTGTGTGGTGTGAAGGCCCAGAAAGTGTGTGCACGTGCCTGCCACCAAGTGTCTCCTCTAGACTAAGAAACAAAATTTGCCTCCTTGCAGGGGCGGTCCTACAGGTAGGCCAAGTAAGCGGCCGCATAGGGTGCCATCTGGGAAGGGGGCGCCATCCTGGCTGCATGGGGCGCCATCCTGGCCCTGCTGATGTTCCTCAGGCAGTGCCGCAGCTGCCTACTTTTGGGCCCCGGCCTTGTGTGCTCCAACACCGCTTCTGGGCATGCGCGGAGGTTTTCACGCAGGCACAGTTGCTCTGGAGCTGAAGTTGAGCGCAGGAGCAACTGCACATGCACGAAAACCTCCACGCATGCCCAGTAGCCTCTTTGCAGAAGCCTGTAAGCAAAGCACTCCCTATCGGGCAGGCAGGGAGTGCTTCCGCTCCCTTTGTCTCCACCTTTGCTTGCAGGGAAGGAGAAAAGAATCAGTGAAGGAAGTGTAAGTGAAGGAATGAATGAAGGGCTTTCCTCCTCCCTCCTCTGTGACCTCTTCTCTCCCTCCTTCCTTTCTTCGGCTCTATTTCTGTCTAGACCTGAGGGGCCTGAGGCTATGAGGAGTTGTGGGAGTTGGAGTCCAAAACACCTAGAGGGGAGGGAGGGCCCAAGTTTGCCCAGGCCGCTGCCTGTATTCGACCTCATTTGAACATTTTGGCTGTTTTTCTATTTACATTTACATTGGGATCCTAATTTTGGACTTATGGGATACTCCTATGAATTATGAGACGGGTGGTAGGTAATATATTCCGATTTTGATGCATTTACATTGCATTTCTTGTTGATTATTATACAGTTCTGCTTAATATTGTCATACAATATAATAAAAATACAATATAACAATAGAATAATGATATATTTTATATTACATGTAATATCACAAACAATATTGCAGTATAGTGGTATTGTACAACATAGTAATATATAATATTTTATTTCACTTTATTTTGGGTTATTTGAGTTTTATAGGAATAATGAAAATATTTAGTAGAGGATAATTTTATTTAAATAAATAATTTTATTTATTATTTTATAATAATAATAGAATAGAATGTTATATTATATTATAATGTCAATATATTATAATATAATTATATTGTAATGTAGTATAATATAATTATGATATAATATAGTATGAGTATGGTATAATATATTGTATATACATTGATACAATATAATACTACTAATGGTATTGTGATATTATAATTGTATATTTGTTTTACATGGGGGGCAAAATAATGTTCTTTTGGGGGAGGCGCCAAAATAATGTTCGCTTATCATTTAAAATTACCTTAGACCGCCCCTGCCTCCTTGCCTTGGAAAGAGTGCGTGTGTGGCATGCAGGCCCAGGAGAGAAAGGGTGTGCATCTGCCTTCAGCCAAGAGCCTCTCCTCTAGAGCAGTGTTTCCCAACCAGTGTGCCGTGGCACACTAATGTGCTGTGAGCAATCATCAGGTGTGCCGTGGGAAATTGGAACCCTTTCTTCCCCCTCCTGCCAAACACTTTTTCTTCTCCACTCGGGCTCCCTTCTTCCCGGCCTCACTCTGCTCGCTTTGCCTTGCTTTGCTCTGAGGCGAGTCTCCGCAGTAGCGCCCGCACGGGTCACATCTTCCTCCCCCCCCCTCCCCTCCTGAACACGCTCACGCTATTTTCCCCAAACTCCATCTGTGTTCACATTTGGGCATCTTGAGTATTCATGCCAAGTTTGGTCCTGATCCAACATTGTTTCAGTCCACACTGCTCTCTGGATATAGGTGAACTACAACTCCAAAACCCAAGGTCAATGCCCACCAAACTCTTATAGTATTTTCTCTTGGTTATGGGAGTTCTGTGTGGGAAGTTTGTGTCTTTCTGCCATTCCTGCTATGATATCTATGTTGTGTTCATCAAAACAGGCCCAGGTTTCACACTGAGTGTATAAATACATTTAAAACATATTAACTATATGTATTACTGTGTTAGAGTGTCATTTTGGGTCATTTTGGTTGGTGGTGTGCCCCAGGATTTTGTAAATGTAAAAAATGTGCCACGGCTCAAAAAAGTTTGAAAAACACTGCTCTAGAGGAAAAACAGGTAAGAAGCCTCCTTAAACCATGTGCCTGCCTGCAGCCAAGCGCCTCTCCTCTATTAGTAAAACAGCTTAAATGCCTAAAATGAGAGAGGAGCCTGAGAAGCCTACCCCCCATAATGGGCCAATAGAAGCCTCATCTTTCAGCACCCTAGAGCAAAACAGATATCTGCCCTCCCGATTTTGGAAGGCTCCCAAAAAAACCAGGACACAAAACAGGTCAAAGTTTACCCTGAATGCACAAGTCTACTATTTAGAACCGCTTCACTCAGTAATGTGAATATCACTTGCTGTGCTTTCACTATGGCCTCATCACACTGTCATATAATGCAGTTAAATACAATTAAACTGCATTATATGAGTCTACATTGATGATATAATGTAGTTTCATACAGCATTATATGGCAGTGCAGATAGGATCTATGACGTCAAATATGAGTATTTTTAGATACCCATATGGGTTTGCTGCAGAACTTTATTCATCTTCTCCCCACCAGAAACCACCACATTTTATACAAGCTTTCATATGTAGTGTTCTTGGAGGCAAACAAAATGAATGCCAAAATTATTTATTAAGAAGAATCAGAAGAAAACATCATAG